>JAEVFF010000376.1:189758-243014 GCA_018901945.1 Pugionium dolabratum
ATTGACATAGGAAAATCAAATAAGACCTATCTTGACCTACAAGGCAAGTGTGAGCACGAAAATTCAGTTTGAATAACAAGGGAAATGAAAAGGATGGGTTATTATTAACCACATGGTTGAAATGGTTAAATAGCTACCTTGGGAGAAGAATCAAGGTGAAAAAGTCATGCCCATGCTGCCCACAGTCTTGGCAACCACACCAAACAGTCATGCCCATGCTGCACACAGTCTTGGCAACCACACCAAACAGTCATGCCCATGCTGTCTCCTCTCTTCTCATTGGTTGTTGACAGGCTTCTCCTCTATTCAAACTCATCCACAAGTTTGAATTCGTTTTCTTTTGTGTTCACATTGTAAATCCTCTATAAAAGGGCTGTAAAGACTCAATGTATAACATACTCTAAGGAGATTCTTCTCCATAAGTCTAAGTCATTTCTCATTTTCTCATACTTCTCTTTGAGTTTTCAGATTCAATTCTTCACATTTCTCCTCTATAATCTCAATATTCCTTCATGGTATCAGAGCATAAGATCATTCTCTGATCTTTTCTACTCAAATCTCTTAGTTTCTAATCTAAACTTCTGTCAAAAATCTCTCAGTCTTTAGACTAAAAACTCACGGTTTCATTCAACCATAAAAGCTGCTTCCTTTGAGCTCTTCAAAGCCTAACAATGGAGGATACAGTTCAAATTAGTTCCAGCCTGAAACCTACGGTGATAGCAGTAGTTCTCAAAGCCTTGAACTACACATTATGGTCAAGAACCATCAAGACAGCCATTTGTGGCAAAGGACTTTGGAATCACATCTTGGAGGATAATACTCAATCTATAGATGATCCAAAGGAGAAGAAGGATGAGGCAACAAGAAAAGAAGAAGCTAGGTGGTTCCAAGAAGATCAATCAGTCCTTGGATTCCTCCAAAATTCATTGAACCCATCCATTCTTGAAGCTTATTCACATTGTGAAACTGCCAAGTTTCTTTGGGACACTCTCAAGAGGGTGTATGGGGATGTTTCAAACCTCAGCCGTGTGTATGAGGTTAAGAAGGCTCTCAATGATCTACACCAAGAGGATATGGAGTTCACAAAATTCCTGGGCAAGTTTCAGTCAACATGGTCCGAGCTTGACATGTTGAGACCAAGTTCTATGGATCCAAAGGTGCTTAATGAAAGGAAGGAACAAGACAAGATATTTGGGCTCCTTCTCATCCTAAATCCAGCCTTTAAGGATGTGATTAAGTCCATCCTGAGAGAGCCAAAACTCCCTGATTTCGAAGAGGTGTGCTCACGGATTCAAAGGGAGCAAGGCAACATTGGTTTTGTTTGGTGGTAAAGGAGAACTAGTCATGGCCAACAAAAGCGTGTTTAAGCAAGAGGATAGGAAGAGTGTGATGTGTGAGCATTGTAAGAGGAATGGTCACATCAAGGACAAGTGCTGGATACTTCATCCTCATCTCAAGCCAAACCGGTTCAAGGATTCAAAGGCTAACATCTCTCAAATGGTTGCGACTGAACCGGCAAGTTCATCCAACCAAGGAGGGGAGCTAGCTATGAATGTACCCATGGAGTATGTTAAGAAGAGTGACTTGGAGGATCTCATCAAGGCCTATGCCTCAAAACTCTCCGGTATCACACTCTACTCCCATAAATCGCTTGATAAACCAGATCATAAGTTGGTAGTGGGTTCAGGTGCTTCTCACCATATGATTAGCAATGCTAGGTTGTTAAAGAACATTGAACCATGTCTAGGACAAGTAACTATAGCTGATGGTAAGGGTATTCCAATTGAAGGAACCGGAAAAATTAAGACTATTTGACAAAGAAACTAATGCATTCTTTGTACCTAAATTTAAGTCTAATCTAGTTTCTGTCAAAAAGGCTACTAAAGACCTCAATTGCAATGTTACATTGGGGCCTAACAATGTTTACTTTCAGGATATTAAGAGTGGTAAGATACTTGGAGGTGGTGTAACTCAAGATGAGCTCTATGTTCTTGAAGACCCTCCAAGCAATTTGGATTCCTTAGCTTTCAAATCCTGTGTTTTTGCTAATAAAGATGTCTTATGGCATGCTAAATTAGGACATCCTCATGCTCGTGCTTTAAGCTTAATAATTCCTAATGTCGCTTATGATCACTCAGTTTGTGAGGCTTGTATCCTTGGCAAACATTGTCGTGTTGTTTCCCCTAAATCGTCTACAATTTATGAGCATTGCTTTGATTTAGTACATTCCGATGTTTGGACCTCACCTTACATGTCTAGAGATAGGAATAAATACTTTGTGACCTTTCTAGATGGGAAATCAAAATATACATGGGTTACATTACTTCCATCTAAAGATAGGGTTTATGAGGCATTTATAAACTTTCATAATTATGTTACTAATCAATTCAATGCCAAGATCAAAGTGTTAAGATCAGATAATGGACGGGAATACACAAGTCAAAGATTCAAAGCTCATCTAAACAAACATGGAATACTACATCAAACTAGCTGTCCACACACACCACAACAAAATGGAGTTGCTGAAAGGAGGAACCGACACTTAATGGAAGTAGCAAGATCCATGATGTTTCATACCAATGTTCCTAAAAGTTTTTGGGGAGATGCAGTCTTGGTTGCTTGCTACCTCATCAATCCGATTCCAACCAAAGTCTTGCAAGATATATCCCCATTTGAGGTACTCAATAAAACTAAACCTTCCATTGATCATTTACGTGTATTTGGGTGTGTGTGCTTTGTGTATTTTCCAGGTGATCTAAGAAACAAGTTGGAGGCAAAGAGCATCAAGTGTATGTTCCTTGGATATTCGACAACACAAAAGGGTTATAAGTGCTATGATCCGACCAACAACAGGACATATGTGTCTAGAGATGTCAAGTTCATAGAAGAACAAAGCTATTATGATCAGAAAGATTGGGAAGGATTGAAGGATCTCTCAAGGTCACCTTCTGATTTGCCTACGAGTTTGAGGTTTCTCTTGAATCATTTGGGAAATGATCTGCCAAAGGATTCAAGACACGAAGAAACAAGAACCTTAAGTAGTTCACAAGATACCCAAGAGAATGAACAAGGGGTGGTAACTCAGAACCAACTCCAATCCAAGAAGAAGCTATGGCCCAAAATCAAGAACAAGACGACTTGGAAGTGGGTATAGAGGAACCTATTCACCAAATGGAAGAGGAAACGGTTGTAGAGAAGGCTGCACCACCTGTTCAGCATTTAAGGAGGAGTACTAGACTTAGGAACACTAGGGTATTCTACAACAACCAGGCCGTGGCTCATCCCATACAAGCTGTTTGTTCGCTTGACCTCTTGCCATCTAGTCATCAAGCATTCCTTGGAAAGATTGAACAAAGTCAGATTCCAAGGACTTATGAAGAAGCTGAGAGCAAGAAAGAATGGTTAGATGCAGTAAGAGATGAGAAGGGAGCTATGGAAAGGAATCATACATGGGATATACAAGAACTTCCCAAAGGAAAGAAGGCTGTGAGTTCCAAGTGGGTGTTCACCATCAAGTATAAGAGCAATGGGGACATAGAAAGGTACAAGGCACGTCTAGTTGCAAGAGGTTTTACTCAGACATATGGAGAGGACTATACTGATACATTTGCACCGGTGGCTAAGCTACACACTGTAAGGGTTGTTCTTTCACTAGCTACGAATCTGACTTGGGACTTATGGCAAATGGATTTCAAGAACGCATTCCTACAAGGAGAACTTGAAGAGGAAGTGTATATGACTCCACCACCAGGCCTTGAAGATTTTTGCAAAGAGGGACAGGTTCTAAGACTTAGGAAAGCAATATATGGGTTGAAGCAGTCACCAAGGGCCTGGTATCACAAATTAAGCTCCACACTTACTGATAATGGGTTTAGGAAATCCCATTCAAATCATACTTTTTTCACTCGTCAAAACTCCAAAGGAATCGTGGCGGTCTTGGTTTATGTGGATGACCTTATCATCACAGGAGATGATAAGGAAGGAATTCAGTCTACAAAAGCCTTCTTAAACAGATCATTTGACATCAAGGATCTTGGAGAGTTGAAGTACTTCTTGGGTATTGAAGTGTGTCGGTCTCAAGAAGGGCTCTTTCTATCCCAAAGAAAGTATCCTCTTGATCTGTTGACAGACACGGGAAAGCTTGGGGCTAAACCGGCCAAAACTCCTCTTGAAGATGGCTACAAGGTCAACGGAAAGGGGGAGAAAGCTGATGAGTTATTTAAGGATGGTTCTCAGTATAGGAGACTAGTTGGGAAGCTGATCTACCTCACCCTCACACGACCAGACTTGTGTTTTGCTGTGAATCAAGTAAGTCAACATATGCAAAAGCCTACTGTATATCATTGGAGCATGGTAGAAAGGATCCTTAGATACATCAAAAGATCTCCTGGTCAAGGTATATGGATGGGCAAGAATGGGAACACTGAGATTGTCGGGTATTGTGATGCGGATTGGGCTGGTGATAGGGTGGATAGGAAATCAACCACTGGGTATTGCACCGTCGTTGGTGGGAACTTAGTCACTTGGAAGACTAAGAAGCAGAAGGTGGTATCATGTTCTAGTGCTGAAGCAGAATATAGGGCTATGAGGAAGCTGACAAATGAAGTAACTTGGCTCAAAGCACTCTTGAAAGATTTCGGTATTGCACAACCAGGGCCAATTACCTTTCATTGTGATAATCAGGCAGCCATTCACATAGCTTCAAACTCAGTGTTTCACAAGAGGACCAAGCACATAGAGATCGACTGCCATAAGGTTAGGGAGAAAGTTCAAGATGGAACCATTCTGCCATGTTATACAAGGAGTGAAGACCAACTAGCTGACATCTTCACAAAGGCAGCAAGTCTCAAAGTTTGCAAGAACATCTTTAGCAAACTTGGGCTTGTTGATTTATCACACCCATGATCAAAGGTCTCCTAATCCAAGAGCAACACACTCTTTTTCCCTTATTAAGGTTTTGTCCCAAGTGGTTTTCCTTAATAAGGTTTTTTTAATGAGGTGTTGCCTTGGGTTCCCAAGCTTAAGACTTTAGGGTGATTCCAAAGTCTTTAGCTTGAGGGGGAGTATTGACATAGGAAAATCAAATAAGACCTATCTTGACCTACAAGGCAAGTGTGAGCACGAAAATTCAGTTTGAATAACAAGGGAAATGAAAAAGGATGGGTTATTATTAACCACATGGTTGAAATGGTTAAATAGCTACCTTGGGAGAAGAATCAAGGTGAAAAAGTCATGCCCATGCTGCACACAGTCTTGGCAACCACACCAAACAGTCATGCCCATGCTGCACACAGTCTTGGCAACCACACCAAACAGTCATGCCCATGCTGTCTCCTCTCTTCTCATTGGTTGTTGACAGGCTCCTCCTCTATTCAAACTCATCCACAAGTTTGAATTCGTTTTCTTTTGTGTTCACATTGTAAATCCTCTATAAAAGGGCTGTAAAGACTCAATGTATAACATACTCTTAGGAGATTCTTCTCCATAAGTCTAAGTCATTTCTAATTTTCTCATACTTCTCTTTGAGTTTTCAGATTCAATTCTTCACATTTCTCCTCTATAATCTCAATATTCTTACAAGGAGGGCTGATCTCAACTAATTCTAAGCGCACAAGTCTCTTTTGAGAGAAAGCTTGTAGGAAGAAAGTTCTACTTTATTAATATCAAAAAGGTTGTCAAACAACAATGCTGGAAGGAGCCTTATTAATATGCTCGACAGCTTGAACTTCTAGGGTCGACTCAAAGAAAGAAAAGGAAAGTTTACAAAAGTGCACAAACGGAAAATGTCCAAAAGTGCATAACCGAAAAAGGACCTGTTCCTAAAATGTCTTTGACTCAAAAATGTAAACAATCTAGATCCTATCCTGCAAAACAGAAAGAGGCATATATTCGAATTGAAAACTTACCTTTCTTACCTCACGGCCAAGAAATGGAAGGTGGTCGTCCTTATTGCAAGCACGCGCCTTGCTCCTAGTCTTTGATTTGGAGTAGGGTTAGGAATCTTTGGGCCCTGGCCTCTCTTGCCACTAAATCCCAAGTCTCTAAAGTCCCTTGCATTGTTGAGAAGCCTTTGGACTCTTCTTTGCACTTCTGGCCCACTGTCCTTAGTCGATCTTCCTCTAGGAGCTTGTCGACCCATAAGCTGAACTTGTGGAAGAGTGCTCTTGATTTGCTCCTTGTCATTGCTCCTAGGGGCACCACTGGTGTAGAGACTTCCTCTAGATGCATGTCCTGAAGCTGGTAGCTTATCTGGTCCGAGTCTCCTTGTGTAGATGCTGAAATGCCCGTGTACTCGGCTGGATCGGCTGTACCGGCTAGACTATGCGAGGTGCTGGCCAGAATGCTTTCTGGACCGGCCAAGTTGATCCCGGAGTCAGCGGCGTCACCAAGGGGACTGGCGGTGTCATCCACGTCGCCCCCAATTGTGCCGGAGGTTTGGGCCTCTCCGCTGGCAATGCTGATCGGTCCGGTCCTATTGGTCGAGGGTCCGGCAGTACCGCTTGGGCCGGCAGATGTGCCAAATGGCCTGGCTGTCTCAGGCAAGCTCCCTGGTCAACCAGTCTGGTCTCCTGGCCGGCCATACGACCTGATGTCCCCATCAAGCAAGGTCTTACAAGCCATTTGAGAAAAAGCTGGACTCTAGGATTGTGAGTAGTTATTTTATTGGTTATTATAAGCGATCTTGGGACTCCAAGTCTTATGATCCCACATAAAAGAACATTTTTGAGACGGGAACAACTACGTTCTTTGAGGATGTTGAATTTGGGGGGAAAAATGATGTTAGAGACATCATCTTCGAGGAAGAATCAAATTCAGTTTCTAAACCGATTCATATAGTTGCTTTTGATAAAGCAAATTTGGAACCTCAAATTGACACTGAAGTTCTTCTTCCAAATCAAGATGACGATGTTATCGAACATGAAAGTTAATTCAAAATCCTCAAGAACTTGTGCAACAAGAACAAGTGCCTTTTTCAGCAATCCACTAGAGAAAAGAGAAGTGTTATTCTGTATGATTACATAGTATTTATTATGGAACAAGAGAAAAATCAAATCCAATTGGAAGATGATCCTATCAACTTCTGTGAGACCATTGGTAGTTCCATTTCAGATAAGTGGATCAAAGCTAGTAAAGAAGAGTATCAGTCAATGCTAGACAATAAGGTTTGGAACATTGTCCAATTGCCAAAAGGAAAGAAAGCCATTGGTTGCAAATAGATATTTAAGACCAAAATGCATTCAAGTGGTAATGTGAAAAGGTATAAGGCTCGTCTCGTAGGTAAAGGCTATACTCATGAAGAAAGAATTGACTACAAAGAAAATTTTTCTCCAGTTTCATCAAAGGATTCTTTTAGGACAATCATGGTCCTTGTTGCACACTATGACTTAGAGCTTCATCAGATGGATGTCAAGACAACGTTTCTCAATGGTGACATTGATGAGACAATTTATATGGAGCAACCAGAAAACTTTGTAATAAGTGATTCAAAGAAGATGATATGCAAATTAAATAAATCCATCTATGGGATAAAACAAGCTTCTCGTCAATGGTATCACAAATTTCATGAGGTAATCATCTAATTTGGTTTTGAGGTGAATTTAGTCGAAGACTGTGTATCAGAAGTTCAGTAGGAGTAAGTGTATTTTCCTGGTTTTGTATGTCGATGACATACTACTAGCCACTAACGATATGAGCATGCTACATGAGATCAAGATATTTTTGAAGGGTAAATTTGAAAGGAAAGATCTTGGTGAACCATCTTTTGTATTAGGAATTCAGATTCACTGAGATTGAACTTGGGGAATTCTTGGATTATCTCAAAAGAGCTATATCGATAAAATACTCAAGAGATTTAGCATACAGGATCACAAACCAGGTGATACCCTAGTCACTAGAGGAGACAAATTTTGTCTTAATCAGTACCCTAAAGGAAATTTAGAAATTCAGGAGATGTAAAAGATTCCTTATGCATCGGCTATAGGGAGTCTAATGTATGCTCAAGTTTGTACGCGTCCAGATTTAGCTTACATTGTTGGAGTTTTGGACAGATACTTAAGTAATCCAAGTTTGGACAATTGGAAAAAGGGTCATGAGGTATCTGAAGAGCACAAAAGACTATATGCTCACATATCAAAGATCAAATAACTTGGAGATCATTGGATATTCTGATTTTTATTTTGTTGGATGTCAAGATAGTAGAAAGTTTACATCAGGTTTTGTTTTTCTGTTTGTTGGTGGAGCTATTTCTTGGCGTAGTGCAAAAAAAATACTCGTAGCTTCCTCCACAATGGCAGCAGAATTTGTGGCAGTTTTTGAGACATCCAATCATAGACTTTGGTTGAAGAATTTTGTCATTGGGCTGTGAATTCTTGAAGGAATTGAAAGACTATTAAAGATATATTGTGACAATAAATCAGTTGTTTTATACTCCAACAAAAATAGCAGCACAACAAAGTCCAGGTTTATTGACATTAACTTCCTCGTCGTTCAAGAGAGGGTACAAAGTGTAGAGATTTCCATATAACACTTATGGTACAAACTCAATGATAGAAGATCCTCTTACAAAGGAAATTCCACCTAAGGTCTTTCTTGAGTATACTGCTTGAATGAATGTTTCAATGTTTGAAGATTATTTGGTTTAGTGGGAGTTTTTCATTTGGTTTTGGGTTTTATGTTTTAGTTGTGTTTATGCACATTTATTTTCTGATTAGAAATAAAATTTTGTTTTTGGTTTACTCTTTGTACAATAAAGTTAAAGCATCTCAATAAGGTAGGACCAGTTGCAAATCGACATGTATTAATCACTTTTCATGTGATTTTCATGCCACACTTTTCATAATTGATCTATGTTGTTTGTCTATATTAATTTAGTGACCATGTAAGGTTTAGTTATTTATTATTATAACAAAGACCGTTATGATCGTATGTTACTATAGTCAATGGACAGGATTGTTTATGCCTTGCTATATAATGACAATTTTGAGCTCATAAAGTATATCATATTTTCATAATACATATGTGATCCAGTGGGAGATTGTAATAATTATTTTGGGGTTACACATGTATAATCAATGTGTTAGGGTCATTATTTAAAGTAGTCAACATTATATGGTCACTTATTTGTAAAGATAAAAGACTATGAGACATAAGTATTATGGAAAATTTATGTGTGGATGCATTATGTAATTTTTAATTTGATAAAGGGTCAAATTAGAAATTATTTTCTATATATATAGAAGGGTTATGGTCTCCATGACAATCCTAGTCAGAAATTCAGCCACATCTTTGTATCCCATCAACAAAGACCTTCAACTCTGGATTCATCGTGAAAGAACCATTCCCAACTTTATTATCATAAACCATGGATCCAAAAAGTACGATTCCGCTATTTTTTCTTATTATTAAGAAATTAGCATGAGTTTTATAACTATAAAAATCATTAAATAGTCAACATTAATCACTCCCCTTTTTTCCAGAGTAGTAAACGAAGGCGTATGAACTCCGTCATTTCAAAGTTAAAACCATAATATGACAAAATAATATGCAAAATAACAAAACACTGTTTGTAACACTGTCCATTTCCTTGTTAATACAACATTACCCCTATTACTACATTACAATGCATTGACACCCTTATCACTTTGTGTTAGTTACCATCTCATCATAAACAGTTATAGAGTGCATGCGATTTTATAAAGATAAGAGAGAAAAATCAGTTTCTCATTTTTCTCACGTCCTCGGTTCTCCAACTTCCATCAATTCTCTCGTATTCTCCAAGAAAATTCATTAGTTATTCTCAACCACCGTCTGCACAACACACCTTACTCGACGTCAGAGATATTGCCAAAAGCCATGATGACCGACAACGGTCACGAAACAAAGGTATGCAAATGTTTAGATTTTATTTTATAGATGTAGAACTCTTTGTTTTATAATAAGGTTTCTCAACACATCTCTATGTGTCTAGAACTTCAAACATGTGTGAATCGGTTTTTCAGACATTTTTTGTTGTAGAAATGGTTTCATTCTATTATTGGATTCTACCGCGTAACGGTATAATAACTACTGCAAATACGGTAACATTTGCTGCAAAAATGATGACGACCGCTGAAGGTGTAGGAATAACTGTTTATCATCCAACGCAACTTATAAGATGCACGACTATCTAGTTAACTCCACGTTGAAAGTTAAATGTGATTTTGTTTTTTGGCTTCAAGAAATTCCAATTTCATATGTTGTTTATATTGCTTTTACTCGAATCACTTCCTTTTATCGGTTAAAATACCAGCCATATTTATTATGTCGTATTAAAGTTGGGTTTAAAACCCGAATTATAAGTTTTCTACAAATTTGATTTCTACATGGTTTGATATTCCTTTCAATTTTTTTTGCCAATTTATTTTAGTTTTTGATTTCTGATTTTATGACTATTTCTTAATTTTCCAAAACATTGTTTTCATATCTACTCCCGGTAATATTTGTAGTTATTTTTTGCAATCCATCCATGAATTTTATCACATAACAGCTTTTATTTGTAAACTCATCATGTATCATGTAACAGTTTAGTTACCAATTTGGTTTTTTAACGATTTAATTTGATTCCTCAATCGTTATGTTCTAATTTGTTGTTAAATTATAATTTTAACAGTTGTTTCTTTGTTAGGCCATAATTGCGAGATTTATGACAGTTTCTATTTAGATCTCTGTCGTCGACCCAAGCATTGTTAGTGGATAAAAGTTGTTTTAAAGATGAAACAAAGCTCGACGAATAAGAGTTTGGTTGGTAAGAGGATGAAGAAGATGAAACGTGGCCAATATGGTTAAACTGATTTTTAGAGACTTATCAACACGATTATTATGTATCTTTATGATTAAAATATGTTGTAACATTTATCAGTATTATTATACACATATCACAGATTAATCATATAATACATTGTTATAGCTACAAATTCAAAATATTCTTTGATTATACGAAAACGAAGTTGATATCTAATGCATATGTTCTAATATCAAAATAAGAGTTAACATTTAACAATGCTGTTATACATATACAAGTACAATCTATTAATGAGAAAATTGATTAATTAGATATAAGATTTATGTTGATTGGATGACAAACATAAACATCATCAATAGCCCCTCATGTATTACCATGTATATTATTACTTGTACCATTAACATAAATGTTACCACTAGTACTCTTTATATATATTTTAAAAGAAATTATAACATATACACTAGTTTTTACACCAACACTAATCTTCCTTATATATCGTTTAAATCTTATTGTAACATGTATACTAACAGACCGCTGGATCTTATAAAAGATTGTTTACATTAAATATTCTATTTAAATAAATTTTAAAAAGTTGCAAGATTTGTAATACTTTGTATTGAGATTCTCACATTTTCCCAAGTGCTATTAGTTTTTAAAAGTTTTTCAAGATGATGCAGAGCTCGACGAAAAAAAGTTTGGTTGGTAAGAGGATGAATAAGATGAAAACGTGGTAAACATAGTTAAACTGATTTTTAATAATTTAACAACACGATTATCATATATTTTGTATAATCAAAATAATTTCTAAATCTTTATCAGTGTTATTATACAAATATCACACATTAAATCATATAATACATCTGTTGTAGGTACAAAATTGAAATATATTTGATTATAAGAAAGCAAAGATGATATGTAACGCATATGTTGTATATGTAAAACAAAGTAGCTTAAATATGGTTTAACGTTACCATACACCTTACAATGTCAAACTAATAATTCAAATTTAACAATGTGATTATATATATACAAGTACAATCCAGTATTGAGAAAAATGATGACTTAGATATAAGATTTTTTTTTCCACATTTCAATAAGCATTACAATCTTCAACCGATTAGAAGATATATGCCGTATCATCAAACCAGTATGATATCGAAGTGTTTATGTGTGAGAAGATAGTGTTCTTTTCCCGTGCTTGCTTGCACAACCTGTCCGCTTGTGTGTTCCTCTCTCTTGGTTGGTAGATGAGCGCGAACTCTGGGAAGTGCTGTTGGAGCTTTTTGAATTCTTCTATCTCTGTTGTAAATATAGGCCACTTGTCTTGATTATTGATTAACTGAATTAGGTCCATTAAGTCCGTGCGGAATTTCTCGCAGAATCTTCACCTCTTATGTAGGCTAAACATCGTCCATCGAAGGCTAAGAAACTTCGTATGTAACAGAGATTGTCCTATGTACGTGCCTCTCATGCGAATGAGGTCACTCGTCCCATCCTTCAGTTTAAGGATCCATCCAACACCTGATGTGGGCTCTCCCTCTTTCCATGAGCCATCAACGAAGCAGACCACTGGTGAGGGTTCCAGAGCTGCATCGCCTTCGTCGTCGGGCTCTCCTGTTGGATTCACCTCTGTGGATAGCCGCCAGAGTTTGCTTTCTCTCCGGGCCTTATCTAGAATCTCCATGGGGGGTGTGGTCAATATTGTTATAGACCTTGTCGTTGTGAGCTTTCAAATGAACCAAGAATCCATAGGAAGATTCTGGAATCGGAATCCAGTTGGGGTTCGTCTGGTAATTGCCATAGGAGGTAATCTATGTTCCCAAAAATACAATTTCGAGGGAAGATAGGAGGTGATGAGGGGACGGTTGATAGTGCCCCCATTTGGCATGCTGGCGGGAACAGGAATAGCGCGTGATTGATGTCTTACGAGGCATTGCCATAGATCTCACACGAGGGTTCACTTCGGATAGTGTAGACGCCCGTGTGTTGCTAATGCTCCGGACAGGGCTTGCCAGATGAAATGTTGAATTTTCCTCGGAATTCTCAGTTTCCAGATAGCTTGTTTTAAAGGCGTTACAAATGGTCGCTGAAGACTGAGGTTCAGTTTTGGTACATTCAACTTCTGAAAAGTATCATAGCCAGATTTGACTGAATACTCCCCCTCTTTAGTGAAGTGCCAGCAGAACATGTTGTGTTTCCTCCTAGTGTTTGGGGAGATAGAGGTGATTAGTCTTACATCCTCCGGGTTGAACAGCTTCATGAGTTCCTAAATATTCCATCGACCATTCCCTGGGCAGATGAGATCAATTACCTTCACATTAGGGAACCTAGAGTTGTCCATATTTGGGCCTCTTGATAATCTGTCCGGGACCCAGGGATCCGTCCAAATGTTATCTTGGGAGGAGGATCCCGGAATCTTCCTTGCACCTATTCCTACTAAGTCTTTGGAAGACCAGAGGCTTCGTCATCCGTAGGATGCCCTGTTTGGGGTGCTTGCCTGGAATACATGTGTGTCCTTGAAGTATCGACCCTTCAGAATACGAGCCACTAATGACGTGGGAGATCTCTCCAGCCGCCACAATTGTTTTGCCAGGAGGGCCTTGTTGAAGTTCTCCAGACTCCTAAATCCTATACCACCCTCCGATTCAGGTAGGCATAGGGTTTCCCACGTGAGCTAGTGGATGTCTCTCCCTGATATGCTAGAGGCCCACCAGAAGTTACTGATAATGTTGTTCAGTTTTTTGCACATGACCTTGGGGAATAGAAAACATGGCATCTCGTATGTCGATATTGCTATGACCACGGATTTGATCAAGACTTTCTTACTTCCTCGAGATAGGAGTCTTGACGACCAGCCGTTTATTCTTTGTTGAATGTGTTCTCTGACATAGGCGAAGATTTGGGTTTTAGAGCCTTTCAGAGTTTCTGGGATCTCCAGGTATTTTCTGACTCCTCCATCACTCTGAATGCCTACCTGATCCTTTATGGCTGATTGGGTACCAATCAGGACCTTTTTGCCAAAGACAATTGATGATTTATCATAGTTTATATGCTGTCCTGATGCATTACAGTAAACCTCTAGTATGCCGACGATAGACTCACACTGCTCCGCAGTGGCCTTGTAGAAGAAAAGGCTATCATCTGCGAAGAGTAGATGTGAGATTGGTGGACTTGTAGGTGCTACCCGGATGTAAGTGATTTTTATGGAATCCTCAGCCGCATTCAGACTAGCTATTAGGGCTTCTGTGCACAGAATAAATAGGTATGAATACAAGGGATCACCCTGTCGTAGACCACGTTTAGGGTTTATATGTCCCTTCGGAACTTCATTGATGATCAGTCGATAAGTTATGGTTGAAACACAGAGCATGATCCAATCGATCCATTTTTTCGTGAATCCCAACCTTTCCATCAAGGCCGATAGGAAGCCCCACTCCACCCTATTGTATGAATTGCTCATATCTGTTTTGATCGCAAAGAAATTTGATTGGCAGTTTGGCTTTGTTCTCAGGACGTGGAAGACCTCTTGTGCAATAAGAATTTGTTGGAAATCACACGGCCGGCCACAAAGGCTGACTAGGTTTCTGATATTAGCGATGGTAAGATTTCCTTCATTCTATGACATAGGACTTTCGAGAAAATTTTGTAGCACACATTGCAGAGACAAATGGGTCTGAAGTCAGCCATCTGTCTCGAGTGGTTCTTTTTAGGAATTAGGCATATGTTGGTCACATTTAGGGCTGGGTCGATCGATCCTTTTTCCATAAAGCCTGTGACTAAGTCCACTAAATGGTCACCCACAATGTTTCAGAACCTTTGATAAAAAAAGGGCACTCATACCGTCTAGCCCGGGGGCCTTCTCCGGGTGCATTGAGAACAGAGCAAATTTCACCTCCTCCTTCGATGCTGGCCTGACCAGGCGGGAATTCATTTCCGCGCTTATTTTAGGTTCTAAATGTGAAAGTGATGCCTCCATATTTGAGGTGGTTGTGGACGTGAAGAGATCAGTGAAATATTCCGTCACCACCTTCTCAACCTTTGAATCTTTTTTCTACTCATACTCCATTTCTGTCAATCAGCCTTGTGATTCGGTTTCTCGTTCTCTGCTGCTTGGTAGCGGATGGAGAATTTAGTGTTTTGATCTCCTTCTTCTCAGCCAGAGGTGGGGGAGGGGGAGGCAACTCAGAACGGTTCCCCTCCTTCTCGTTTAGGCAATTCTTTTCATCGTGCGTAATTCGGAAGCATCGGTCACAGAATTTTATAAGCTTCTCATAATCAAAAGTTACCGTGACTACGTCTCCATTTGCAAACTCCATGTCCCTTACAAACACTAGAAGGTCATCCACATAGATTGACACCCTAATTTTGGACTCCTCGACGTCGTATTGCTGGAGATCCCCCATGGCATAACCCACTACAAGAAAACTGCCAATTTGCGACTGCAATTTGCGACTACATATGTGGTCGCAAATATTGCGACCAAATTTGCCATGGTTTAGCGACCAATTTGCGACTACGGCGAAGTAGTCACAAATTGGTCGCAATATGCAACCAATTAGCGACTGAGATGCGACTGCTTTAAGACTGACCCTGGTAGTCGCTAATCAGTCGCAAAATAGCGACTGATTAGCGACTACGTATGGAAAATCAGGTGGTAGTCGCTAATCAGTCGCAAAATAGCGACCGATTTGCGACTACGGTATGTAGTGGCTCTGCAGTCACAAAATGGTGGCAAAGTGCCATGTCTACAAGATTCGATGAAGGTGACGTGCCTGTATATCCAGATCCCGGAGTACCAGATATATTTACGCACATGGGTCGTCCAAGTGGTAAATGTAAAGAAATATGGCTCTCCGAAAAAGAATATAAATATGCACATGCATATGTATTACGGAATTGTGAATATTTTGGCCACTAGAGAGGTACGTATATGAAAACAATTAATTGTATTTATTACATTTCAGTTCATTGTATTAAGAAATATATATTAATTTTCAATATTTACTGTTCTAGCATGTTTGAAGATCATATTCGATGTACGTATCCATATCTTTCGGAAGATGACATTTCATCTAAAAGAGAGGAAGAGTTCCACATATGGGTTAGGGATTATGTATGTTTAATTAATTATTTGACATATATATATATTATATTTTATTTATTAATTTGGAAATACTAATTAAGTTTAATTTTTGATATATGATTAAAGGTCAATTCATGCAGTTCCACAGATTCACGTGCCTTTCCTATATGGGCTCAAGAATTAGTTCAAGGTCCGATGAATAAAGCATCCACTTGGCCGATGTATTTTACAAGAGGTTATATGTTCCACACGAAGAAACATGGACATAGAAGAAAGACATGTAACTACGGTATTTGTGTGAAGGGGCACAATTACTCAGATGCATCTGATGAAACTGATTTCTACGGTATTTTAACAGATATCATTCAACTTGAGTATGTCGGACTCCTAAATTTGAAGATCACGCTTTTTAAATGTGAATGGTATGATCCTACACCCTTGAGAGGTACTCGGAAGTCAGAAAATGGTGTCGTTGATGTCTTATCATCGGGGAAATACTACAAATACGAACCATTTATTCTCGGTACGTACGTTTTTGGTAATAATTTACTATATATTTTTCTTACAAATTTAGAAGTAATTTATATTTCAATACGTACGATGTATCAGCATCTCAAGCAGATCAAGTTTGTTATATTCCCTATCCACACACAAAATCATCATCAAAACATACATGGCTCAATGTTTTGAAAGTTAATCCAAGATCTAACATTTTGGGAAAATACAAAAACAAAGACGAGATTGGCCTTTTGCAACAAGAAAATGATGAAGACGTAATGCATGTTAAAGAGATAGAGGTAGATCGGTTGGTCGATACAGTTAACCATACTGAAGAAATTGATTTCGATGTCGGAGATGCGGAACTAGAAGATGAATTTCAATGTAATATTTCATCTTCAGATGATGATGAGAACGAAGAAATGTAATAAATATAGTTATGCTATGTATTTTGTATATATAATTTTCATATAATTTAATGTATTACCAATATCCATATATATATAGATTTTTTAAGTAATTGAGACTGATTTGCCACCACTTTGCAACTGCATTGGCAATGTGGTCGCATTTCAGTCACAAAAATTTAATGTAGTCGCAAATCAGTCGCAAATTAGTGACTGATTTGCGACTAAATTCTAAAAATTTGATGTGCAGTCGCAAATCAGTCGCAAATTTGCGACTGATTTGCGACCACATATGGTTAATTCACATTTTCCCTAAGTATTTTCCACATTTAAAACTTATATTTCTATTCTATAAGACTACTAACCATTAGAAGTGATAACATATATTGGAAACCATTTGTAATGATTTCATATTTAGATAACATTTGGAATGTATATAAGAAGTATAAGGTTAAGTAAATTTGTTAAGGATTTAGGTAAGTTATTTGAAAATTTGGGAAGTGTTATTGTTTTCATAGTAATTGAAATTTTTATAACTTATAATCAATGACTCAATCTTATATAATTATATGCATTCCTCAAAATCTCAAAATTTAGGGTTTAGGGTATTATTTGTGACTGATTTGCCACCACTTTGCAACTGCTTTGGCAATGTGGTCGCATTTTAGTGACAAAAAGTTTCATGTAGTCGCAAATCAGTCGCTAATTTGCGACTGATTTGCGACTACATTCTAAAAATTTATGTGCAGTCGCAAATCAGTCGGAAATGCTGATGTAGTCGCAAATCAGTCGCTAATTAGCGACTGATTTGCGACCACCAATTAATTTGGTGGGACTTTGACAAAATCGAAAACGTTCAAACTCCCACTAAATTAACTGGTAGTCGCAAATCAGTCGCAAATTTGCGACTGATTTGCGACCACATTTACAGTTTCGATAAATTTAATTGTGGTCGCAAATCAGTCGCTAATTAGCGACTGATTTGCGACTACCAGTTAATTTGGAGGGAGGTTGAAAAAACCGAAAACGTTCAAACTCCCTCCAAATTAATTGGTAGTCGCAAATCAGTCGCAAATTTGCGACTGATTTGCGACCATAATTACAGTTTCGATAAATGTACCTGTCGTCGCAAATCAGTCGCAAATTTGCGACTGATTTGTGACTACTAATTAATTTGGAGGAAGTTTGAATGTTTTTGGTTCCCACCAAATTAATTGGTAGTCGCAAATCAGTCGCAAAGTTGCAACTGATTTGCGACCACAGGTATTTTGCGACTGATTTGCGACCACATCCGTGGTCGCAAAAAAATCTATAAATACCCGATGGTTTTCCCTCATTTTTCACAAATCTCTCAAAACTACTTTACAAAACTCTCTCAAAAACACTTCTTAAACACTTTAAAAAAACACTATTTCTATAAATGGCAAGTAGTGGTAGGTCGTTGAGAGGTCGTGGAAGACGATCATTCGGATCGTCTTCCGGCCGAGGAACCTCTTCGGCCTCCTCGAACCCTTCACCATCCGCTAATAGAGCGGCATCGCGGCTCCCTCCGCAATACAATTTTTTTCTTCACTCCGTTCCTTAAACCCAAACACCTCCACGGTTTCAAGAATCGGATGAACATGAGGACGAACAAATTCCCGAGTGCAAAACGGGAACGGATGAACAAACTATCACTCTTGATAGTTTGTTACAAACTCCGGGCCGAGAACAGTATTTGACTGTGCTTTCTCCAAATGCGGCTCCGAATACAACGTGGTAAGCATGTTTATTAATAGCTAATTTTTTAATAAATATTTATTAAAATTTAAATTATATTAATATAATTTTACATTTTTGTAATAAATATTAGGTTTGACCACGATAACGGGTCTATTACTCGTCAAATCGCTAAAATTTTGAAAAATAAATTTGACGGTCCGTACTACAGTTGGACCGTCGTACCTCCTGAGAGGCAGGAGAAATATTTTATAGAATTTGCGGTAAGCATTTTTTTTTACATTGTGTAAATATTTAATAAAATATAAAAAATATAAAAAATATATACTAATATTTTTTTAACTCAATTTCAAGCAATCGTACACCTGGGATCCTCTGATCACCTCGGTGGTACGAAAAGAGTTTGAGGCCGTCTGCGTAAGGCGGATGAAAGGGATGGTGAGCACGGTTCATACAACCGGAAAATGTCCCAGATGGATTTCCCCAAGTTTATACAATATTATGACAGCACATTGGTCAACCGAAACATCTACCGAGAGGAGTACGAAATCCTCTCATAACCGCAACTCCGCTTGGGACGATCTTGGCCCGCATAAACATTTATCGGGCCAAAAATCCTACATTCAGGTCCAGCAGAAAATGGTAAGTAAAATTTTTTTTCTTCATATTATGTTTTCTCATAATTAAATAATATTTTAATATCTGTGAAGGAACATAATTTGGGACGACCAGTCTCAATAGGTGAGGTCTTTATAAAGACTCACACAAGACCGGATGGTTCGTATGTAGAGTTGAAAGCAAAACAAATCTGTGAAACAAACGAACGAAACATCCAAGAGAAGATGGCGATCGTGGAGGTCGATCCAACAGAAACATCCGATGGAACCTCCCGTCCAATTGAGCTGACTCAAGCACAAAAGAATGAGATCTTCTTACAGGTAAAAAAAAAATTTCAAACTTTTTCCTTTTTACATATTTTCCTAATTACAAAATAATTACTTTTATTATATAATTTACGTTTTCGTAATTTTATAGTCATCTGTTCCTGATGAACGAGGCCGTCTTTATGGACTCGGTAGCCTCAACCGCGTACAGTCTACGGGTAGAAGTAGTGGGGTACAAACCCATTCACCCGAGTACGTTATTCTTCAAGAACAAAACGCGTTGATTAAAGCACAAAACGCGGAGATGAAGGAAAAATATGAGAAGATTGAAGAGCTGAACAGAGAAAACCAGAAGAAGATTGAAGAGCTGAACAGAGAAAACCAGAAGAAGATCTCGAGCTTGGAGATGCTCCTCGGATATATCCAATGGACGGATCCCGCATTCGCCTCCTTATTGCGGGATAACGATTGTACAGGGGAACCATCGACGGCTCCGCCAACCACCCCATTTTCGCCATCAGATTTCCAATTTTCGCCACCGGACAATTAGAATTTGTTTTTATGTATTTAAAAATTTTCTATAATAAATGTTAAATTTTAAATTTGTATATTTTTTAATTCAATATTTAGTTTACATATTTTTTCATTTATTATTATAAATTTTTTAATTTATTAATAAAAATTAATAAATATTCTAATAAATATTATAATAATATTTTAAACCAATTATATTAATAGTTAATCTAAATTATTTTATTAATATTTCTAATTTCAAATAATTATTTTTATTATTGAAATTAATTTTCTACATTATTATTGAAATTTTAATTTTTAAATATTATTTTACATTTTTTTAAAATAATTTAAAAAATATTAATATTATATTTCACTAATATACGAAATTATTTCAGTAGTAAAAATATATATATATATATTTTTTAAATTATTAATTATATTATTTCAATAATAAAAATAAAAAATATATTAATATTATTTTTTTTTAAATCTAATTACGGTGTAGTCGCAAATTAGTCTTAAATCAGTCGCAATTTTTGCCACCGATTTGCGACTCCTTTGCAACTGCGAGCTACGTGCAGTTGCAAGTCAGTCACAAATTTTTGTGACTGATTTGCGACTGCGGTTCACCTGTAGTCGCAAAACAGTCACACATTTTTGTGACTGATTTGCCTGTAGTCGCAAATCAGTCACAAATATTTGTGACTGTTTTGCGACTGCGTTTCTCCTGTAGTCGCAAAACAGTCACTGTTTTTTGTGACTGATTTGCGACTACGGTTCACCTGTAGTCGCAAAACAGTCACAAAAAACAGTGACTGATTTGCAACTGCGGTTCTACCGTAGTCGCAAATCAGTCACAAAAATTTGTAACTGTTTTGCGACTACAAATTTAGCAACCACAACCGTAGTCGCAAAACAGTAGCAAAATTTGTTACGGAAATTCAGTGGCAAATTAGTCGCAAAAAAAGCGACCACGGTTGTGGTCGCAAATTAGTCGCAAAATACCCACTATGACCGTGGTCGCAAATTAGTCGTAAAATTGCGACTGATTTGCGACTAATTTTTTTTTGCGACTATTATTTTGCGACCACATCACGTAGTCGCAAAGTAGTCGCAAAATACAGTTTTGCGACTACTTTGCGACCACTTCCGTGGTCGCAAAACGGCTGTTTTCTTGTAGTGCCGATGTCCACTATAGTCTCTTCCGCCCAATAATGCGTTGGAATTCCAACGATCCAAACCCAAAACAAAATTGTTGAGGGAAAATCGGGCCTGACACTCGGGACCCACCTTTCCAAGGTTGTCATCCATTGGTCAAAGTAGTATGGATGTTTTTCCAAGACCGCTTGTGATGAGGTCATCGGCACAACCCCCAGCCAACTGCCCGGCCCGGCCGGCCCAAGGAACACAAAGGCGGCCAAATACGCGCAAAAGGATACATGGGTGTATCTTCATGAATCCAAGCTTAACCAAGACGCGGCNTTGACCTCCATATGCCCCAATGACTCCAACCATTCCATTCCCAATATTACGTCCGCGTTTCCCAGCTGTATAGGTAAAAAATCAGCCACGATCTGTACTCCCTGTATCTCCAATGTGACTCCTTTGAAAACGCCCCCTCCTTGAATCGACATTCCTGTGGCCAGCAATACCCCATATCCTCGTGTTCGATCAGCTTTGCGACCCAACTGCTCCATCATCGATTCAGCTACAAAATTATGGGATGCCCCACTGTCGATTAATACCACGACTCTGCGATCCTGTATCGCTCCTCTCATCTTCATCGTTCGCGGTGAAGAAATCCCGACCATTGAGTTGAGCGAGAGTTCTGCTAAGTGTGTCGCTACCTCCTCGTACTCTTCTTCCACCGGATTTCCCTCCTCCTGTTCTCCAATCTCCTCTTCGGATCCATCCGGTTGTATCACGATCACCTGAAGCTCGCGATAACGGCATCTATGGCCCGAGCTCCACTTTTCATCGCACTTGAAGCATAAGCCCATCCGCTTCCTCTCCTTCAGCTCTAGCTCCGAGATCCTCCGGAATGGAGCTCGGCGATCGTCCACCTTGGCCGGAATTCCCCTCGGGTAGGTCTCCTGCTTTCCCTCTCGCGGGGCTGGGCGTGCAGGGAGTGTTCCCGAATTAGGGTTACGCGCCCATGTGGTCTGTGGGTTGCGCTTCACTTCGGGCTCCAAGGTTCTGGGCCGTAGGCCCACTCGACTCACTCCTCCTGCACACTCAGGCCCACCTCCTGACTGGGCCCATTCATCCATTCTTTGGGCCACCACCATCATCCTGTCGAGTCCTCTTGGCTCGAACAATCGCACCCCGAGTCGGAGCGTCGGCGTGAGTCCGGTGAGAAACAATGTCTCGAGCATCGACTCCCGCACACCTCCTGACTGCGCCGCGAGTATCTTGAATTCGCGGCAGTAGTCCCGCACACTGCCCTCCTGTCTCAACGTAACCAGTCTCTCCTCCGGAGTTGCTACTCCTCCCAGAGAAAAATTTTCCACCACCCGCTCCTTCAGTTGTTCCCACTCTCTGAAAGGATTGCGCTCACGTTCCCAACGGTACCATTCCAGCGCTTCCCCGTCGAGGCTCATGGCAGCAACGTGGAGTTTCTCCTCCCGTCCCATCCCATTCATCTCGAAGTATTGCTCTAGCCGAAATAACCACGTGTCGACGTTATTGCCGTCGAAAATAGGTAACTCGACTTTGCGGTTTACCGGCTCTGTACGAGCGGCGATCAACGTCTCACTCGCTCGAGACCCTTCTCCTAACTCGGTCGCTCCTGCACGGAAAGCGGTATGAGTAGCAGCGCTGCCCTTCTCTGGCACGTCTCCCATCTGCGCTTTTCCTGTGAGGGCAGACTTGAGCTCTCCCTGGCTCAACAGTTCTTCCAGACGATCGAGAACTGCAAGCTTGCTCATCTGTTGCTGTAAGCCGTCTACTCTGCTTACCAGTTCGTCCATCATGCTCAGTTTCTCGTGCATCCTATCCACCTGCTCCTTGAGAGCATTCTCCACCTCTTTTCCAGCATCAGCCTTCTTACCCATGATCTTCTTTCAGAATCGGTTGCTCTGATACCAAGTTGATAGGATTAGAAATCGATCAAACCAATATTCTGTTACAAATCCCAGAAATGCAACAATATTAAGAGAAAATGAACACTCTCTCTTACCACTCCAATTATCCACTCTTCCCAGAAAAATGGCGTCCTCCCCTTGCTGCTCTTGACTTCCCTTTTATATTCTCCTTCTTTCCAAATCTTCCAATTATTCTCCCTCTTTCTCACCTTACGATTTTCCCACCTGCCACTAACCACCTTGGGATTGCTTCATTTGACTTTGGTTACTTTCCCCTTATTGAGTAGGGCCCACTATGTCTCCTACTCCAGGTTTTTTCCCTCCCTGATTCTTTCCTTCTCCTTCTCTTTCTTGTCCCCTACTCTCCCCTTTCTTAGCCCTTCTCTGATATTGATATAAGATGGGAGGGTGCTTATTTTCATACGTATCATCTTCCTTGCAGAAAATTTCCTAGCTGTACCAAGAGAAAGAAGAAGCATCCGAGAAAAGAGAAGCCTTATTGGCCAACACTCTTCAGCAATCTTGAAGCATGCACTGTTGTTCTAGATATTAATATGTTGAAAAACAAAACCGTAGCCGATAACAAGGAGAGAATCAAGTATGCATGTCTTGCTCTGATGGCATCGGTGTTGATGCCATCGTCTCATTTTCTAAAAATTGATAAAACTCATGTTGAGTTTATGCGGGAACTCGACGTATTCTTTGCAAATCTATGGAGGAGGCTTGTTTTTGACATGGTTGGGTCTAATGTCAAAAGAAGAGACGTCTTTGCTCTATCTCAAAGCTCGATTGCCATTAAGGAATGTTTCCATTCAATTCAATTGTTCATGGTGGAATCCGTACCTTCTCTAATAGAATTCGAGCAGTTGAAAGACTTGTCTTCTTAGTTAAATCCGACAGTGACACCAAAGGCCAAATGGATAAAAAATGCGACAATGCATCGAGTTCCAAGAAAAAGAAAATTGACTAAGCCCGAGCCATGCGTGTATGATTGATGAAGAAGAGGAGGTATTTTTTACATTAGCTTATTTGAAACTTCTTTTATTTTCATCTAGGTAGTCAATATAGTGTAGTCAATATAGTGCAATTCAGAATTGGTATTATGTTAACACGATAACATGTAATATAGTGGGATTGCAGGTAACTTGTTATTTAAACCGCTAATTGAAATGTTAACAATATTTGATTACACTACTAGTGGTGTTGTTTAAATATATAAATTTTTGTGCCATCGATAACTATTTTGTTAGCATGGTAATTATATTGTTTTCTTTGTGTTAAGCCCTAAAGGTGAGTGTAATAGGTAACTACTTTGATAAACAAAACCTCTAACTCTAGTGGGTAAAAATGTTATTGGACTCTTAACTGAAATGATTATCTTTAGTTATGTCAGTTGTAATTACCGCATCTGTATTCGATGTTCCTTTTCAAAATTCTTTTGCCTTTTCACTGATTTTAGAGTATTTGATAATCCCATGTTTTTGTATTTGTAGACTGTTGTGCAGTATATTATTTCGAAAGACGAGGAGATGACAATCAATGAAGATGAGTTTGTATGGTCTGATGATTAATATGACAAGAACGTCAACAAAATGTTGAACTTGATATCCAAAAATTTTGAATTCCAAAAAAGCATGTTCACTGGAGGAATAACTCAGTCCGAGTTGAATGAGATGAGGACTGAAAAGATGGAGAAAAAACAGAAGCGAGATAAGCGAAAGGACAAAGGGAGTGTGTCCGAGTCAGCCAAACCATCCTCTACTGCTCGTGTACCAAGAACGAGCATGAACGAAACTCGATTGGCTGCCAATTTGGTTGCTTCGAAACTCGATTGGCTGCCAATTTGGTTGCTTCGAAACTCAAGGATAATATTAGTTTGCTTGATGCAAAAATTATTAAATCGTTGGAGCATTTAAAGAAGATAGAGGATTCCTTGACTATTTTCCAGACATCGATGGAAAATATTATTGAGGAGAAGATCGCTAAGATGCAGGATGCAGTTGTGAAATTTATTCGTGATCTTTTGGATAAATCGACATCGTTCAATGTCCCTACGGAGAATGTAGGCACTCCAGGAATTTAAGGTGATAATGTTGCTATTAGCA
This sequence comes from Pugionium dolabratum, assembly GCA_018901945.1. NCBI lineage: Eukaryota > Viridiplantae > Streptophyta > Magnoliopsida > Brassicales > Brassicaceae > Pugionium > Pugionium dolabratum. The sequence goes on from JAEVFF010000376.1 coordinate 214,834, forward strand.
ATGTGTGTTGGATGTCTGAAAGGTTTAATGCGAAGGGCCCTCCAACTAGTGTAGCCGCATCCCAATCTGATGTTTCCGTTGCAATAAATGTTGTTCTTGGGTCTCTTAGTCAGACCACCGGAAATGAGGTACAAACGTTTCAATTTCTTTGTATGAAAAGGTTGCTGGTGCTGAAACCGGTCTCCCGACCGTTGATACCCGCCTCCAAGGAATGTAATGAAAATGGTACATTAGCTTTTTACGGTTAAAGATTTTTTTTCCGTAATTTATAATTGTTAATTGTACTTGTTTGACGTTCATGTCAAACGGAGGAACAAACCCATTCAGATGAATGATTTGGCTTTTCTATCATCCATACCTTTGTTTTCGCTTGGACTTTCGCAGGATAACATGAATAAAGTAGATGACATAGGTGTCAAGGATGAGCAAGAAGAGACATCTACCACTGATGACGTCGCTGATGAAGAAGATAAACCCGGAGAGCACGATGATCAGGAGCTTTGTAAGAATAAATGGTAGTGGGCAGCACCAAACGTTCTTAAGGACTTCCAATGCGACAAAAGGTTGGAGACTAATCCAACCGACCCTCCTCGTATTTATTTCCTTTTCAATTTGGACAAACAACATTGGATTGGTGTTCACATGGATACTTCAGCGATTACTATATATGTCTTTGACTGCAACATTGTTTTCTGTTTTGATAATTCAGTCAAGAAGGACCTTATCCCGATAGCTCACATGATCCTGTATCTCATGAAGAAGTCTCCTAATAAGAACAAGGTGCTCCAAGCAAATTCATATTCTGTTGTGAGGCATAGAGGCATACCTCATAATTGTATTTATGTTGACTGTGCAGTTACTTCTTTGCTACTCATGCTGGCTCGTTCTATCAACGGTCGCAAAGGATGCCCAAGCATCAAACTAATAACATAACATGGAAAGCTCAAAATATCGATGTAATGTTTTTTGAGCAGTTTGTGGATGCCATCGAGATTTCTTGACTTGAACTCTTGTTTTAATTTTATTTTATATTTCTATATTCTCTTAAGTTCCTTGTACTACTTTGCGTGTATTATTTTATGGTTCTCATTTACGTTTAATCTTTTGGTACTTATCCATTTATAACAATCACTACAAGAAAACTGCGAATTTGCGACTGCAATTTGCGACTACATATGTGGTCGCAAATATTGCGACCAAATTTGCCATGGTTTAGCGACCATTTTGCGACTACGGCGAAGAAGTCGCAAATTGGTCGCAAATAAGTGACCAATACGTGTGGTCGCAAATCAGTCGCAATATGCAACGAATTAGTGACTGATTTGCGACTGCTTTGAGACTGACCCTTGTAGTCGCTAATCAGTCGCCAAATAGCGACTGATTAGCGACTACGTATGGAAAATCATGTGGTAGTCGCTAATTAGTCACAAAATAGCGACCGCTTTGCGACTACGGTATGTAGTGGCTCTGCAGTCACAAAATGGTGGCAAAGTGCCAGCATAAAAAACATGTGCGAGTTAGGTATAACGACATTTAAGCGACTACATAGGTCTAGTCGCAAAGTAGTGGCAAATCAGTGGCAAAGTAGTCGCAAAGTAGTCGCAAAATATTGTATATATATGCATCATCCCATTCTCTCATTTGCGAAAGCAAAAGTAAAAAATTTTGTAAAACATGTGGGGAAATTATAACAATTCGAGAGATTAGATGTATAGAAGAATAGATAATGAAACAAGAAATATCTCGGCGGAATTTGCACAAGGCATGGAGCAGTTCATGAATTTTGCAAGTAGTCAACCTATAGCTCAAAGTAGTGGAGGTAAGTTTTTCTGTCCTTGTATTAATTGCAAAAATGATAAATTTATTCCGGGACGAAAAATATGGAGTCATCTATATAGTCGAGGGTTTATGCCAAATTATTATATTTGGTATAAACATGGAGAAGAGCTGAATGTTCAGTTAGGGACGAGTAGTACTAGTCGGGGTGATGTACCAAGAAATCAGGGACGTGATTGTAGTAGTGATGAAACAGTTGGTATATCCGGTAATAGATATGTTGAAATGGTGACGGATGCATTTCGTGAGACAACGACTGATGATCAGCATCAGTACTATAATCAGAACGAAGAAAATTATAATTATAATTATGAAGAAGAACGGCCTAATGAAGAAGCAGAAAAGTTTTACAACATGTTAGAAGCTGCAAAAAATCCATTGTATGATGGTTGTCATGAAGGGCACTCACAATTATCTTTAGCTGCTAGGTTTATGAACATCAAATCTGATTTTAATTTACCAGAAAAATGTATGGATTCTTGGGCGGAGCTATTTACAGAATATTTACCCGACGAAAATCAGGCGACGGGTTCATATTATGAAACCGAAAAATTGATGCGAAATTTAGGCCTCCCGTTTTATACAATTGACGTGTGTGTTAAAAATTGTATGATATTCTGGAAAGAAGATGAGAAATGGGAAAAATGCAAATTTTGCGATTCCCCCCGGTATAAGCCAAGCGAGGGCAGGACGAGAATACCTTTCAGTCGTATGTGGTATTTACCTATAGGTGATAGACTTAAAAGAATGTATCAAAGCGAGAAAACCGCAGAGGCAATGAGGTGGCACGCAAAGCATGAAGCAGAAGACGGAGAAATGAGTCATCCATCTGATGCTGCAGAGTGGAAAAATTTTCAATATTTACATCCTAGATTTGCTGCTGAATCTCGAAATGTTTATCTTGGCTTATGTACTGATGGGTTCAACCCATTTGGGATGTCTCGTAATCATTCATTATGGCCGGTGATTATCACTCCATATAATTTGCCACCGGAGATGTGTATGAAGAAAGAGTATTTGTTTCTAACTATTTTGAATTCGGGGCCAAATCATCCGCGTGCTAGTCTGGACATATTCCTACGACCTTTGATTGATGAGTTGAAAGAATTATGGTCTATCGAAGTTGATGCATACGATGTATCGCTCAACCAAAATTTCAATCTAAAAGTTGTGTTACTTTGGACGATAAGTGACTTTCCCGCTTATGGAATGTTATCAGGATGGACAACGCATGGAAGGCTGGCATGTCCAATTTGTATGGATGATACGAAGGTATTTCAATTACCAAATGGGAGAAAGATGTGTTGGTTTGATTGTCATCGAAGGTTTCTTCCTAATGGTCACCCGTTACGGAAAAATAAAACAAATTTTTTAAAAGGGAAGCACGCTTTGAATGACTGTCCTCCACAATCATTGACAGGTGAACAAGTTTTGTACGAGCGAATAAAAACTGTCAATCCTTTAAGAACATCTGAGTGCGGCGGAAACGGTCATGAAAGTAAAGAAGAAGGTTATGGCAGCTGGCATAATTGGCACAAAGAAAGTATATTTTGGGAGTTGCCGTACTGGACAGATCTTAACCTTCGACATAATCTTGATGTGATGCATATAGAGAAGAATTTCTTCGATAACATCATTAATACTATTATGAATGTAAAAGAGAAATCAAAAGATACAGTGAAGTCAAGGTTGGATATTGCGAAGTTTTGCTCTCGAAAAGAGTTGCACGTGGATGGTCGGGGTAATGCTCCATTCCCTATATTTCGATTGACCCAAAAAGCGAAAGAACGGTTATTGGAATGTATAAAAAATGATGTCAAATTTCTGGACGGCTATGCGGCAGATTTAGCAAATTGTGTGGATATGGATGGACTAAAGTTTTCGGGCATGAAAAGCCATGACTGCCATGTTTTTATGGAAAGACTTCTCCCTTTCATATTTGCAGAACTTTTACCACGGAACGTTCATCTAGCATTATCAGGTAAATATAGTAATAACTATATTTTTAATTGGAAATACGTACGTAAATTAATAATAATTGCCTGAACTAATTCATTCTCGATGGTAATTAATATATATATATATAGGGATTGGAGGATTTTTCCGTGATTTATGCTCCAGATCATTACAAAAAAAACCGTGTCCAAATTCTGAAGGAAAATATAGTCATAATTTTGTGCAATTTGGAAAAGATCTTTCCGCCTTCATTTTTCGACGTCATGGAGCATCTTCCTGTACATCTACCATACGAAGCTGAACTTGGTGGACCTGTGCAATATAGGTGGATGTATCCATTTGAAAGGTTTTTTAAAAAACTTAAGAGCAAGGCGAAGAACAAACGTTATGCTGCAGGGTCGATTGTTGAATCATATGTGAATGATGAGATATCTTACTTCTCAGAACATTACTTTGCTGAACACATTCGCACGAAAAACAGGTAACCATGTTATGACGTTTATGAATTAATTATTTTATTATATAATATATAAGTAATATATATAATATATAAACCATATATATATATATATGTACAGGTCTACAAGATTCGATGAAGGTGACGTGCCTGTATATCCAGATCCCGGAGTACCGGATATATTTACGCACATGGGTCGTCCAAGTGGTAAATGTAAAGAAATATGGCTCTCCGAAAAAGAATATAAATATGCACATGCATATGTATTACGGAATTGTGAATATTTTCGGCCACTAGAGAGGTACGTATATGAAAACAATTAATTGTATTTATTACATTTCAGTTCATTGTATTAAGAAATATATATTAATTTTCAATATTTACTGTTCTAGCATGTTTGAAGATCATATTCGATGTACGTATCCATATCTTTCGGAAGATGACATTTCATCTAAAAGAGAGGAAGAGTTCCACATATGGGTTAGAGATTATGTATGTTTAATTAATTATTTGACATATATATATATATATATTATATTTTATTTATTAATTTGGAAATACTAATTAAGTTTAATTTTTGATATATGATTAAAGGTCAATTCATGCAGTTCCACAGATTCACGTGCCTTTCCTATATGGGCTCAAGAATTAGTTCAAGGTCCGATGAATAAAGCATCCACTTGGCCGATGTATTTTACAAGAGGTTATATGTTCCACACGAAGAAACATGGACATAGAAGAAAGACATGTAACTACGGTATTTGTGTGAAGGGGGACAATTACTCAGATGCATCTGATGAAGCTGATTTCTACGGTATTTTAACAGATATCATTCAACTTGAGTATGTCGGACTCCTAAATTTGAAGATCACGCTTTTTAAATGTGAATGGTACGATCCTACACCCTCGAGAGGTACTCGGAAGTCGGAAAATGGTGTCGTTGATGTCTTATCATCGGGGAAATACTACAAATACGAACCATTTATTCTCGGTACGTACATATTCGGTAATAATTTAATATATATTTTTTCTTACAAATTTATAACTAATTTATATTTCAAAACGTACGATGTATCAGCATCTCAAGCAGATCAAGTTTGTTATATTCCCTATCCACACACGAAATCATCATCAAAACAAACATGGCTCAATGTTTTGAAAGTTAATCCAAGATCTAACATTTTGGGGAAATACAAAAACAAAGGCGAGATTGGCCTTTTGCAACAAGAAAATGATGAAGACGTAATGCATGTTCAAGAGATAGAGGTAGATCGGTTGGTCGATACAGTTAACCATACTGAAGAAATTGATTTCGATGTCGGAGATGCGGAACTAGAAGATGAATTTCAATGTAATATTTCATCTTCAGATGATGATGAGAACGAAGAAATGTAATAAATATAGTTATGCTATGTATTTTGTACATATGATTTTCATATAATTTAATGTATTACCAATATCCATATATATATAGATTTTTTTAAGTAATTGAGACTGATTTGCCACCACTTTGCAACTGCATTGGTAATGTGGTCGCATTTCAGTCACAAAAATTTAATGTAGTCGCAAATCGGTCTCTAATTAGCGACTGATTCGCGACTACATTCAAAAAATTTGATGCGCAGTCGCAAATCAGTCGCTAATTAGTGACTGATTTGCCACCACATATGGTTAATTCACATTTTCCCTAAGTATTTTCCACATTTAAAACTTGTATTTCTATTCTATAAGACTACTAACCATTAGAAGTGATAACATATATTGAAAACCATATTTTTAATGATTTCATATTTAGATAACATTTAGAATGTATATAAGAAGTATAAGGTTAAGTAAATTTGTTAAGGATTTAGGTAAGTTATTTGAAAATTTGGGAAATGTTATTGTTTTCATAGTAATTGAAATTTTTATAACTTATAATCAATGACTCAATCTTATAGAATTATATGCATTCATCAAAATCTCAAAATTTAGGGTTTAGGGTATTATTTGCGACTGATTTGCCACCACTTTGCAACTGCATTGGCAATGTGGTCGCATTTCAGTCACAAACATTAAATGTAGTCGCAAAGTGGTGGCAAATTTGCGTCTGATTTGCGACTACACTCTAAACATTTGATGTGCAGTCGCATTTCAGTCGGAAATGCTTATGTAGTCGCATATCAGTCGCAAATTTGCGACTGATTTGCGACTACATTTAGTTTGGTGGGACTGTGACAAAATCGAAAACTTTCAAACTCCCAAAAATTAACTGGTAGTCGCAAATCAGTCGCAACTTTGCGACCACATTTACAGATTCGATGAATGTAATTGTGGTCGCAAACCAGTCGCAAATTTGCGACTGATTTGCGACTACCAGTTAATTTTTGGCAGTTTGAAAAAACCGAAAACGTTCAAACTCCCTCCAAATTAATTTGTGGTCGCAAATCAGTCGCAAATTTGTGACTGATTTGCGACCACAGTAACAGTTTCGATAAATGTACCTGTGGTCGCAAATCAGTCGCAAATTTGCGACTGATTTGCGACCACGAATTAATTTGGAGGGAGTTTGAACGTTTTCGGTTCCCACCAAATTAATTGGTAGTCGCAAATCAGTCGCAAATGTGCGACTGATTTGCGACCACGGGTATTTTGCCACTGATTTGCGACCACATCCGTGGTCGCAAAAAAATCTATAAATACCCGATGGTTTTCCCTCATTTTTCACAAATCTCTCAAAACTACATTACAAAACTCTCTCAAAACACTTCCTAAACACTTTAACAAAACAAAATTTCTAGAAATGGCAAGTGGTGGTAGGTCGTTGAGAGGTCGTGGAAGACGATCTTTCGGATCGTCTTCCGGCCGAGGAACCTCTTCGGCCTCCTCGAACCCATCACCATCCGCTAATAGAGCGGCATCACGGCTCCCTCCGCAATACAATTTTGTTCCTCATGCCGTTCCTGAAACCCAAACACCTCCACGGTTTCAGGAATCGGATGAACATGAGGACGAATAAATTCCCGATTGCGAAACGGAAATGGATGAACAAACTATCACTCTTGATAGTTTGTTACAAACTCCGGGTCGCGAACAGTATTTGACTGTGCTTTCTCCAGATGCGGCTCCGAATACAACTTGGTAAGTATGTTTATTACAAGCTAATTTTTAATAAATATTTATTAAAATTTAAATTATATTAATATAATTTTACATTTTTGTAATAAATATTAGGTTTGACCGCGATAACGGGTCTATTACTCGTCAAATCGCAAAAATTTTGAAAAATAAGTTTGACGGTCTGTACTACAGTTGGACCGTCGTACCTCCTGAGAGGCAGGAGAAATGTTTTATAGAATTTGCGGTAAGTATTTTTTTTTATATTGTGTAAATTTTTAATAAAATATAAAAAATATATACAAATATATTGACTTAATTTCAAGCAATCGTACACCTGGGATCCTTTGATCACCTCGGTGGTACGAAAAGAGTTCGAGGCCGTCTGCGTAAGGTGGATGAAAGGGATGGCGAGCACGGTTCATACAACCGGAAAACGTCCCAGATGGATTTCCCCAAGTTTGTACAGTATTATGACTGCACATTGGGCAACCGAAACATCTAGCGAGAGGAGTACGAAATCCTCTCATAACCGCAACTCCGCTCGGGACGGTCTTGGCCCACATAAACATTTATCGGGCCAAAAATCCTACATTCAGGTCCAGCAGGAAATGGTAAGTAAAATTTTTTTTTCATATTATTATGTTTTCTCATAATTAAATAATATTTTAATATCTATGAAGGAACATAATTTGGGACGACCAGTCTCAATAGGTGAGGTCTTTATAAAGACTCACACAAGACCGGATGGTTCGTATGTAGATTTGAAAGCAAAACAATTCTGTGAAACATACGAACGAAACATCCAAGAGAAGATGGCGATCGTGGAGGTCGATCCAACAGAAACATCCGATGGAACCTCCCGTCCAATTGAGCTGACTCAAGCACAGAAGAATGAGATCTTCTTACAGGTAAAAAAAATTTTCAAACTTGTCCTTTTTACATATTTTCCTAATTACAAAATAATTACTTTTATTATATAATTTATGTTTTCGTAATTTTATAGTCATCTGTTCTGGATGAACGAGGCCGTCTTTATGGACTCGGTAGCCTCAACCGCGTACAGTCTACGGGTAGAAGTAATGGGGTACAAACCCATTCACCGAGTACGTTATTCTTCAAGAACAAAACGCGTTGATTAAAGCACAAAACGCGGAGATGAAGGAAAAATATGAGAAGATTGAAGAGCTGAACAGAGAAAACCAGAAGAAGATCTCGAGCTTGGAGATGCTCCTTGGATATATCCAACGGACGGATCCCGCATTCGCCTCCTTATTGTGGGATAACGATTGTACAGGGGAACCATCGACGGCTCCGCCAACCACCCCATTTTCGCCATCAGATTTCCAATTTCCGCCACCGGACAATTAGAATTTTTTTTTATGTATTTAAAAATTTTGTATAATAAATGTTAAATTTTAAATTTGTATATTTTTTAATTCAATATTTATTTTACATTTTTTTTTCATTTATTATTATAAATTTTCTAATTTTTTAATAAAAATTAATAAATATTCTAATAAATATTATAATAATATTTTAAACCAATTATATTAATAGTTAATCTAAATTATTTTATTAATATTTCTAATTTCAAATAATTATTTTTATTATTCAAATTAATTTTCTAAATTATTATTGAAATTTTAATTTTTAAATATTATTTTACATTTTTTAAAAATAATTTAAAAAATATTAATATTATATTTCACTAATATACGAAATTATTTTAGTAGTAAAAATATATATATATATATATATATATATTTTTTTTTTAAATTATTAATATATTATTTCAATAATAAAAATAAAAAATATATTAATATTTTTTTTAAAATCTAATTACGGTGTAGTCGCAAATTAGTCTTAAATCAGTCGCAATTTTTGCCACCGATTTGCGACTCCTTTGCAACTGCGGTTCACCTGTAGTCGCAAATCAGTCACAAATTTTTGTGACTGATTTGCGACTACGTTTCACCTGTAGTCGCAAATCAGTCACAAATATTTGTGACTGATTTGCGACTGCTATTCTCCTGTAGTCGCAAAACAGTCACAAATATTTGTGACTGTTTTGCAACTGCGTTTCTCCTGTAGTCGCAAAACAGTGACTGATTTGCAACTGCGGTTCTACCGTAGTCGTAAATCAGTCACAAAAATTTGCAACTGTTTTGCGACTACAAATTTAGCAACCACAACCGTAGTCGCAAAACAGTAGCAAAATTTGTAACGGAAATTCAGTGGCAAATTAGTCGCAAAAAAGCGACCACGTTTGTGGTCGCAAATTAGTCGCAAAACACCCACTATGACCGTGGTCGCAAATCAGTCGCAAAATTGCGACTGATTTGCGACTAATTTTTTTTGCGACTATTATTTTGCGACCACATCAGGTAGTCGCAAAGTAGTCGCAAAATACAGTTTTGCGACTACTTTGCGACCACTTCCGTGGTCGCAAAACGGTTGTTTTCTTGTAGTGAATAATTTATAAATTATCAATTAATTCATTTCGTATTGTGTAGTCATATCATATTGGTTGTTCGAATTGGAAGGGCTAAAATTATTTATGTTATGAGAGCGTTACAAAAACCATTCCGTTCAACATATTAGGGTTTACATTACTATAAAATATCAACAAAAACCCCCTTCCCGAGTTACTGTTTTTATCACACTATCCAAAAAAATTCAGAAACCATATCGCCTTCTTTTCTTTCCAATACATAAGTCATTTCATATAGGTTTACATGTTGCATGGTTATGACCCAATCCACCACACGAGTCGCATGCTGTTAGACGCCTTCTTACTCCATCCTAAAATTGTAATCGGTTATCGTATGCTAAAACAACTTTTACACTGATAACAATAATTATAGCAAATAATTCATATGATATATTGAACTAACAATATTTCCAGCTAACACTTACCCTGAACTCCATGCACGAGAAGATGCGCTGTTTTCGAGGACGACCAGGTGGTCGTTTTGTTGCGGGCGGAAGAAAATTGATTTCCAGAAGTTGTTCATTCACTGTTGGCATATTAATCACACCGGATACTAGATAAACACTGTTTATGTACGCCATTCTCCAATAACCTATCTTGAATTTGGTGCACGCAATTGTATCAACTTTTAACTTTGTTTGTACTACACCAACAACTGTATGAGCACATGGGATCCTTAGTATCTAAAATTCACAGCATGTACAAGTCTTTTCCAATAGATCCACGTGGTATGAATCCCCAAACTTAGTACGTATCTCAAACTCATCTCTATTAATACGACGCACTTCATAACCGGACGATTTCTCAAAAAAATTAGCGATTATTTCTTAAACCTTTGGTGTAGGTGGACTGTTTGTGGAAGTTGAAATCTCGCGTCTTATAGAGAACTAACTAGAGAATGTTGATCTTATATACTCGATGAAAGGTATAATTGGAAAACCAATGGCTTCACTTAAAACCGCATTCAGTGATTCTGTCATATTGCTTGTCATTATATTATATCTCAAACCATTGAAATGAGACCTTACCTAGTGTTCTAACCCAACATCCATCAAATAGCCCGCGCATACAATCTCAATATTCTTTATTTTATTGAAATGCAAGTAAAACTCAAACAAACTAAACAATTTGGTAGCCCTTAATACAAGATATCCCAAGTGTTTTTCTCTTAAATATTATTTGTATGTTCTGCTGCAGATGCAAGATACAAGCACAATGCTTGCTTTTTGATACACATGCCCGTTATGTAAACATAACATATTAGCGTATAATATTGTGGTTAGCCGTTACATCGTTTAATTAAGCGGAAACATATGCTGTAATAGTGATATTCTACGAGGCTTATATTATGTTTAAATTATTTATTATAAATTAATTTTATTATGGTAATAAAAATATTGTTATCACGCTAAGAATTTTATTTCTTGATTAAATAATGGTTGCTCTGGGAATGTATTATTTCACGGGTAACAATGATGAAATGAGATATAGTAGTTACCTTCTGAAAATGAATTGTCAAATGGGTCAGCGTTTTGAACAGACGACTTTGTCTTTCGATCTCGGTTGATCTAATTCCAAATTAAAATAATCATCAACCATCTTCCCTTTGCCCTTATCACTTACATTAGCTGAAATAATTGCTTGTGTGTTTGTTGTTGAGACATTACTAATATTGCCAACATCTATGATTAATATGCAAATGTAAAGTTAGTGGAAAGATAATTTAGTATTTCAATAATACGAAATATAAAATATGAAATATCCACGGGGCGATAGTGTTTGCGTCTGCGAATTCTACTGCTGTTGATTTGTTAAACCTATTTATTAGTTTTAAATATAAAACAAACCCTATAAAACCATTCATTGAAAGATGTGTCAAAATAAACAGTACTAAAAACGCAAAAAAGAGCATATTAAATCATGAAACCATTAATGGTGTCAATACACCATTATCCAAAATGTATGTAATGTTTTTTACCTGGCCGGTTTTGAATTTAGAGTTTAGAACACATGCACTATTTTGGAATGTACGATAATACTTGATATTGTAGATGTTGTCAAACCCAAGAAAAGTTACTCTTCTTCTATGTCGAATATCAATAGCGTCGTTTTTCCAAGCATTAAACAAATATATACTCAACTAAATATACAAATAGCATATACGTATATCTATTTATATATATAGATAAAATCCAAAAACAATTTTGGCATTTAATGTATCTTTGGCGTCCATATCTTCTAACATACCCATAATATTAAACAATAACCGACGTCGCATATAGCTTATTGTGCGCGTCAAAGATTGTCACTGACGATGTGGCAAGTAAGGAGGAGATTTTTGGTAATTTTCTTTTTCCGCGCTATAGTGATTTGAATTTTTTAAAATTCATGTAATTTTTTGAAAATTTGTGTATAGTGAACAATTTACTTTATAAAAAGCAAAATTCATAGAGTTCAAGAGTTGTCTTATGAGATTTTTTGTTAATGTTAAATCAAATATGATTTTAAGTGTATGCTTGTCTATGTGTTTCCCTGGGAGAGTTTAGTAATTAAGTAAGTTTGTATAATTAATTGTTGTTATGAGATAGGTCTTCTGTAGTAGAGTGATTCGAGTTCATGAATGTATGTAATTTTTTTCCTTTTTATATTTATTTTCTTGAGTATTTCCATGAACCTTGGAGAACTACCTGCTACCAAATACTTATTTCATTTATTTCTTGCATCGTTTCATATGTATTAACCTTATTATTCATCACACATCTAAAAACCTATATTTCTTTCTCTTAGATTTGTTCTTCTCTATTAAACTTGTAGTCCAATACTTTGTCCATGTAGATTCGATACCATAAAGTACTACTATATTTTTTATGCACTTGCAGGATATATTCAAGTTTTAAACTCTAAAATCACTTCGACACTATTTCTAACGAGATGTGAGCATCCGTAGTTTTCAGACCTCTCATGTAAACACGTATTTTGTTTTGTTTGATTACAAATGATAAAAAAAAAAAATTAGAATCTTATTAATCTGAGGACCTAAGGCTTGATGATTCGGACGGAAGATGGTAGAGACGGCAATGTACTTCCTTTATGGCTGAATCGAATGAATCAATGGATTAGGGCTTAGTACAAGTACTCTTTCTCAAAACCTACTCTAATCCCAAACACCAACTCAACTCACTGTCATACCAATTCAAAGGCTACAGACTTTTAAAACTAGAAAACTTAAGAGTATTTGTTTAAAACGTGACTAAAGTTGCTAACGGTGAGAAGCTTATTTAGTGCTCCACTTAGAAAAAGATTTAATATTTGAAAATCACATAAACAAAACCAAGTCATGGGTCTGCACAATGCATCAAACCCAACAAAATGAAACAGAGAATAACTTGGGCTAACAGAAAACAAATAAGCCCACGACACTATCTCAGTCGCACAACGGTTGTACGAAGATAAAAATTGCATAACAGCAGTACAGGGACAACGACACCTACATGAATCTTTACACAACAAACCTTCTTGGTTAGTGTGAGCATACTAGCTGAGCAACAAGTGTCGAAATCTTATTTCCCTCAATTTTCTTTATAGATAGTTCATTGTGATATCATGTAATCTACAGAAAAACAAATAATGAAAGAAATAAAAAACAGAGTTCTTCTTTTCGTTTCTTTAGCTTTAGAAAAGTTTTTCATATTACCAAAACCACCATGAAAGGAGGTTCTTCTATACAAAATCCGCCATATATAGTCCTTTGCTTCCCTTTTCTTCGGCGACAATTAGTATAACACAATGTGTTAATCTAAAGCTTAACATCACAAATTATCTGCGTTGGAAGACACAATTCGAATTCTGGCTTTCGAGTCAAAAAATCCTAGGATACGTGACCAAAAGAACCCCTCGATCTAATCCATCTATAACTGTTCAAAACGCAGATCAACTCACTAAAGTATCATACCAAAATTTTTTAATCTCGGTGCAAAACGACCAAACAATCTTGTCATGGCTCTTTGGGTCATTATCTAATGATGCGCTCAGATCTGTGTATGGTCTCCACACATCTCAGGAGATATGGTTTACCTTATCAAAATGTTTCAATCGAATTTCCGCATCTCAAAGATTTGATTTGCAACAAAGGTTACAAACTGTTAGTAAAACAGGAAAAAAATAGGCTAATTACTTGAATGAAGTCAAAATAATATGTGATCAGCTAGAATCTATAGAATGTCCATAGATAATGAGAAACTCTATGGGTTAAAAAAGAAATATGAGTTGATTTCCACTGTAATAGAACATTCTATATATGGATACGTTTTTTGGGCCCTGCTTTGATGATGTCCTTCTGAAGTTTACAAATTTTGATGATAAGCTTTAGACTTACCTAACTCAAGGCAATATTACACCACATTTTGCTTTCAATACTGGAAGAGGATTTGGTAATAGAGGACGTGGATAGAACAGATGTAATGGAGATCATTTCAACAATTACAGAGGAAGAGGATCATTCTCTACTAGGGGTAGAGGTTTCCATCAGCAATTCAATAGTACGAATCTTGGGTCTTTTTTGGATTTCACAGAAAAATCCACCTGTCAAATATGTAATAAATATGGTCACTCGACTGCAAAATGCTAAAAATGCTTTGACCATTCTTATGAGTACGAAAATCTCACCAATGCATTTAGTGCCAGAGTGTCAAATGAAACCTCTGATCCCGGCCTCGAGTTGTATCCAGACACTGGAGCCACATCACATATTACAAACTCAACGGACCAATTGCAAACAACTCAATCATACAAAAGAGGAGAACCAATCATTATCTGCAATGGAGAATACTTACCTATTATCCACGTGGCTCGGCTGTTCTACCTAGCCTTCAAGGTAATTGCCTTTAGAGGATGTCCTACTATGTCCTCAAATTACAAAATCATTGCTATCTGTCTCTAAACATACATCAAATTTCTCTTTTATATTTGAGTGATGCTAATAATGTGACTGTGAAAGACAAAAAAAAACGATTAGCCAAGGGGAAGCAGAAACAGAGACCTATTTGTGTTGAAAAATATCAAATTCACAGCTTACTATTCGAATCGGCAGCAAACTACCATTGAGGACATATGGAATTTACGATTGGGACACCCTAACAAGGATATTCTCCAAAATCTAGCAAGAACCAAGGAAATTGTTTCCAATAAAGCAAGCAATAGACTATGTTCAGCTTGTCAAATGGGGAAATCTTGTAAAATGCCTTTTTTGCTTCTGATTTTATTTCTCAAACACTTTTAAAACGCATTTACTACAATTTATGGAGCCCTTCTCCTATGATTTCTAATCAAAGCTTTCGGTTTTATGTTATCTTTGTTGACAACTAGTCAAAGTTCACGTGGTTTTATCTTCTCAAGCAGAAATCCGAATTCTTTTCAGTCTTTGTAAAGTTTCAAACGATGGTTGAACTTTAACTACAATAGAATATTGCTATCTTTCAATGCAATGGCGGAGGTGAATTCATTGGAAATAATTTTGTTTCACACTTAGCCAACCATGGAATTAAACAGTTGATATCTTGTTCGTACACTCTCCAACAAAATAGGATTTCGAAGAGGAAACATCGACATATCAAAGAACATGGGTTGACAATGCTTTTTCACAATCAATGTCTTCAATCTTTATTGTTGGAAGTTTTATTTACTGCTACATTCTTAGGCAACTTAATATCCTCATTATCAATGTCGAATCAAAGTCCTTACAAGTAGTTACTACATAAATAGCATTTTTATACTACATTACGAGCATTTTGCTGTGGCTACTATCCTCTTCTCCGGCCTTACTATCACTCTAAGTTCAACCCAAAATCTCTATTGTGTGTTTTTGTAGGATATAATGAAAGGTACAAGGGATATAGATATCTTTATCCACCTATAAAGAGAATATAGATCTCTCCATGTTTTATTCGATGAGCAGTTGTTTCCCTTCAAAGACATTTACTAGCATCTACTTCCTAGGGTTTCATCTTTACTGTCAGCCTGGCATAAAGGAATGTCGCACAACTCCTTGGTTGGTATGTCTAACTCAATCCTACCTAGTGAAGAACTTCCAGAATCACCTTCACCTATTTTGACAGCATGGTGAAATTCAGATGTTGTGACAGTATGGAATGGATTAGAAGTCTTGGGTGTACGAAAAGCATAGATATTATTCCTATAGGCAACAACTTCTCAACCCCTTCTTGTAGGACAAACACACCTGAAAAAATTGCTCCAATTGATAATGACATTTCTACATTGCATGCTCCTCTGCTCCGGATATTCAACAGGATGTTGGCTCTCACCCCATGGTTACTCGCTCCAAGTCAGATATACATAAACCCAATCCAAATATGTTTTACATACCCTCTCTGATGTTTACCAGGAATCAAGAACTATTAAAACAGCACTCAAACATCAAGACTGGAAATAGCAATGGAAGAGGAACTTAAAACTATGCACGAAACAGATAATTGGGACTTAGTCTCTCTACCATCTAACGTCAAATCTCTTGGATGCAAAGGAGTCTTCAAGACAAAGCTCAAATCTGATGGAATTATTGATAAGTTGAAAGCTCAGTTTGTAGCCAAAAGATATGAACAAGAAGAGCAAATCGACTTCCTTGAAACTTACAACCCTGTTGTAACAACATCAACTATTCGATCTATTATTCATATCACAACAATTTAAGGCTGAAACATCAAACAACTTGATGTTAAAACGCCTTTCTACATGGTGATCTTCGAGCAACTGTCTATATGACACAGTCTCCGAGGTTCTGTGATTCAGTCTATCATAATCATGTTTGACAGTTAAAGAAGGCCATGTATGGACTTAAACATTTTCCAATATCTTGGTTCGATAAGTTTAGCTCTTTTCTCCTCCATTTTGGCTTCAGCTGCATCATCTCAGACCCTTCTCTTTTTATTTATCGCAAAGAAAAAGATGTCATGTTTTTTCTACTCTATGTAGATGACATGATACTTAACGATAATAATATTATCTAATTCACCATTTGCTCGACAATCTTTATACCTTTCGGATGAAAGACATGGGCATTCTCATTATGTTCTTGGTATCTATACGCAGTTTCTTCCCACCTGGTTATTCCTCAATCAATAAAAATACACAGTGGACTTGTTAATGGCAGTTGGAATGGCAGATTGTGTCCCAATGCCTACCCCATTGCCTCTTCAGCTCGATAAGGTTCCTGGCCAACGCAAAGCTTTTAAAGACTCTCACACTCTTTAAAAGTTTAGCAGGTAAACTCCAATATCTTACTCTAACGCGACCTGACATTCTGTTTGCTGTAAATTACATGTGCTAGAAAATACACTCATTGCCAACTTTCTCAAGTGAATATTGCGATATTTTAATGGTACTTATCAAATGAGATTACACTTATCTAAAGACACTAAATCAATCTTTCACGGTTACAACAATAGTGATTGGACAGGATGCAAGATTACCAGAAGATCTACATGGGTTTTTACGTGTTTTTGAGAAATAACATCATATCATGGTCGGTAAAATGACATTCCACTGTCTCTAGATCATCTACCGAAGCCAAATATCGGACATTATCATTAGTAGCAACTGAACTTAAATGGATTACTTCTCTTCTTCGGGAACTTGGTCTTCCTTAACCAGTCACACGTTACTACTAATTTGGTTCTCTATTCTTGCTTGAAGCATTTTGATATCGATTTCCATTTTGTAAGAGAACAAGTTGTTCTCGATAATGTTGTGGTTCAACATATTCTGGCTTCTCTATAGTTGGCCGATGTCTTTACAAAATCTCTGCCCCAATAGTCCTTTTTCAACCTCGGGTACAAACTTGGTCTTACTAATTTGGTTCTCTATTCTTGCTTGAAGCCTTTTGATATCGATTTCCATTTTGTAAGAGAACAAGTTGCTCTCGGTAATGTTGTGGTTCGGCATATTCTGGCTTCTCTATAGTTGGCCGATGTCTTTACAAAATCTCTGCCCCAATAGTCCTTTTTCAACCTCAGGTACAAACTTGGTCTTGCTGTTCATCCCGACATAAGTTTGCGGGGATGTGAAAATCACATAAACAAACCAAGTCATGGGTCTGCACAAATGCATCAAGCCCAACGAAATGAGACAACAATTAATTTGGACTTACGGAAAACAAATATGCCCACAACACTATCTCAGTCGCATAACGGTTGTACGAGGATAAAATCGCATAACAGCAGTAAGGAGACAATGGCACCTGCAAGAATCTTTACACACAACAAATTTGATCTTCTTGGTTATTGTGAGAATTCGAGCTGAGCGACAAGTGTCAAAATCTTATTTCCCTCAAATTTTTTTATAAATAGCTCACTGTGATGTCAATGTAATTAACAGAAAAATAAAGAACGAAAGAAATAAAAAGAGATTTCTTCTTTTCGTTCCTTTAGCTTTAGAAAAGCTTTCAATATTCATAAAATAATAAAAGGGAAAGAATCATTTAAGAGTAAATTCAGAAAATAGGACAGATTGGCTGTTAATGATGAACTAGCCGTTGGGCCTGATTTCGTGATCTTCAATCCATGGAAAAATGAAAACTAGGAGGCTCCAAGTTTCTTCAAGAGTATTTGGTCGTCTACGATCATCTGTTGGAAGTTAATGGCTTAGATCTTTCAGTAAAGATATGTCTTTGCATAAACTAGCTGTTGGTGCGTTCTGAGGTTGGTTGGATAAGGAAACTTGTAGGGCATGCCTGAACTCGTGGAGGGAACCCCCTTCTGGCTGATGTAGCTGATTTCCAATATGGCTTAAATACATAAAATGAACGAGGACATGAGTTGATTTTAATGCATATTACGATGTGGAGAGATGAAGAAGAACAACTACGAGTTTGATATGAATATAATTTGCCTCTTATTCCAGCAAATGAAAACATTACATGTGTAATATACAGGTGAAAAAGGTTAACCAAATCTAAACAATGTAAACTGGACCAATGTATATCCTAATAGTCTCCTTCAAGATTATGAAGGCTCATCTTGGATTTTAGATATTCAAATTGATTAGGGAACAAAGGCTTAGTGAGTATGTCACCCACTTAATCATCAGTTCAAATATGAAGCAACTTTATAATCTTTTTCTCCAATTTCTCTTGAACCGTATGACAATCTACCTTAAGGTATTTGGTCTTCTCATGAAAAAACCGAATTTTTGGCTATATGAAGTACAATGGTACTGTTAGAGAAAAGAACCGACACTACAGCAGTCGAAACCGGGAAGTCTTTGAGCAATGCTTTCAACCACATCATTTCAAAAGAGGCAAGAGCAAGAGCCCAATAGTCTACTTCTACAGAAGATCTACAATTAGTAGGATGTTTCTTTGATTTTTAAGATATAAATTATTATCTCAAAAATATTGTGAATTCAGTTGTAGATTTTTGATTATCTGGAAAAGAAGCCCAATCCCCATCTTCACAACCTTTGAGTCTGAGATCTGGTGCAACCGAGTAAAAAAAAAAACCTTGACCAACAATTTTTTTATGATATTGTAACACCTTATACACGGTTTTAGATGAGATGTTCTTGGTGTGGAAGAGTATTGCCACAACTTGTTAACTGCAGATGTGATATCCAGACAAGTGATAGTCAAATACATTAATTATCAGATTTATGTACATTTCATAATCTTCAAGAATATCGCCGTCACATTTAGCTAACTTTTGAGTACGAATCATAGACACTGAAGATGGTTTACATCCTAACATACCAGTTGAAGAAAAAAGTTCCAATGTATACTTCCTTTAACACAATAAGATTCCAGCTAAAGTGCGAGATACCTCTAAACCCAAAAAATATTTGAGTTGTCCAAGATCTCTTAGCTTAAAAACCTATTTAAACCAAAAAATATTTGTGTTAGTTGAGCAGCTGCAGATGTACTTGTGCTAGCGATGATGATATTATCCACATAAACCAATATTGCCAAATATTCATCACCATGATTTTGAACAAACAATGTATGATCTCCCTGAGTTTTTATAAAACCCATTTGCAACAAAGTTGTGGAAAGCTTCAAAAACCATTTTTGAGAGGTTTTGTAATATCCCGGGCATAAATTTAAACCGTGAAGTCCACATAACTAGAAGTGAAGATATAACGGATAATTCTTTTGAACCTTAATTAACCCTAATGGCTATATAAGACGTCATCAAAAAGGATTAGAGGCAGCCATTCATCAGAAACAAAAATAAAAAGAGAAAGAGAGATTTTGACAAAGCAGTTGGATAAAAACTTTAACGTTGGAGAGTACAAGTGTTTGTGTGTACCATCGTCGGAGGAAAAGAAGCTTACGCGTGATCGACGATTCCAATGTTCCACTAACCCAAGTTTTACCGTGAGCTGAGACGGGATCTACAATTTTTTTGATACACTTATGTATATGTATTTTGATGAGTACTTCGTTTAGGGAAAAAATTAGAGGTTTGAATCATGTGTGGTGTTAAAGTTTTAGTTAATTGTTGCAAAAATAATAGTGTTCTTATAAGGAAAATGGAGTTAAAACTATTAGAAATTTATTAAATAATAAATAAATAAATATTAAAAAGATGACTAAGAATGAGGTGGGAGCTTTCGATTTTTAGGGTCGGTACCTCAGTGGGAGCCATACCCTATGGAGAGTATTTTTTGTTTGCTACGGACTACTGTATCGAACTTCTATGAGTTAATACCCCGGGTAAGTGTGTGGTGGCGGAAGGGGGTACAAATATTAGGTTAATTCATTATTTTAAGAGAGATTATTATGTTGACTTATTTATTAAGGAAGATAAATTATTTTGTGTTAGTTTATTGGTTAAGGATAATAAATTATTTATTGTTGATTATGGTATCGTAAAATGTATCAAAAATCAATTAATTAATTAAAATAAATTAATATGATTATTTATTACACATTTAGTATAAACAAATAATTTTTGATTTATTTAATGTGGGAATAAATTTCTGATGAACGTGATATTCACGTAACGTGGATTTGAGCAACATTAGTTGGTTCAACTACGTTGATGGGTGTTAGGGTACGACAACAACGGTGTTGAGTCGTAGTTCATTAACGGCTGACAGGCTAGAAACAATCATCGATGTTCTACGTGGCGGGAGCTCAACGTGAACAAATAGGCCGATGTGGCCGTGGTGGAAAGCCGACGTAGCTTTGGAGATTCCGAATCCTTAAACCGATATGGTTAGGGATGGGGAGGAGTGGTTGTGACTTAGGCAACCATGGGATGTATATACATATATATATATACATATATATATATATACATATATATATATATATATGTATATATATATATATATCTTAATAGTATTGTTGTCTATTTTTTGTGGAACCAATCATGCTAGTTCATTTCTAAATAAAGTAATTATCAAGATTAGATACATATGTATAATGTGGATCTGTGGATAGATGTGATCGTTTCATTGAGTAATTATGTTACTCATGCCTCATTTTGAATACATGTGTGTTCGAGCAATAGTGGTGAAGTGACTGGGGGATGTGTTATGTTTTGGGAATTTTTAAATATTATTTATTTATTTTATTTTAAATCTTGAGTATCTTTGAATTTTTAAAGTTATTGTCTTACATTTTTTTTAAAAAAAATTTATACTTGGTTTTGACGAGAATTCTTTTAATAAAAAGAATTGTTACTTATATTTTATCTATTAAATGAAATTTCAAATGAATTATAAGTTAACTACAAGACGATGACACATATCATTTATTTTGGAGACGGGTGTGACAAACTTCCTTAAGGACATTAATCGATTTCTTCAGTTTTCAATTAGCTTTTGGTGGTAAAGAGTCGCCCGGTCTCATAGCATAACCTTCAGATAAGCTCCTATATTCTTCCTCGTCCAAGTTCCCGCTAAAAAATGCCTTAGAAACATCCAATTGAGTTTAAAACCAATTTTTAGAGCCTGATACTTTCAAACATAACTTGACTATGGCAAGCTTTGTAACAGGTAATAATGTATCATTGTAATTGAGTCCAGATTTTGAATAAACTTTTTGCAACCAAGAAAGCTTTATATTTTTTGAAGAATATGATCAGCATGATATTTCAATGTAAATACCCATTTACAACCCACTTATTTCTTTTTTAGTAGCAATGAAGTTATCTCTCAGGTTTGAGATGATTTCATAGCTCTTATTTCTTTGTCAATAGCTTCACACCATTTTCTAGAAGTTTTAGCTTTAATATAGGTTTGAGGAATTGTAATTTTAGTGATTGTATTGATATAAGAGAAATACGGAGATAATTTTGAATAAGTAAGATATATGAGGTATGTGGGATATTGTAGCTGATTACAGCGGTAATCTTCCAAATGGACAAGCTTTTTCTTTGTTCGTTGGGAAAGTTTATTTTAATTTGATTGTGAGCAGGGAGGGAAAATGTTAGAATCAATAGGATGGTTGTGAGAAAGGTAGTATATTGGTATTATGGGATTTGAAACTGACGGCAATTGTTCTAGAAGAGTGAAGAAATCAGAGTATACTTTAAAGGATTTGCGTTGAGCACATGGGAAGATTTCTTCATAAAACACAATATTTATTGTATTAGTCTTCAAACCCATTAATTTGTATCTTTTATAATCGGATGGATATCCCAAAAATATACATGATTTAGACCTCGCTTCAAACTCGTGTCATTGTTTCGGTGAGATGGAAACATAGGACAAACATCCAAAACTCCTTATATGGTTATAATCAAGAAATTGGCATTCATATGGAGTCTTGTCGTGCAACAATTGGGATGGTCTACTATTGATTACAAAAACCGCTGTTAGCACACAATCTCCTTAATATGATAAAAGAAATTGAGGTTGAAACAATAAGGCTTTTGTTGTAATCAAGATGTGATGATGCTTCCTTTCTACTATTGAGCTTTGTTGTGGTGTTTCTGGATATTAATGAAATGCCATAATGCCATAATACAAATTTTTAAATCTCAGTTCCGGTGCATTCTCAAATCTTACCGCTTTGATTTTTACTTTGTATTGTTTCTCAACCATATTGGTAAAATTAGGGAACACTGTTAACATTTCAACCTTTGTTTGAAGTACATATATCTATGTTGCACGAGAATGGTTATCAACACAATGGTAAGAAAGTATTTCTAACCATCGACTGTTGTCACTGAAAATGAATCCCATATATCATTATGCAAGAGTTCAAAAGTTGTAGAACATTGTTCTTTGATGAGAAAAACAACTACTTCTATTTTGCTAAGTGCCATACATGGCAATGACAACAATCCTTATTACTTCAACTAAGGTATCCAAAGATATGAAGTATGATCTGTGAAGGGATTAATTCTTTAGTATATTATTTTTAGAAGAAGTATATACAATATAAATACAAAGAGATGAGTCTCGTAAAGGAAGGTACCGTTAGAGATAAGAAAGAAGGAAAACAGAATAAATACAAAATATATACATTAAGGAATGTGAAATATTAGTATTGATGAAAGATATATTTTGGTAATATGCCCCCTCAAGATGAACGGTCGTGAGTGAATCCAATCTTGGAGCATATGGTGTGAAATCTTGATTTAGGTAATGCTTTTGTAAGTCCATTAGCTAGCTGGTCGGTAGAGGTGACATGAGCAACCCGTGGAGTCTTTGATTGAACAAGATCACGTATAAAGTGGTAATCAACAGCAACGTGCTTCATCCGGGAATAAAAAAACTGGATTTGCGGAGAGATAAGTGGCACCAATATTATCACAGTAAATCACAGGAGGTGTTACGAGATTGATGCCGAGTTCGGTGAGCAAGGTTGTTATCCATTTTATTTCACAGGCTTCGGTGGAGGATCTTGTCATGGTTCTTTGCTTCTTTGAAGACCAATCAATTAAGTGTTGTCCAAGGTATACCAAATGAGCGCCTGTGGATATGTAAGTATTTTGTCTCAAGCCCAATCTGCATCAGAATTGGCATGCAAAGAAAGAATATTAGTGGAGGAGTAAAAGAAACCAATATAACGCAGCAGACGTTTTGCGGCAAGCCAATGTTCAATTTTCGGAGCATGCATAAATTGAGATAAACGATTAACAATGAAAGAAATATCAGGGCGTGTAAAAAGTAAATATTGTAGGCTCCCTATAACCATCCGAAAGTCTTTGGGGTCAAGCATTGGTGAACCGGATATATGTGTAAGAGCTGTTGTGTCGGCAATAGGAGTGGATACTTGATACAAGCCTTGATTCAAGGATGTATGCGCGTGGGCTGTTTGTAGAAGATTAGGTGAGAAACTCAACCTTAGGCTTCTGGATGGGGGTTTTCTGGTTGGTAAAGATGGAAGGGTGAAGTGAACCACACGAGGGGTGATGAACCTCGTGATAAATCACAAATTAGAGCTAGGAGGGCTGGTCTCAACTAGGTTCTAAGCGCACAAGATTCTTTGAGAGAATAACTTGTAAAGAAAATTCGATCTTTATTAATAATCAAAAAAGGTTGTCGAACTACAATGCTGGAAGGAGCCTTATTAATATGCTCGACAGCTTGACCTTCTAGGGTCGACTCAAACAAAGAAAAGGAAAGTTTACAAAAGTGCACAAAAGGAAAAAGATACAAAAGTGTATAACCGAAAAAGGACCTATTCCTAAAATGTTCTTGACTCAAAAATGTAAAGCATCTAGATCCTACCCTGCAAAACAGAAAGAGGCATATATTCGAATTAAACTTACCTTAACTCACCTCACGGCCAAGAAATGGAAGGTGGCCGTCCTTGTGGCATGCACGCGCCTTGCTCCTAGTCTTCGACTTGGAGTAGGGTTAAAAATCTTTGGGCCCTGACCTCTCTTGCCACTAAAGCCAAGTCTCTGATGTTCCTTGTGTTGTTGAGAAGCCTTTGGACTCTAATTTGCTCTTCTGGCCCATTGTCCTTAGCTGCTCTTCCTCTAGGAGCTTGTCGACCCATAAGCTGAATTTGTGGAAGAGTGCTCTTGATCTGCTTCTTGTCATTGCTCCTGGAGGTACCACTGGTGTAGATACTTCCTCTAAGTGCATGTCCTGGAGCTGGTAGCTCATTTGGTCCGAGTCCTCTTGTGTAGAAGTGGAAGTGCGCGTGTACTCGGCTGGATGGCCTGTACCGGCTGGATTGTGCGCGGTACTGGCCGGAATGACTTCAGGACCGGCCAAGTTGATCCCGGAGTCGGCGGTGTCATCAGGGGGACCGGCGGTGTCATTCACGTCCCCACCAAGTGTGCCGGAAGCTTGGGCCTCTCCGCCGGCGATGTTGACCGGTCTGGTCCTATAGGTCGAGGGTCCGGCGGTACTGTCTGGTCCGGCAGGCGCGCCAGATGGTCCTGCTGTCTCGGGCAAGCTTCCTGGTCGGCCAGTCTGGTCTCCTGGCTGGATGTACGACCTGATGTCCTCATCATTCCCTCCCTCTTCAGTAGGTTTTGTCCTCAAAACTGGTTCATCTGCATGGAAAGGGGCCAAGTCAGTAACATTGAACGTATTGGACACATTAAACTCACCTGGAAGCTCGATCCGGTAGGCGTTGTTGTTGATCCTCTCGAGCACTCTGAATGGTCCATCTCCTCTTGGTGCTAGCTTGGAACTCCTTAGGTTTGGGAACCTCTCCTGCCGTAGGTGTAGCCACACCCAATCGCCTGGTTGAAAGATCACCTCCTTTCTTCCCTTGTTGGCATGAGTCACGTACTGTCCGGTCCTCTTCTCCAAGTTTTCTGCTACCTTCTGGTGTAATCTCCTTATGAACTCTGCCTTGGATGCTCCGTTGAGGTTGGTCATCTCAGCTGGTGGTAGTGGTGTTTGCTCCAATGGGGTGAGAGGGTTGAAGCCGTATACTACTTCAAATGGTGTCTTCTTGGTTGCTGAGTGCACGGCTCGGTTGTAAGCGAACTCTATGAATGGCAGGCACTCCACCCAAGTCTTTAGGTTCTTCCCTAGTGTAGTCCTGAGAAGAGTTGATAGTGTCCTGTTGACAACTTCAGTTTGGCCATCGGTTTGAGGATGGCAGGTGGTAGAGAAGAGTAGCTTCGTGCCTAGCTTTCTCCAAAGGGTCCTCCAGAAATGGCTGAGGAACTTGGTGTCCCTGTCTGATACGATGGTCCTTGGCACTCCATGAAGCCGTACTATCTCCCTGAAGAACAGCTCAGCTGTTTGTGTGGCATCATTGACATTGGCACATGGAATGAAGTGTGCCATCTTGGAGAATCTGTCCACCACTACAAAGATTGCATCTTTGTGGTTGATCTTGGGCAGACCTAGAACAAAGTCCATTGAGATGTCCACCCATGGATGTGTGGGTATGGGCAGTGGGAGATACAACCCGTGAGGTTGCACTCGGGACTTTGCCTTCTTGCAAGTGATGCATCTTGCACAATGAGCTTCTACTGTCCTCTTGATGTGTGGCCAGTAGAAGTGCTCCTTGACCACTGCTAGAGTCTTGTCGACACCAAAGTGGCCCATGAGTCCTCCTCCATGAGCTTCTCGGATGATAAGCTCCCTTAATGATCCTTGTGGTATGCACAGCCTTCTTTCTCGGAACAAGAATCCCTCATGGATGTAGAACTTGCCATGACTCCCTGTGCCACACTCCTTGTAGCTCTCAGCAAAGTCAGGATCATCCTTGTATAGGTCCTTGATGTGCTCGAATCCTAGGACCTTTGCCTCCATGGTTGATATCAAGGCAAACCTCCTTGATAGTGCATCGGCTACCACATTGTCTTTGCCCTTCTTGTACTTGATGATGTACGGGAAGGTCTCTATGAACTCCATCCACCTGGCATGTCTCCTCTTGAGATTGGTTTGCCCTCTGAGGTGTTTGAGAGTCTCGTGATCAGTGTGGATCACAAACTCCTTGGACAGCAAGTAATGCTGCCAAGTCTCCAATGCTCGGACAAGGGCATAGAGCTCCTTGTCATAAGTGGGGTAGTTCAGTGAGGCACCACCTAGCTTCTCACTGAAGTATGCCACTGGTCTCCCTCCTTGGGTTAGCACTGCTCCTATGCCTATTCCAGAGGCATCACACTCCACTTCAAACGTCTTGTTGAAGTCGGGCAGGACTAGCACTGGTGCATGTGTAAGGCTGTCCTTCAAGGCCTGGAATGCCTTCTCCTGAGCTTCTCCCCAGCTGAATCCCACGTTCTTCTTCACTACTGCCGTCAGTGGTGAGGCAATACTGCTGAAGTTGGGCACGAATCTCCTATAGAAGCTGGCCAGTCCGTGGAAGCTCCTCACTTGGCTGATGTTTCCTGGTGTTGGCCATTCTTGTATGGCTCGAATCTTCTCTTCATCAACCTGTAGGCCCTGTGAACTTACAACAAAACCTAAAAAGACAAGCTTATCAGTACAAAAGGTGCACTTCTTGAGATTGGCATAAAGCTCTTCTTGTCGAAGGGTTTTAAGTACCATCTCAAGATGTGTGAGGTGTTCCCGTAGGCACTTACTATAAACTAGTATATCATCAAAGTAAACTACCACAAACTTACTGATGTACGCCCTAAGAACTTGGTTCATAAGGCGCATGAAGGTGCTTGGGGCATTAGTCAAGCCAAATGGCATGACTGTCCACTCGTAGAGCCCTTGCTTTGTCTTGAAAGCAGTCTTCCACTCATCACCTTCCTTCATTCTTACCTGGTGGTATCCACTTTTGAGGTCTATCTTGGAGAAGACCGTGGCTCCACTCAGCTCATCTAGCATGTCATCCAGTCGTGGTATTGGATGCCTATACTTGACTGTGATGTTGTTGATTGCTCGGCAGTCCACGCACATGCGCCAAGTCCCATCCTTCTTGGGCACTAGTAGCACTGGTACAGCACATGGACTGAGGCTCTCTCGAACATATCCTTTCTCCAGGAGCTCCTTGACTTGCTTCTCAAGCTCCTTGGACTCCTCTGGACTCATCCGGTAGGCTGGCCGGTTGGGCAGGGCTGCTCCGGGCACTAGATCAATCTGGTGTTCTATGCCACGTAAAGGAGGCAAGCCTGCTGGTATCTCCTCTGGAAATACATCCTGGAACTTGTTGAGGAGAGTTGCTACTTCAGGAGGTAGCTCTACCTGTCCCTGTTCTACACTCAAAACTTCTTTGAAGACCATTAGTAACATTAAATCCTTCGAGGCTAAAGCTCTCCGGACATGGCTTGGTTGAATAAGAAAATTAGACTTGATAAGTTTCTTTTCCTTACTCATTTGGAGTTGTAGCTCGTGTACCTGGGCAGGTGTAAGAGGAGCTAGGCTGACCTTTCTCTTGTCATGCACAAAAGTGTAGAGATTGGTTCGGCCATCATGCCTGGTCTCTTTGTCAAACTGCCATGGTCTTCCTAG
>JAEVFF010000376.1:248564-258583 GCA_018901945.1 Pugionium dolabratum
ACTGTCTTGTCCGGCAGACGTGCCAGATGGTCCTGCTGTCTCGGGCAAGCTTCCTGGTCGGCCAGTCTGGTCTCCTGGCTGGATGTACGACCTGATGTCCTCATCAATACTGGTTTGTAATCCAGCATGTTCATACGCTGAAGGAGATCAGTGATGTATTTTGACTGTGTTATATGAAGCCCATCTGGTGTCCTTGATATTTAAATGTTGAGGAAATAAGTCAGTGGTCCGAGGTCCTTAAGGGAGAAACGTTGGGCGAGTAGATCAATGATGTTTTGAACTTTGATTGTTGAATTCCCTGT
The DNA here is from genome assembly GCA_018901945.1 of Pugionium dolabratum. Lineage (NCBI taxonomy): Eukaryota > Viridiplantae > Streptophyta > Magnoliopsida > Brassicales > Brassicaceae > Pugionium > Pugionium dolabratum. Next base: position 248,867 of record JAEVFF010000376.1, read on the forward strand.
GACAATTATATCATCAACATAGACAAGAAGAAAAAGTGTAGTCGAGCCTTTACGAAGAATAAACAAAGATGTATCAGCCAAATAGTTTAAAAAACCGATTCCAAGAAAAAAATTCCAAAGCTCGTTTTAAACCATATATTGCTTTCTTTAACCTGCAAACATGGTGAGGTTTATTAGTATCCTCAAAGCCTTGTGGTTGTAACATATATACCTCTTCATGTAGATGTCCTTGCAAAAAGGCATTGTTCACGTCTAATTGGCGGAGAGTCCAATTATGAGTAGTTGCATGGCTGAGAATGAGAAGAATGGTGTGTTGCTTCACAACTGGGCTAAAGGTTTCAAAGTAATCTATGCCTGGTCGTTGATGAAATCTTTTTGCTACCAAACGTGCTTTATAATGATCTAGCGATCCATCTTGATGACGTTTGATGGTGAAAATCCAGCGACACCCAACTAGATTTTGTGATGGTGATGGGAAAACCAGATCCCAAGTTCTATTCCTTATTTGAGCATCATATTCACTTTTCATTGCAACTTGCCAATTGGGGTTTTTAAGTGCTTTCGTAGCCGTCGTTGGTGGCGCCGCAATGGTAGTTGTTAAGCTGAATTTCTTGGTTGGCTTTGTAATCTGATTCTTGGACCTTGTCATCATACGATGTGTATTCTGGTGCACTGGAATTAGTGGTTCGGCATTTGTGTATGATTGTCCCAAAGATGCAGTGGGCAACGCTTGAGCGGAGTCGTTGTCTTTTGTGTGTTCTGACACAGATGGGTTCTGGGCAGTCATTGGAAGAGAGTTGTCAATGCCTTGTTCTGTAATTTGTGATGGAGTTGTCTGGTGTTGATACTGTGAGGATTCACCAACATCTTCAGTATGTTGTGTTGATGCAGTAGTCACAGGAGATGGCTGAGCAGTAGAAGACAACAAATCAGGAGTTGGTGAGGATCGTAAGTTTAGGAGAGAAGGCACATGTAGAGGTACAAGTGGCATTGTTGTCTCAAAGGACTCAAAGACTAATGTCTTGGAGGTGTTATTGTCTTGGGATGAAGACGTTATATGGTCTTTAGAAGGAAAAATATTTTCTAAAAATTGAACATGTCTTGAAACATATATTTTTTTGGTGGTTTTATCAAAACAAAAATAGCCGCTTTGTGAAGGTGAATATCCAAGAAAAACACATGCACTTGATCGAGAATCAAGTTTGTTTGAAGAACAAGGTCGTAACCAAGAGTAGCAAAGGCACCCAAAAAATCCTTAGTTTATCGTAGTTTGGTAAAATTTGTTGAAAGTGTGTTTTAAAATTCAAAACCGAAGAAGGTAACCGATTTATTAAATAAACTACACTGGAAAATGCAAAAGTCCAGAAAGTAAGCGGCATAGAAGCATGAGAAAGAAGGGCTAGCCCAGTTTCCACTATGTGATGATGTTTTCGTTCAGAGATACCGTTATGCTCTGGTGTAAGTGGAGGCGAGGTCAAGTGAGAAATACCATTTTTGGTTAAAGAATCCGTTAAACCTTTGAATTCGCCTCCATTATCAGAGTAAAAAGAAACAATTCTTTGTTTAAATTTATTTTCTACGAGCTCTTTAAAATGAGAAGCAGTTTCAAAAACTTGAGATTTCTTTTGGAGAGGATAAATCCATGAATAACGTGTATAATGGTCTACTAAAACAATGTAGTATTTATAACCATCAAAAGATTGCGTTGGCGATGTCCATACATCCGAAAAGATAACTTGTAGTGGATGAGAAGACCGAATAGAAGAGTTCCCGAAAGGTAATTATGACTTTTGTTAATGGCACATGAGTTGCAAATTAAAGAAGAAGAAATTTTATTCGATAAAGGAAGCGAAAAACATGAACTTGTCTTTTTAAAAGCTCAGAATTAGGATGACCTAAGCGTGAGTGCCAATCAGTCAAAGAAGCTCTAATAGAAGAAAAAAACTTGAATCGGAGAATATGATGAAACATGCCACTCATACATGCCATTTTTAACTTTGCCTTATGTTAGATGTTCTCCCGAGCTTAAATCAGTCACCTGAAATTTATAAGAATCAAAAGACACAGAGATATTGTTATCAGCACACAATTGATATACTGAAATCAAATTTTTATCAATGGATGGAACGTAAAGCACATAATTTAGATGTAAAGAACGTTGATTGAAGTGTAAAGAAGAAGAACAGTGTGGGATATCGGTAATCCTCTCCCATCTCCGATAATCACATTGTCTTGTCCATGATATGGGCTGTGCAATGATACGTTTTCAAGCTCACTCGTGATGTGATGCGAAGCACCACTACCAAGATACCATGAGGGCGTTTCAAGTAGGGGACCAGCTCTTGGCTGCCACTGTTTCATCTGGTGGGTGTTACTCTGTTGTTGCACAAGGTGATAAGAAGTGCAAAACTTTGCACTATGCCCTTGAATCCCACAAGCTTGACATTTTCCAAGGTAAGGACATGGCGATGGTCTGTTATCAATCTGGTTTCGTGGGTATTGTCGCTTATCAGATTGATACTGGTTTGGACTTTGACGCCATTGATTTTTGAGTTTGTGAATCACTGTATTTGCTGTGACAGGAAACGAAGTGGTGTTGGTGTTGTTGCAAAGCATGCCAGCTTCTCTGTTGAGGAGTTTTTCATGAAGTTGCTCAAAAGAAATAGTTATTTCTCGATTGTTGGTAGAATCTATGAATGATTTTTAGTCCTCTGAAAGTCCATATAAGATGAATTCAGTAAAGTCATCATGATCAAGAGGTCTGCCTAGTAGAGCAAGCTGATCCGCTTTTCCTTTCATAGTTTGTATGTAGTCATCAATCGTCTTCTGTCCTTTAGTAGTTTTCTTGAGTTGATCTTTCAATTGTTTGATGTGACTCTTGTTGGTCTTCCATTGGTTTTGGCTAAAAGTTTCCAGGCCTCGTTTGATGTTTTTGCACATTCGACAAGAGGCTGCAACGGAATTGTACTGGCGCTCAAAAGTGCAGCAAATAGGAGTTTATCTTGACGAACCCAAACTCCATATGCTGGATTGGGTAAATCGTAGCCGTCTTGGCTGATGGTGGGCGGATAAATGACAGGATTCTCATCAATGAACCGAATGAGATCGTGACCATCGAGAAAGAGGTGGACTTGGAGGCTCCAAGTTAAATAATTAGTAAAACAAAGTTTGGTGATTGTGCTCATGTTGACAGAGTATATTGGGTTTTGTGGATCTGTAGAATTGGGAGTGTGGCTGATGTTGTATCAAAAAAATCCATAGATACAACAAAGTAAATATGATAATAGAGCAAAAATGAATAGAAAAAGAAAAAAGGGAAGCAAGAGGAAAAAAGGAAAAAATTACCGAAACTGGCTTGATACCATATGAAGGGTTTAATTCTTTAGTATATTACTTTTAGGAGAAGTATATACAATATAAATACAAAAAGATGAGTCTCGTAAATGAAAGTACCGTTAGAGACAAGAAAAAAGGAAAACAAAATAAATACAAAATATATACATTAAGGAATGTGAAATATTAGCATTGATGAAAGAGATATTTCGGTAATCTGATCTATCATGAGACACATGATGTATGGTTCCAAAATCAATTACCCATATATGTATGGATAAAATTTGTTTTGTGTCACTAAAAATACGAACAAAGCAATAGGTCGAGGAGGAGAACTCAATACCCATAGAGCTGAGACAAAGGAAATATCATTTGGGTTGCCAGCTTCATTTGATTTAACAACATTCTTATTCTGATGTTGGAAACTAAAGTAGGCAATAAAATTTTGAATTTGCTCTTTTATAAGATTTCCAACAAGATTTTCCATTTCTTTATGAGTTTTACTTTCAGGTGTAGGACCCACAGAGATTTGAGATGTAACATGTTGACGTTTCTGAAATTTCTCATAGTTTGGTTTGCTTAGGTACAAACCCCGATGGAAATCCATACTTCTTATGTCATCTTCATGCAATATGACCAACTCGGTTGCAGTAACAACAAACAAGGCAAATTTTGTGGGGACTATATTACACATAACAGGCTGCAATATGACCAACTTGGTTGCAGTAAAAACAAACAAGGCAAATTTTGTTGGGACCATATTACATATAACAGGCTGCAATATGACCAACTCGGTTGCAGTAAAAATAAGCACGGTGACCTTTGCTAGGACCAGATTACACATAACAGGTAGTAGGCTGAGCAATTTCTGATGTATTATTTTTCAGAAATCTGAAAAGCAGTAGGAGTAGTGACACCAACAAAAAATCCGTTTCGACTATCATTCTAATCTAGCATGTTATACAATTCATCTAAAGAAGGAAAGGCATAGTAAATTGTTCTTGTGGAATTAACCATAAAGTTTCAAATTAAGTCAATTGAAATTGTGCCTGGATATTTGTGGTCCAAAGTAATGATGTCTTGATCAAGAGGTGTAATAATGTGTCTAGGATCCAGAAAAGAAAGGCAAGATGACCTTCAAGCTTGGTGAAAATTTCGTTATATGGAAATATTTATTTTGGGTATTTGAAGGCATGAACTCGATCCGATGAGATATGGGTGGGTTCGTGGTGGTCTGGACCTTGACATACCCATGAAGTTAGACCGGGTCAAGTCTGAACTGGGCATCTTCTGGATGGGCCAAAAGTGCTTTGCTTTTGGTCCATAATGCTTTTTGGCTGCTCCAGGAGAAAAGTGGCTCGACGAATGGGGTTGTGCTTGACCATCTTCTGATTTCTGGCTACTCCAAAAATGTATGGGTTGCGAATGGGGTTGTGCTTGGCCATCTTCTGATTTTGGCTGCACTAGGGGAAAAGTGGCTCGATGAATCTTTTTTTTCGGTTGTTTTTATGTTGAGTCTTCATTCTTTTCGGATTGGTTCATGCGTTGTGGCTCCATGGGGGTTCCATTGGTTTGGGCTTGTCTAGTCAGCAAGTAGGCCTTCAGGTTAGTATTAAGAGTTGATAATACTCATCTTTATCCACTATTATAGGTTTTTATAGTCTTATGATGAATTTTGCTATGATCTTTAAGTTATTTTGGTAGCATTTTTTGAAAAGTTTAAAGTCATTAATGTGATATGAGAAAAAAATAATCGAACCATACTACCTATACATGGCAATTCAGATTCGAGCAAGGATTTCTTTGTGTTTCTTCTTTGCTATTGGTTTACAACTACCTAACATTTATATTGTATAGGGTATAATGTTGGGTATAATGTTAGTCGCATATTAATTACATTTTTATGATGAATATATGTTTATGTGTTATATATGATCTCTAGTATTTTACTTTGGAAAGTTGTAACTAGATGCAAAAGAATTGATTAGGTAGTCAATCTTACTATTAATCACATCCTACTCATAATTAGTTATAATATATTGACCTCAAACATCATTGATTAATTTCTAGTCTCACTAATCTACTATGCCTATAATCCATATAGGGAATTATTTACATATGGTTAAATCAAAGATAAATAAATATAAAAAAAATAAAAAAGCAAAACATTAATAATAAAGAGATAGAGAATTCTTCAATAGAATTGTATAAATATGTTAAAATTCCCAAAAACAAAATCCAAATTTGTTTGTAGCTAAAAGAGGCAACAATAAAACTAAAATTAGGTTTTCTTTAGTCAAAGAAACTGATATAGTATATTAAAAATAAACTAGGCCTACCGGGGATAAAACAGGCCAAACAACAACAACAAAATAAGCTACAGGTTGGCCTGGGATTGACTAGTGCAATCGACCAACGGTATGATTTCATTCTAAGAATTGGAGTTTCATACGTTTGAGGAGCTGCGCGATCAGTCAACACCATTGGCTAGAGGGTGATACAAGCTTGGAATCGTGGCCGTATTGTTCTTGGACAGGGTGCAAGGAACTTGGACAAGAAACTCGGTTTTAAGCTTCTTAGGATAGTTTTGTGAGTGTTTCGAGTGGTAGGGTTAAGTTAACCACACAAGGTGTGAGAAGCCTCGTGATAAATCACAACTCTAACTCTAGGAGTTTGGGTATCAACTAGGTTTAGAGGAATCAAGAGAGCTTTGTGCGCAAACACTCTATGAAAGAAAATTCATATCATTATTGATATGTGGAAAAAGTTGTTGAACTACAATGCTGAAAAAGTCTTATTAATATGCTCGGCAGCCTTGACCTTCTAGATTCGACACACAAAAGAAAAGAAAAAGATACAAAAATGCAAAAAGGAAAAATACAACAAATAGAAATAACTGAAAAGTAAAACTACTTATTTTTCATGACTCACTAAAATGAAAAATACTAAGTTCTACCCTGAAAAATAGAAAGGCAATATATAATGCAAAACTTACGTCCTTACCTTTCGGCCAAAAAATAGAAAGTGGCCGACTTTTATGGTAGATACGCGCCTAGCTCTCAATCGTGCAGTTAAAGCTGGTTTACATACTTTTGGGCCTTAACCTCTTTTGCCACTAGAGCCTATGCTTCTGGAGCAGCTTGGTGAAGTGGTAGGCTTTTGGTTTGCTTACTGAATTCTTGGCCCGTGGTCGAGTTGGCTTGATCCTCTAGAAACCCTTCCACGAACAAGCAAAATTTGTGGTAGAGTGCTCGAGTTATGCTTCTGGTCATTGCTCTTGGTGGCACCATTGGGGCTGAATTCTCTTCTAGATCCATGCCTTGGAGTGGGCTGGTCTGTTGGTCCGAGTCTTCCATGGTGTTTCTCGTGCTGGCCATCTCGCCGCTTGATCCGGCCATGTCGGCCATGTTGCTCAGGCCAGCCATGTAGCCCATGTCACCACTCGGGCTGGCAATGTTTCCAATTGAGCCATCCGTGTCGGGCAAGTCTTCTGGTCGGCCATCTTCTTTGTCAGGTCCTTCTAGCCAGCTATTTGATCTAGTGGACTCATCATCCTCTCTCTCTTCAGTAGGTTTTGTCATCAAAACTGGATCATCTGCAACGAAGGGCGACAAGTCAGTTACGTTGAAGGTGTTAGACACATTAAACTCACCTTGAAGCTCGGTCCGGTAGGCATTGTTGTTGATTCTTTCGAGGATCCTCAATGGCCCATCTCCTCTGGGGGCTAGCTTGGAAATCCTTAAGTGGCGGAATCTTTCCTGCCTTAGGTGTAGCCACACCCAATGACCTTGTTCGAAGATCATCTCCTTTCGGCCCATGTTGCCAGAGTCACGTACTGCCCGATCTCCTTCTCTAGGTTCTCCATGGCCTTCTGGTGTAGCTTCTACCTTAGACTCTCCATTTAGATTGGCAATCTCAGCTCGTGGCAGTGGAGTTTGCTCCAAGGGCGTTTGAGTAGTGAAGCCATAGACAAGTTCAAAAGATGTCTTCTTGGTGGCCAAGTGCACAACCCTATTGTAGGCAAATTCTATGAATGACAGACACTCCACGCATGTCTTGAGGTTCTTCCCAAGTGTTATTCGGAGAAGAGTATATAAAAGGTCCGGTTGACGACCTCACTTTGGCCCCCGGTTTGAGGGTGGCACGTGGTGGAGAACAAAAGCTTGGTGCCTAGCTTCTTCCAAAAGGGTCCTCCAGAAATGACTCAAGAACTTTGCTTCTCAATTTTACACAATGGTATTTGGTACTCTATGAAGGCACACTATCTTCTTGAAGAACAATTCTACCGTTTTTGTGGCATCACTGACATTTGCAAGGTATGAAGTGGGCCATTTTGGAAAAACCATCTACCACTACAAAGATGGCATCCTTGTGGTTGATCTTGGGCATGCGTAGAACAAAGTCAATCAAAATATCTACCCATGTATGTGTTGGTATGGATAGGGGGAGATACAATCTGTGAGGTTCCACCCTGGACATGGCCTTCTTACAAGTTAGACCTCTTGCACAGTGGGCTTCTACGGCCTTCTTGATGTGTGGCCAGTAGAAGTGCTCTTTGACCGCGGCAAGGGTCTTATCAACGCCAAAATGGGCCTCAAACATGAACTTCTCGTGTAATCCTGTAATGATCCTTGAGGTATGCACAACCTCCTTTCTCGTAACAAGAATCCATCATGAAGATAGAACTTGCCATGACTCACTTTGCCACTTTTCTTGTAACTTTCAGCAAAGTCTGGATCATCCTTGTAAAGATCATTGATGTGTTCAAATCCTAAGATCTTAGCTTCCATGGTCGATATCAAGGAATATCTCCTTGATAGTGCATCGGCCACTACATTTTCTTTGCCCTTTTTATACTTGATGACGTAGGGAAAGGTCTCAATGTATTCCATCCATTGCATGCCTCCTTTTGAGGTTGGTCTTCCCTCTAAGGTGCTTTAGGGTATCGTGATCAGTGTGGATCACGAACTCTTTGTACAGCAGATAGTGTTGCCAAGTCTCTAATCCCCAGACTAATGCATAGAGCTCCTTGTCGTAGGTGGGATAATTTAGTGAAGCCCTACCTAGCTTCTCATTTTAGTAAGAAACTGGTCGAGCTCTTTGTGTCAAGACCGTGCCTGTGCCAATGCCTGAAGCATCGCACTCAACTTCAAAAGTCTTGTAGAAGTCGGGCAAGACTAACACCAAGGCATCAGTGAGGCTATCCTTTAAGGCTTGGAACGCCATCACTTGGGCTTCTCCCCAGCTGAATCCCACATTCTACTTCACAACAGCCGTTAAAGAGGAGGCAATACTACTGAATTTTGGCACGAACCGCCTGTAGAAGCAGGCCAGTTCGTGAAATTTCCTCACTTAGCTGATGTTTCCGGGTGTTGGTCACTCCTGTATGGCTCAGATCTTCTCCTCATCAACCTGTAGTGATACAAGCCTTGAATCAAGGCCGTAACATGCGTGGGCTGCTTGGAGAAGATTAAGCGAGAAACTCGGCCTTAGGCTTCTGGATGGGGTTTTCTGGTGGGTATTGGATGGAGAGGTGAAGTGAACCACACGAGGGGTGATGAACCTCGTGATAAATCACAACTGGTTCTAAGCGCAAGAGCTTTAGGAGAAAACTCTTAGGAAGAAAGTTCTATATTTATTAATATCAAAAGGTTGTCGAACTACAATGCTGAAGGAGCCTTATTAATATGCTCCGCAGCCTTGACCTTCTAGGGTCGACTCAAAAGAAAAATGGAAAAGTTACAAAAGTGCACAAGGAAAATTACAAAAAGGAAATAACCGAAAAAGGACTACTACCTCAATTGTTCTTGACTCAAAAATGTAAAACTTACTATTCCTACCTTGCAAAACATAAAAGGCAAGTATATAACTGAAAACTTACATTTCTTACCTTTCGGCCAAGAAATGGAAGGTGGCCGACCTTGTGGCATGCACGCGCCTAGCTCCTAGTCTTCGACTTGTAGTAGGGTTATGAATTGTTAGGCCTTGACCTCTTTTGCCACGAAAGCCCAAGTCTCTAGAGTACTTTGCAATGTTGAGAAGCCTTTGGACTCTTCCTTGTACTTGATACAAGCCTCGATTCAAGGCTTATATGTGCGTGGGCTGTTTGGAGAAGGTTATGTGAGAAACTCGACCTTAGACTTCTTGGATAGGGGTTTTTGGATTGGTATTCGATGGAAAGGTGAAGTGAACCACACGAGGGGTGATGAACCTCGTGATAAATCACAAATTTAGAGCTAGGAGTGATGGTCTCAACTAGATTCCAAGCGCACACGATTCTTGAGAGAAAACTTGTTGAAAGAAAGTTCTACTTTATTAATATCAAAAAGGTTGTTGAACTACAATGCTGGAAGGAGCCTTATTAATATGCTTGACAGCTTGACC
>JAEVFF010000377.1:0-54728 GCA_018901945.1 Pugionium dolabratum
CATAACAAAACAGAGTATTTACATTGGTTTTTTGTTTTTGCTGGTTTTCCAAAAATTTCCTAAATGCACACAGACTGTACAGAGTCGTTTAACGCAGCCCTATCAAACACACATAAAATCTCATCTAACATCACACTCCTTTACCACAGCTGAGGAAACTCAAAGATGAGATTTTCTGTTTAAGAGTTTCCGCCACTTGAGCAGCCGATGGTCTTAGAGACGGTGGGGTACTGATACAGAGCGCAGCCACACTCAACATAGTCTTTACCTCAACGATATCAACACTATCTCTTAACAACCTTGGATCCAAAAACCGTCTCACATTTTCTTCTGTGATGTCTACGCTAGAATCCAGAATCTCATTGATGAGTGGAGCAGCTTTATGCACCAGCATCTCGCCTTTCTCAGCGGAAAATGCTTCTTTTCCTGAAACCAATTCAAGAACCACAACTCCAAATCCATACATATCCATCTTCTTAGAAGCAATCCCGGTTCTCAAGTAATGAGGATCTGTGTAACCAGGAGATCCCACCATCATCACTGGCCTTGATCTAGGTGACATCATAGAAGGCTGCACCATTGAAGAGAATCCAACTTTAGCTGACCCGAAATCGCAGAGTTTACAATTAAAGTTTTTGTCTAGGAGGACGTTGGAGGATTTGATGTCTCCATGCACGATCTGAGGGCTACATTTCTCGTGAATGTGTTCAATAGCTTGAACTAGCTGAAACGCAATGGCGGTACGGTTCCTCCATGGCAAGACTTGCTTGCTGTTGTTATGTAGCTTCTCTTGTAGATTTCCTTGAGGAAGATATTCGAGAAGAAGAGCGCCATTTTCCTCTGAACAATTACAAAGGAAAAAGATCATCAATTTATAAGCAAATATATCAAACAAAAAGAATGTAATGCGGGCTTACTTAATCACTAGTGATTTTGATCAAAATCTCCAAAATTTGCATAATCCACATAATAATCTATGAACTTTCTAAACTAGGGCCATTGTATACTAGACAACAACACAGGCTTAATCCCGAATGATCTAGATCAAACCCAAACTGATTTCAGAAGCAGTACCTGAATCGTCGAAATAGCCGAGAAGTTTAACAATGTTGGGGTGTTGAAGACGGAGCAAGATATCAAGCTCGACTCTGAAGATCTGATAAAGACGGTGGCTGCTAACGTGAACCTTGAGAGCCGCTTTATCGGAGCCGGAGGCAGAAAAGCGAGCCATGTAGATACTGCTGTAGCCACCAGAACCAATCAGTCTAGAGAAATTGGAGGTGAGAGCTTCCAGGTCATCCCAGCTGTAACAGGTCACGCCGGAGACGGCAACAGATCCTCTTTCACTTGTGGGTTTGTCGGTGATTGTCGCGGAGACACCGAATCGGACGCAGTTCAAGAAACAAGCCATCGGAAACAGAGAGAGAAAAAAAACTGAGTCGATCTCGGTGCAAATCTGTCTCTTTGTTTTTTGCTTGAAGGGTGTAGACTAATAGAAGATCGCAACAATGGAGATTGCAAGTTTAGGGATTTGGGGACAAAGAGTTTGCTGAATTTGTATATAAAGAAGGAAAAAGTTTGGAATTTGTGTAAGGAGGCAGTGTTTGACCGATTCTTAAATCCGCCATTTTTCTATGAAAGAAACCTTCGTCGGAAGCATCTCTTGACGTTCTAACTACTTACTCTTGCTTTTCTCTGATTTTCACTAATCTTTGTGTATTTTATATGAATCTTTTGTTTAATCATTTATGTTCTTTTTACTTTTGGTTTTGGGTACGCACCACATTTTGCACATTTGTTATTACGAACAAATAAACGTAAAGGGAGCGATCACGTCACTTTAAAATCAATTTGCGTTGATGACTTCATATCGTCCAAACTTTTTTATTTTCCAGTATGAAATATTCTTCAGACTGTAAACATTAATTGCAAACAATATCATATCATAGTATAGTATTAATTTTATTCTAAATCGATGGAATTCATGTTATATCATAAATATTTTGAATCAAATTGATCGGATATTTTTTTATGAATTGGTTCGATTTTAGATCGGATTAAAATAGAGTATGATGGAACTCTGATATTATATTAAAATTTATAGCTTTATAATTTAAAATCAATGACAGTTACTAAATTCACTTATATTTTTTACATATTTTTCAAAAAAAAGTTATTTCTTAAGTGAAATATTTTTCATCAATTTTCGATAATCTAAAATGGTATTCTTCAATATTTCTTTTTTGTGGTAACAAAAAGTTTTGATTATTTGGGTTTATACTTGATACATTTGGTAAAACTAAATCATATATAATGGAATCTATTTAACAAATAAGTAAATGTTTCCGGTTGAAAATCTAAATATCAAAATGTAAGTGTGTTGGGTATAGTATAATGCATTAGAAAGAGAAGAAATCTACCATACAGTTGCGAGCACAAATGGTATGACTCAGAATTTAAGATTTATTAAGTTAAATTAGTGTTGATATTAATATTGTTATCCATAAACCACAATATATAACTCATCAACCTACAAGCAGATCTTCATGTCCTTCCACCACACGATTTTTTCAAATTTGGTATAATCTTTTTTCATGGAGTTAATTAAAGACATGAGACAAATTAACAACAAATAATAGAAACAATAAGAGACAAAGAAAAAAACAAATATCTAAACAACGAAAAAAAAAAAAAATGTTGCAGCAAGTCACCAACCGGAGTCTGCATACACGCATGGGTTCATGTATGTTCAGTGATCTTGACGATATTATTATTATTATTATTACAAACACACGCATTCATCAGGAAGACTCTCAGAAATCAAGAATCATTGTTTCAATGCTTTGTTTTCTTTTTTTGTTAAAATAAAATACTGTATTGGCTCTGTTAATTAATTAATGTCGTCAAATCGGAAGGTTAGATTTTCTGTCGCTTTCTTTCTTTTCTTCGGGAAACGTGAAAGATGCGATTGTAGTCTTGAGTCCCCACATATACATACTCAATAACATCAACCTAATCACCGACACTCTACTCTTTAAATTTAGTAACTAAAATACTTATGTGCTACTTAACACAAAGAGGTTTAACAACAAAAGTATATGAATAAAATAATGATATATAAGTTACTTATACTTTACTTGTATTTATAAATTCACATTAAATTTTAAAATTATGTATTAGTGATCGGATTCCCTCTTGTATTCTAAATTGATAAAAAAATGTATAAAAACGTTTTTTTAAATGAAATTGACAGTTTTGATAATAAAAAATACCCAACAGTTTCATCATCTCAAAATTTTCATTTTCCAGTTGTTTGCTTCCACCTTAGTTTTTGTTTTTTTAGATTTTGGTATTTTTCATTTTTAACTATCCCTATAATCGTTTGTCAAAATTTTCTAAAAAGATATAAAAGGTAACATTTTATCAGAAAAAAATATTGTGAATGGTCTTGCATGAAATGTTCTAACTCGAAATGTACATATACATTATATAGATTCAAATTGAACAAAACAGATACAGCAAAACACCTAAACACAGTGCCAATTTGCTCAAAAGAACTACTAAAAATGGAAAATAAAGGATACAGTTTCATTACCTTTCAATAGATCTGACACTTAGAAATTAGAACCCTACAAATTCTGTCTGAAATTGTTTAAATACAACACAAAATCATCAAATACCAACGGCCACTTCCATTTACACAGAAAGGATTTTTTTTGGTATGGTTTTCAGATCCCAGGATGTGACTTTTGTGGACTACGAAAAACAAAATTTATGAATTGCAAAACAAAACAGAAAAAGACAAAATAGATTTCACAGCTTGAAATCTAATTAAGCTCAGCTCTACTTTTACTTCTCTTCATCTTCGCCTTAAACCTCGACTTTGCCATCAATGTTTCTACTGTGTTTATGAAGTTCCCAACAGCCATCACTACCAGAAGAATGCCGCAAACCATCACCTGAGATTCCACCATTGACAAAAGTTCTCAACGTTTCTATTACTTTTACTTCCTTTTTCTGCCCATACCGGACTGTACAGTGAATATACTGGTGAGAATTCTACCTGCCATTCAGCAACAACTCCAGTTAATGCTGCCCTTAGCAGCTGCAGTCCAACGTATGCTTCGAACCCCTGATATTTGCCAAAACTTATAAACAATTAAGTCCAATAGGAAGAAAAGCTCTAGATCCATAGCATAAACAGTGCAAAGTTTCTTTTGGATTGCTGTGGGAAGACCAAAGATATTTCATTGTTTTCAAACCTAATATCATCATGAATATAGTTAACTTATGAAATGTCTTTAAATAGAAATTTGACTTCCGAATTGTACACTTGGGACAGTATGGATATCTACAGTTTCAATGGGTCTCCAGAGAACGGAAAATGTTCACAGTACTTAAAGAGAATGATGACGCACGGTGGAGCAAATGAGAAGCATTAAGATGTTTTAACATATATTTAATCGGGACAAATAGAGCAAAAAGCCCACCTGTAAAATGAACAGTATAGGACATAACAGCCATAGTTGTCCATCAACTCCAGCCGTTTCTCCCCAAACAACATCCATTCTCTTAGCCTGAAAAATAATTATAACGCAAACTCTGCAGCCATTCTATTAAACATGATGGAACTTTAGACTGAAAAAGCTGCACATAATAAAGCACCTTTCCTAGTGCAATGCGAGTGTATAATCTTTGACGTTGGTATCTGTTTTGGAGAAGCATGGCAACACCTTGCATCATTGCCCATTGTAGGAAAAGATGGACTCCTCTCTGTAGAGGATTAAAGTCTTTTATAATCATTTACTTTGTGAAATGTTTAGTCCGCGTACAAAGAAATAAGCATTTACCTGTTTCTGGACACAATTTGGTTGACCTCTGATTTCCCATGTGAGGCTGACAAGAGCCATAGCCATGGCACAATAGTGATGACATAGCCACCTGCAAAATCATTTCAGAGGTTAAAATCATCCCCAACCCACCAACCAAAGAGGTCCCCATGAAAGTTAAAGCCACATATTTTCTACTCAAGTAACATGCAGAGATTTCTTTTCTATTTGAAAAAGATTTAGTGTAGCATTTCTATGATTTCTATACCAAATTAAAGAGACATTGTGGAGATTATCCACATGTTTGCCAATTGCCATGGCATGCAATGAGGCACATGATAAACGATATTTCAAATAAGAATTTCTGTTGTTCACTCTAATCTAAATATGAGAATAGAATCAGTATCTGACTAAATGAACACCAGCTAATAGTAATTCTCAGAGATGATCACCATAGCCGTCTTAAATGACATGCCAAAACCAATATGTTACATCGTTAATAGATAATCATCATTGCCAACTGTAAAGTACGAAAACACACATACATAAAAGGTGAATTAGCCGCATACAGAAAACGTAAGCAGGGCGAGAGATTAGGGCACCCAAAAACCAAAAAGACCTCAGGAGCAAACACATGTGCTTGGTGAATATTATAGCCTAAGATCAATATGTAGATGGCATATCATTCTCAGAACTCATATTATTGTCTAGACTAAGTTATGTCCTATGACTTTCATTAAAGTACACATGTGCTGGTGAGCACCTAAATTTAACATAGACACATCACTCCAGAGTTAAATTTTATGTCACCTGAACTCACTAAGTACACCTATGGACGAGACAACACTCTCAGATCTGCCCCCAAATTATGCCCTACAACTTTCCACATGTAGTACAAGAAATGCACCAAGAACACTCCATATTTCAAGCCCTCGGTACTAAGAGCGAAGAGAAATGTAGGAGGTCATAAATAGACTGAGGATGGATCGCATAAAAGTACCATGGACGGATATCACTCCCATTAGCTCTTAATATGTTCTCTCTCATAGCCAACCCAGCATAGAGGAATAACAACCAAGCCTGGTAAAAAGATAAAGAAAAAAAATGTAAACATTAATCCAAGAACCCTCAACACATATACAATGTTCAAATAACCCAAATCACTAAGAAAACAAACTATTAGATACCTCGTAGAGTTGAACAGGAAACGCAGGCAAACATCCATCCCAGTAATAAGATCTAAGAATTAAAAGTGCTGCAGGGAAAAAAAGAAAGAGAAGAGCAGTCCTGTCCTGTTCCATGGAAACAACAAGCACACGTTATTTGGATTCAAAACATGGTTTAACAAGAAATAGACACTGAAGCCGCATGCAAGAAAAAAATACAAACTCTGTAGCTATTGTATTCTTCTTTGACTTTGAGTTGAATGTCTTTACGCGATGCTCGAACATTCACAGGCCCCAAAAACATTCTTATGAAGCGTCCTGCTTCACTCAACCGCAAAAAGCATCAACTTGGGTCAAGAGTTGAATAGAAATCATGATTGCATCGGAGATTATACAATTGAAGTGATCATAGAGAGAGACCTTGGGGTTTGGATGGGAGAAATGAAGAGATATCGCCATCGGCGAGCATGCATCTAGCACGATGCAGATCTTCCTCGAGCTGCAAGAGAATATTAGAGAAGCAATTTCAGAAATCATAAACCGTAGGAAAAGGGAAAATAAAGGTAAGGGATTTTTAAAAGAACTGCCTTCTCCACGAGCTTAGGATCGAGAAGTTTGTCGGAGACGACAGTGGTTTGGAGGCGGCGGATGGAAGCGTCAGCGGCGGAAGCTTTTTGCCGGAGAGAGAGCTCCTGATGGGAAGAAGAAGAGATGAAGGAAGCGGCAGAGTCATGGAGCTCCTTAACCTCATCAACGAGACGTCTAACTTCTTCCTCAACATCCATAGATGACGATACGAAGCAAGATCGGATTACGTCTCCGTGAAATCCCCAGAAACAGGAATTGCAGAGACGACGAAATAGACTCGACAGAAATTGATGTCTTCTTCGAGAACGCAAGAAAAATAAATGTTATCTTTTTTTTTTTGGTTATTAAAGAAGTTATTGATTAGTGTTTGCATCAATCACACGATTGCTCACACCCGCAACATTTTTTCATAAATACAATAAAAATCAAAATAAATTGAACTGTTTTTTTTCACTTACAACTCACACACTTTTATCAGATAAAACTCTATTTATACATCGCTTTCACTTAAATTAAGAGAATTATACCAAATAAATATATAATGACGTAAAGTTAATTCTCCTTAATTAGTTCTTAAAAAAAGTTTGGGTCTAAAACCTAATAGCCATTTAAAGTGATATTAGTAAAATCCAACAAGAAAAGAAAAGAAAAGAAAAGAAAACAGAAGTTTTCGTTAAAAAAAAAAAGAAGAAGAAAGAAACACAACACAATGGAAGGGAGAGTGGAGTTCCAAGAGAGTTGGAACACTAGTTGTTGTTGTTGTTGGAAGGTTGACCAGTCCAATAAGTTTTAACTGCAACAAGAATCTTCTCAGGATTGTACGGACCTTTCTCATGATCCACAATATGAGTCTTCCACTTCATTCCCTTCACCATCCGCTCTAACTTAGTTAACGTCTCCACATTGTCTCTCAACACAACCATTCCTTCTGGTCTCAATATTCGATCCATCTCCAACAGTATCAGCGTCAAATCACACCTTACAACACAAAACAAACAAACAAACATTAGTTGTGTTTCCGTTTGTTAGTTAAGTAAGAGAGAGGAGCTTAATTTGAAAACTCATGAAACTTTAAAACGCAGGCTCAAAACGTAACTTGTTCTCGTATAAGCTGAACAATCCTCCTGCTGCATGAATCATATCATAAGTTCTTGGATACGTTGAGAATCCTTCACACCAATCTTGATACGTTCCGATCAATCCACGCTCGTAGATCACACCTAGCGTCTGTTTCTCTGCATCGACAGGAACAACATTCATGACCCATGAAGGATATTTCAACATCGATGCAGCGAATCCACCGAGGTAAGCATTCATGTCCATTATGTTCCTGAATCTTCCACGTGAAAGCTCTGGTATTATCTTCTTGTAATGTGTTATCCTCTCTTTCCAAACCTCGTTGTCTTCTCTGAATTTCTCAGCGTTGATGTCTTGTATCGTTCCTCTGAGGATTCTTGGAGGCAATGCGAATGCTCGGTCTGGCCAATCCTCGAGCGCACCGCCTGCAGATTCATCTGGATTTCTTGTATCCGGTAATGGCGTTACGCAAGGTTCCAAGTCTTTATACCTAAAATAAGGAGATCAAAGTTTAGACCCTTATTCCACCTAGTTAAAATTTGAGGTTCGAGATAGGAATTACCAAGCGAAATCTGCGTTATTCGAGCTGCATATTGGAGGAGATTTATCGTTTTGTTTAAGCTTTTTACACTCAATGTGATTGATAGGCTTTTGCCAAATCGCTAAGTCACCTTTTTCAATCACTTTCTTCCAGCATAGACTCTTTGCAACATCTTCTATAGAATCCTGCTCTTGCTTCAAATCCTTCTCTGTTCTTTCCCAGCCTCTCCAGTACTGTTTCCAGTTAATCGGTGGACCTGAGAGGATCCAATAACCGCCCGGTCTTAAAACCCGGTCAACCTCCATCAGGTACAAACCATCTGCAAAACATTTTGGTGTTATGTTCTTTCTCAACTATGAATATACAAAAGAGACAAATCAGCAGCAGAGACTTGTTCAATTACCATTTTTAAACCAAGGGATTAAACAACGAGAACAATGAGCAATATCAAAAGCTCTAGCTGGGTAAGGAAGCCTTCTTGATCCCATAATCCCGATTATCGCAGGAACTCCACGTTCTAAAGCAAACTGGACCTGTGCTTCATGAGTGTCTCTTGGAGCAAAAGACACAGCCATAATGTCTCTCTTCAAAAGGTAAGCACCAAAACTTGCAACCTAATCGAAACGGATTAAGTCAATCAATGAAATCATCTTCACAATGAACCATGCAGAATATATTCAAACTGAAAATCTTACACCACATCCAGTATCAATAGCTGTTCTGATTCCACCATCAGTAAGAGGAATGAGTTTAGCAATATCATCGATATAAGCATCGGCTCCCCGGGGAAACATAGTTCCACCACCGGGGAATTTAAACCGGTCGCCTTCTACTTGTATCCAGTTTTGGACTGCTTTTTCAACGCTGAGCTCTTTGTGAGGGATGTTGTCATACCAGGCGTAGTCTCTGCTTTGAGGCCATTTAAATGGAATCTTGTAGTTTGGTGGAGGAGGAATCAAACAATAGAGAAGCTCATCTTTCGAAGGACAATGCCTTTCTCTATATTTCATCATATTTCTATCGAATCTCCTTCCTCTTTGTCGATCTTCGCAAGGAGTGTACTCACTGAGGGATAAGTCACATGGTTCGAAGTACTTGATTGTTTGGTTTGTTTCCTTGAGGTCAATCTGATTATGGCTTTTGAAATCTAATTCCGTTGCCTTGGAAGATGAGGAAGAGGTAGAGGAAGAAGAAGAAGACAAAGGATTCGATTGAGTCTCACATCCCATTTTTGAGTAAGAAGCCGGGACATTGTTGTTTTGCCATGCACCTAAAACGTAGAACAAAATGCAGAGCCCGCTTACACCAAGAATCAAAGTTAGTTTCTTTCTTCTTGCTTCTGTTTGGTGGTGATGACTAGTGTTCTCTTTCGCCATTCTCGAGTGCAAAGACTCAAACTTTATCTCAAGGGAGTGAAAAGGTGAAAACCACGAAGAGATTGAGACAAGATCAGCAGAAAAAAGACAGGCAAAATCAAATCTCTTTAGAAAATGCTGTAGAAGTTACAAACTATGAGCAAAGAATAGGAAGAAGGAAAAGGAAAAGGCCATATTGGAATTTGTAAAGGAATGTCAAATGTGAACCACCATCATAGAAAGTAATAATGTGATAATTAAGATTATTGAACAAAAAAGACAAAAACGAAAATGAGGTAACAAAAAAAGAGAGAATAGTCTCTATTCTTTAGCAAAGAAAGAGCACAGAAGAGTTAAGTTAGAGAGAAAATAGGAGATTGACCAAGAACAGCCTTATTTTGCCCTCCATAGCCTCCTTTAATCTCGTTTTACCATATACACACAATTACACAAACATTGCTTGTTTGTTAAATGTAACCTTAAATATGCAAATACAAATATGTACGGATAGAACATAAAACTTTACACAGCCATTTTCTAGAGGAAAATAATTATTTTCTTTTAAAATAATTTTCTTTCATACTAAAGGAAATGTAATTAGTGATATTGATTCTCTTTCACATGTTACTTAACATTTTATTCTCTTTCAAAATTTCATTCACACAAATCCACAAATCAGAAACAACAAAAGAGCATAAAAAGATACATTCTTTCAAGTTCATTAACATAGCATATCATGGCAAAACAGTTCATAACAATGAGAGAAAAGAGTAAAGAAGATGTCTCCAAAACTTTTTCAAGAACAGGATGAAAGATTTTTATAAAAAAACACAAGTCCAAAGTAAACAAAAGCTACCACAATAACTGTTCTACCTTATAAAATTAATAAAACATTTCAATAGCTTCATTCTTCAACAGCGATCTTGCCCTTCTCGCTCACATAGATACCATCAAGAAACTTCCTAATATCCTTGTTCTTCACATGACATTTCTGCTCAAGAACAAACCATCATCAAAAAGAGAGTATTAAGAAAGCCAAAGTCTGCACCTTTACTAATGAAAACATGAAAACACAATCGAACCCATCACACTTGAACTATTCAACACCATTACTTGCATATTTTTTTAGTTTCTATAGCATTCGAAAGATTCCATCTGATGTATTAACCATTCTCTCTCTGTCTCAGTGCAAGGTTTCATGACATTTAAGGCTTAAAATAAGAGAAGCTATAAGAAAGTACCTGATTGATCAGAGCGCATGACCGTGAAACTAGCTCGATATCATTTCCCTCAAGAATGATCTCATCTTTAACCTTCTCAGATCGAACAATGGTAACACCATTCAACATCTCTACCTTCCTAACCTGTTCATACCATTTGGCCCAATGCATCGCATATTTCAGCAATTACATTTCCACTTGAAAGAAAAAAATCTCAAATCAACCAATACAGAACAAAAAAGATGAACAAACGATCGAACCTTCTTCTCGCCAAGGAAGTTACGGATCTCGATGGCTTTGTTGTTATTGGAGATTGAGGCATTGATTGGAAAATGAGCATACACAAACCTCATCTTGTACAGGAAACCTTGAGTAACACCAGCGATGAGATTGTCAACGTGACTTAGAGCAGTTCGAATCGAAGCACTGGCTTTGCGCGATCCAAACCACGAATCAATTTTGAGCTGTCGTTTTCCGGTGACCTCGTCCTTGATCAACTGGAAATCGAGGTTGAGATGCTTAAAATCGCGAGTGAGTTTCCCGCGTGGACCTTCAACCTCAATCACCTTGGCGGTAACCTTGATGGCGACGCCGTCAGGAATGTCCATCGTCTCAGAGGACAATATCGTCTTCATCTTTCCGTCTCTGAGCGAGAATTGACTTCAAGCGACGGCTAAGGAGGTTTATGGTCGAAAAACCCTAATTTCGGTTATATATACGTGTCCTGTGTTTAGGGTTTTTTTTGTAAAAGTTATTCGGCAATACAAAATGGCGTAAGATCAAGTAAAGCCCATAACTCACTTAAAGGCCTTATCATCCCATACAATTTATAATACTACATATGATATAACATTACAACATATATTTAATTGCTTATACTTCATTATACTTAGTTTTTGCACCCAACTTATAATATTAAAAGACTTGAAATAGCGATTTGAAAAAGCAAAAATTTTCTTCTTTTTTTTCTCTCCAAAGTTGTATGTTTCGGTGTGAGATTGATCCATACGATCCTCAAATTGAGTCTACTGGTTTAATGTTGGTAATTTTTCGAATTATAAAGTTATTTTTTTAACACTAAATAGATTTATATCTATGTTCTCTATTCACAAATTATATAATATTTTTTATTCAGTAAATATAATTTTAATTTTTATTTAAAATATTTTTTAATATTAATTTTATATGTATAAATTAAATAAATAAAAAAAATTAAAGTTAATAGTAATTATTGGTTAGTTTAATAACATAAATTAATTCGCTAACCAAATAAATATCAATAACATATATTATAAATTTCTAATTAATTGCACTGATGATACATCACTATCATATTTATGATAATAACGTGTTAGCATAAAATTATTTTTAAAATTATTTTTTAATTAATATATTAAAAATACTTTAGACATTGGAGATTATATTATACATTTATACGTATCATTTTGTTTCGTTGATTGTGTTTAAAATTAGTTAATAATTTTTATGAACGTGTACAAATACTTTACCTTGTCATAAGAACAAACCATGCTTCTAACGAAATCAACTTAACAACATTAATTTATAACTTTTCTAAAAAGAAACATAAGTGTGAAAGACCATCGACGTGTGTCTCACGAGATATAACAACAACATAAAGCTGCTTACTTTGCTTACATAACATCTTAATCTCGATTTCTACATATTCCTTTCCCTAATTAAGTTAGTCTCTTGTTTACTCATGTTGCAATGTGTCTCGATCAACTTCTCCTATCTCCAAAGCTTTCTTCGCGCTTTCTCTCTTTCTCTATATATATAAATATTACCATTATCATGTACACATTGAATCTAATATTCTATAGTCTTTACAAAAACTTCGATCGTAGATGTCTTCCTTGATAGCAAAAAGTCTAGGATCCATTGTCTCTATAATTACAAGAATCTTCTCCTTCCGTCGTTGTCCTAAGTCTAATCCAAGACCCACCACACATATAAGCTACTTCAGGATGTCTAGGAGACGTCCACTCTCTTTACAGGTTCTTTCTCTTGAATATCGAGTCCATAATCATCTATAACCGCAACCGCAATTGATAATAGGCGCATTATTTGACATTTGATGACAGACGATTTGTTACCAAAGTAGAGCCAAAATAATATGTTTCATTCAGTTTGTTTTTGGTTCCTTTTTCTATTCAAATTGATATACAAATACCTAATATAATTTTAATTTAGATTACACTATGACAAATATTTATCATAAGATAAGTTAAATAGTATATATATACATATAATATAAAAAAATTATGAAAAAGTTTGGTCTATTTGTGACTACATATATGTTTGCTTTTGGCTTGGATTCATCTATTTAAGTAGTTGTAAAACCAAACGGTTTATAGAAACTTTTGGTATATATGGTTATAAATCTGGTTCAAATGTTCATCCCAATGGTCGATGTTTAATTATCTCACATCGAGAGAAATATTCCCTTCATTCATTCAGGCTACTAATTTGTTTAATTGGTTTCTAATTAGAAAACTCATAATTTTAAAAATTACTATAAGTCTATAATTTAGGGTTCGTTCTTGTCTTGTAAATTGTAATGGTGTGTAATGGAATGTCTGAGATGATGTGATTGTCCCGCCTTAGTCTCGGAAATGAGATTAAATCCATTATAAACTATAAAAGATATGAAACCACATGGTTCATAAAAATTAAGTTTTCGATCGGTTTGATTGCTTTAGTTGAGTATTTCATATTCCCTCAGTTTATGAAAAAGGGTCTCTAGATAACTAGCTTTCTATATATCGTTATTTTGTGATGATCTTTCTACTACATTGTATAAAAGCACGATAGTTTCATGTATATATCTAAAATTTCTCTTGAGAAAACCTAATGTTTTGAGTTTGACATCACTGCTACGTGGGCTACTAAGCTAGACGGTTGAGCTCAAGGTCAGAATGTGTTGCACTGGTTGCGTCCGGATCGTTAAGAACGCAGTCTCCAAACTCCGTGGTAATAAATTGAACCCACTTATTTGTACGTATGATCAATATATCGTTAAATACCAGATTTTATAGTTAATGAATTCTATTGAACTTACAGGAGTTGATTCAGTGGAAGTGGATAGAGAGATGGGAAGAGTGAGAGTGGTGGGTTATGTTGATAGAAACAAAGTGCTCAAAACCGTGAGAAGAGCTGGGAAAAGAGCTGAGTTTTGGCCATACCCTGAACCTCCACTTTACTTCACATCTACTCAAAACTATTTCGTAGATCCTTCGAAAGAGTTTAGAGAGAGCTATAACTATTACAGACATGGCTACAATGCTACGGAACAGCATGGAAATATCCCCGTAGGTTGTCGTGGAGACGATAGGGTTAGTAATATGTTTAATGACGATAATGTCAATGCATGCCGCCTCATGTAACTACCTAAAACATAACGACTGAAAACTAATTGAGACAAAGTATATACTTCAATGTAAAATAAAATAAAGAGAAGTTTATTTGTATTGTAAATGTCATTTTATGTTGGGTAAATATAAAATTCCCTTCTTAACACTAAAACTCATAGCAAAGATTTTGTAAGTTCACAGCCAAATTCATAATATAATGCTAACCACTGTTTTTACATTGAAAATTAAAGATATCATGATAGAAAGCTAGCAATAATTAATGATTTGCTCCTTTTTTGAGTTTGATTGATAGGTAACGAAATCTATAGAGATGAATAATACAAACTTATTCTTGAATGTGATTGTGTCTGTTTCTTCATATCTCTGAAGTTATTACGTTAGCATATACATAGTTTATAGAGATTGAGTGATTGTTAGACCTATTAAGGATAATGAACTTGTAACAAAAAATTTTTATTGTGAATGGTCTTTTCTAATATAGACATTCAAAATTTTCAGATAAACGAAACAATTTGTCGATAACTCTAATAGTGTTCATGAATGAAACACCAGTTATAAGTGATTTTCATTTTTCTTTGAATTTTATGTTTATATCGGAATTCTCTTATCAAAATAGGTTATATTTTCTCATGATAATTAAGTCTTGAATATTTCTAATTTTTTAATCCACAACCATTGCAGATAAATATTTTTAAGAGTATTTAATTTTTTCTATAGGTTTGAAAATGTGATGTTGGTCTCAATACACCAACTTAGCTACCTACATTCAATTAAACTTATAATATTATTGTTAAATTAAAATCGTTAGTGCCAAATTGACTAATATTTTTCAGTCGTTAACAAAAAGTGCAATTTGATTATATTCATATTTGCTTTTGGTTTAATAAGAAAGAAAAAATCATAAGTGGTTGGCGAATAACTCAATGGGTCCCACATCATAACGAGTTGACAAAAAGACAAATGCTCAAAAGTCAATGCTCGTCGTGATATTCGAGCTTGTAATCAAACACAAGCTGAAGCATTATAATCAGATTACGCATATTCTCTTCTTTTCTTTTTTAATTTAGCATTTTCTTTCCTTCAAATATATTTTTGACATAAGATATAATCATTTATAACATTATTTACAGAACCTATAATAATTTACAAAATTATTGACAGAAGCTATAATAATTTATAACATTATTGACATAAACTATAATAGCATCATTCATCATGTGAATGAAGCTTAAAACAGAGGTTTAAACAAACAACCTAGAAAAAGAGGTCTTTTTATATACTAGAACTTTACAAGTTTCCTTTGTGTTAGCAGACTTTTGTGAAATTCAAAATCGAATTATAATATTTTCAAGGAAAGAGATAAAAAAAAAAGTCATCTAAATTATATATTAAGTTATCCTCTAGTTTGATGTTACCGGTGCTTGCTGACGGATGCTATCTCACCATCTACAGAATTGTTGGAAATTAACTTTCAACTAGATTTAAAATATAGATAATATTAGTTGATTTATTTATTATTAATTGATTTAAGAAATAATAATGAAGTTTGATTTAGTATAATCATAATTGTTGTCGTATATCATAAGCGACTTATACTCGGTTTTAGATTGAAACTCTCTTGGTGATGAAACGAAAAAAATATCATCAAAGAAGTTTTTTAAAAAAAAATATAGCAGAATATAATAATACTAAATTTATATTCACATCATACCTGAGAAAAAATATTCGTAAATTATATAATTGTTTATTAGGAAATATAAATTAAATATTTATATAATTTTTAACTTATATTTAAAATTATTTTTAGTATTAATTTTTATATATAAATGAAAGAAATAAAAATACCTTTTTATGATTTTAATAATATTTTTATTATTTTAATAAAATATATTAATTATTTAATCAAATTAATAAAAATAACATATATTATAATTATTCTAATAATTTAAATTTATTTATATATTTATTTAAAACTTAATGTACTGATAACAAATCAATATGATATTTCTGTTAATAACACGTTAGAGTAAAATTATTTTTTAAAATATTTTTTTGAATAATATATTACAAATATAAGTATATAACCTGGCAATTTATTTTAAACTTGGAAACCAATCTATAAAAGATAATTAAAAACCTAGAATAAAAAATTATTGTTTACCATTTGATAGAATTGGCATCATATAAATATAATTTATTCAACTAACCAAAAAATACTATTACATTTGGAAAAACAATAATTTTTATTTCTTTAAATTTTTATATGTTAATTTATAAATAATTTCAAATAAATATAAATATATTTAAGTTACTACCATAATCTCTAACATATTATTTGAGAAACATTTTAATAAAATAATTGTACTCTGACGTGTTATTAACAGAAATACCATGTTGACGTGTCATCACTAAAGTAAATTTCAAATAAATATATAAATAAGTTTAACTTATTAGAATAATTACAAGTATATCATTGTTATTAATTTGGTTATATAATTAATATATTTTATTAAACTCACAAAAAATACTATTAAATTCGTAAAAAAAATATTTTTCTTTTTTTTTTTAATTTATATATATATAAATTAATGTTAAAATTAATTTTAAATAAAAGTTAAAATTATATGAATATTTAATTTATATTTACTAATAAAATATAATTTACGAATATTTTTCCCCATATGAATATAGATAAACTTTTTACACGACTCCTCGAATAAACCTTACCTTACTAATAACTATTGAAGAGTATTATTGTTGGAGTCAAATTTAATAATCGTATTAACAGTTATAATATTTTCTCATAGGAATGATACTTCCTGACGTGGATTCCATTATCTCAAGGGAAAGAAAAGTACTCATAAGAAGAAAAATATTTCTTTTGTTATTTGATATTACTCGAGATTTAAACTACAAAAATTCATAAACATAGGATTATCTACTGTCTTCCATTAACGGAAATAAACTACTCACATAACAAAATTACCATAATCAATTATTAGAGTCTTAAAGGTATCTCATTGAAATTTAAGATATTTTTACATTATTTTTTAATGTTTATGGGATATTATATTCTTACTAATTAATTTTAAATTGAAATCTCATTATTTTTCAGAGCATTAGACCTGATAAATAATTTTCAACTAAAACAGTTTTTTATATTTTAAATGGTTTGTATAAATGATGTCTTGTTGATTATTTTTAGTTGATTGTGTGTTGTCCTATCCATATCATTGATGAATTTAATAGATAAAATATTGTTGGAACTCGGTTCTATGGAATTGGTTGTCGATCACTTTCCGATGAGTTTTCTAAAAAATATATTAAACAAAAGTTCGTTTAAATGAGAAATGAGTATCTAAAGTGAGTTGTTTGATAAGCATAAAATGAACAAATGTAATTTGTCACACATTAAAAGCTAGAAGTGAAATCTCTCTTGTATATCAAGCAGAGAAATTGTTACAAAACTCAAAATTTTGGATACAATTTGGTGTATTAGTGGAAAGAGATAACCGAACTCGAGTTTTGAGTTTTTGGAATTTAGCAAATGAACCAATGGTTAGTACAATTATTATTATGGTTTGGTTCAAACTTCATTTGTTATTTATTAACTAAGTCAATAGTCAATTTCTCCTTAATTGAGTTAAGTTACAATTTACAACCAAATTAATTTGGTTTATTGTTTTGTAACATTTGTAACATAAAAATCATAATAATTTTTAGTGGAGAATAATTCTCATTAAAAATATAGTAAACTCTTTATAAACTCATATGGTGAATCATTAAGGAAATAATGAAAGATGGAAAATGAAAAGAGAAAAAAGGAAAACAAACATTTGGTTTTTTTCATTATAAAAATGTAAAAAATACACATAAAAAATCTCTCACATGTTGAGTATGAGGGTGCAATATAGAAAAGCGTTCGTTAGATTCTGTTCTTAGGTTGTACAAGACAGAATAGTTGCAGTTGTATCTTGGGATTCGAAACGCCATGCAACCGTCACACTACATGGCATTTTCAGAATTAAGAAAAAAGTTTCTCGCCTCTACAAATCTAGTGTTTCCAAAAATTTTCTATCGGTATATTACATTTTATTATATGTAATTTTATTTACAATTATTAGTTGCTCACATTGTAAAAATAACGTTCTAACAAATATCATATTAGAAGTTAGAGATATTTCTTCTCTATTATATAAAATTCACGGAACATTGAATTTATTGTTAATTGGCTCTGAATTATAATTTCATGATTTTAAATATGATATTAGAGCATTTTATTTGACACAACGGTTTTCTATATTTTTAGTGGTCAATATAAATAATATGTTTTGTTATAATATTTGTAAGATGATGGTGTATTATTTCGACCATATCCCGAAAAAACATATTATAGTATATGAAAGTCTCACATTATAAATTAGAAATATTTGTACATTACTATATAAGATATATGAGACATTATATTCATTTCCAATTGATTTTGAATTAAAATCACATGTAATATCAACTAAAAAATAATCATGTATGGTAGATGAGTAACCAAAAAAAAAAAAAAAAAACTAAAACAGAAACCAACGCAATTATAATGTTCTCAACTTGATGTTAAATATTTTCTTTGGATTTTAATGTATGATTCCTACGTTGATAGTTATTTATATCAT
Source organism: Pugionium dolabratum (assembly GCA_018901945.1). NCBI lineage: Eukaryota > Viridiplantae > Streptophyta > Magnoliopsida > Brassicales > Brassicaceae > Pugionium > Pugionium dolabratum. The sequence goes on from JAEVFF010000377.1 coordinate 18,833, forward strand.
GTCATTGTGTTAAATTATTCAGTTTCGGGTTGAAGGATACGAGATCGAATCTTTTTATTAAGTTATAAATAATTATAAACGTTTTAATAAATAGCTAATATGTATGTTTTTATAGTTTTCGGAAACTACTTTAGCTAGTGTTTAGTTCAAAATACCCAAAAGAAAAAAAAAACTAATCTTAGATAAGTTTCATAGTATCGTGAATTTTAGAAATGAAAGTCGAATTTAGAATATAATTTCATAAAGCGTTTTGCCTTAACGTATGCTCCATATGATTTACAATTGAGTGGTTGGCAAGTCAACGAACCTACCGTACTTAACACGTTTGAGTATTTGCATTTTTGGCTAACAAATATTTTTATCATGGTAATTAAATAAAGAATTAATAAATTGTTGATGAGACGAAACCTATATATACATTTGTTTCTCCAAGTTTAATTTATGATATTCATCCAATATGGAAAATTGAACGCCAACATCTTTTGAAGAGATACACCAAATTAATCTAACTAGACGACCAATATCAATTTTTTAATAAATAAACAAAAGTGGTCGAACCATCATCTAAATCAATAACAATACATCCATATTCATAACATACCACTAAAATTTGTGTACATTTTATAAAATTAGGTGTGGATATTCGGATATTCGTTTCGGTTTCGATCGGTTATTTTTGTTTTTAGTTTTTTCGATTGGTAAAATTAAATATCTATTCAGTTATTTTTATATTTTGGTTTGGTTTCGGTTCGGTTATAATTCAGTTTCGGTCGGTTCCGTTATTAAATTTAAAAATCAAAAATAATTAAAAATAATTTAGTTTTTTAGATATTATTTCGGTTTGATTTTGGTTAGTAATCAATAACCATGATTTTTTACAAAATAATATACATTTGGTTATTTATTTATAACTGAATACCAACCGAAATCTACTTTTCGTTTCGATTTCGATTCGGTTTATTCAATTTATATTATTTATTCAGACCATTATAAAACAAAGTATATTCGGTTTATTCAATTTATATTATTTGTCCAGATCAATATAAAACAAAGTATACTATGACACTTTGCACACCCCTTTCCACAACTAATGCACAAAATGAGAAATTGTAATGGAAAATATCAAAGTGATGTCATATCGATGACATCATTCGTGCATGTCTTAAGATGATGGTATAAACATATTACACGTTACACAATTATTTGTGTTTTATATTATATATATAAGATAACATTTCTGTCACTTTGGATGTCATCTCTCCACATTACCAAAGAGCAATTCCAACACAATCATGGCAGCCTCTGCAACTTCTAAGCTCTTAGTATCTGATTTCGCCTCCACCGTTAGCCACATCCCTTTAACCTACGTTCGGCCCATCTCCGACCGTCCAAATTTGTCGGAGGTCGAGACTTCCGGTGATTCTATCCCTCTGATTGATCTCCAGGATCTTCATGGACCCACTCGAGCCGAGATTGTTAATCAGCTTGCTAATGCATGTTCCACCTATGGCTTCTTCCAGGTGACTATTTTTCTATTTTAGTTGTTATTCTGGCTTCTAACAATAGTAAAAATTTTCGACGAGTTTTTTGGTTATAATTTTTTATTTCTAGGAGATGGTTTTCAAGTAGGTTTTAGGTTTCTTTATGAAAGATTAAAATTTTAAAAGTAATATATTAAAATAGTATCTTTTAAAATTTTTATTTAAATTTAGCATCGTAAAATTAAAATTTTAAAAATAACACAAAAAATTATGTAAAAATAGTTATTTATTTTAAATAAATTATATATAAACTTAAAATATTATATTTAAATTTATTTTCTAAATTAAGGTTTAATTTTTCTATTAAAATGAAATTTCAACGTATTTTAACCTTAAATTTATGTTATTATTAAATTTAAGAAATTCTCTAAAATAGCAATATTTTAAGTTTTTGTTCTAAAATTAGCATCATTAATTTATTTTTCAATAATACCACAAATTTAACATTAAAATACACTAAAACTTCTTGTTAATAAAAAAAATTAAAACATAAATTGAAAAAAAACTCTAATATAATATTTTTATTTTATATATAATTTGTTTAAAGTAAATAAGTATTTTCGCATGATTATTTGTGCTATTTTTGAAATTTTAATTTTAGGATGCTAGATTTAGAATAAAAACTTTAAAAGTGTTATTTTAGAGTATTACTCTTTAAATTAGTGATGTTATTTTTGGCACAAATTTTTTTAATATTTTAGAGAATTCTTCAAATTGTAACTTGTGTAGTTTTTACTAAATAAAATACTTAAATCTCACTAACAAACAATAAAAAATTCATGAATATTTGTAGATAGTAAAAATAACAATTAAAATTGCATAGAGAATTATAGTAATTTTCTTACCAATATACATATAGATTCTGTGATATTTTTGCTCAAAGAAAACTAAAATTAAAGAAATTGGTTCAATGGAAAAGTAGGTTTTCAACAAACTCCAAGTTACAAGAATTCTTTTTTTTCTTCTTAAAATATAATGGAAAATACTAAAGAATTGACTTCATATTTGAAATTACTTTTTAACAATCTTAAATTGGTAATAAATAGATTTATGAAAATTAAAAACAAAACCCCCTAAAAATGCTCCAACCATTCAGTATCTCTGTCTCAGATATACTCTCTTTTCATTGCAATTCACTACGTATACTTTGTTTCAATATACTCTGGTCTGATTGCAAAGACACTACGTTTACTGTTTGCTTCGTTCTGTTTAAATTTTCAAATTTTGTTATGTTGCAGATAAAGAACCATGGAGTAGCAGAGACAACCATAGATAAAATGCTAACTGTGGCAAGAGAGTTTTTTCATCAACCAGAGAGCGAAAGGCTGAAACATTACTCGACTGATACAACAAAGACGACAAGAGTCTCCACTAGTTTCAATGTCACTGCAGACAAAATCTTGAACTGGAGAGACTTCCTTCGACTCCATTGCTTTCCCATCGAAAAGTTCATCAATGAATGGCCTTCTAATCCTGTCTCTTTCAAACAAGACACAGCCGAATACGCCACAAGCATAAGAGCTTTGGTCTTGAGACTTCTTGAGGCAATCTCAGAGAGTTTAGGCCTTGAAAAGGACCATATAAGCAATACTTTGGGCAATCACGCTCAACATATGGCCTTTAACTACTACCCGCCTTGTCCTGAGCCTGAGCTAACTTATGGACTTCCCGGACATAAAGACCCAACCGTTATCACTATCCTTCTTCAAGACCAAGTCTCTGGTTTACAAGTCTTTAAAGATAATAAGTGGATCGCTGTCCATCCTCTCCCCAACACTTTCATCGTCAACATCGGCGACCAAATGCAGGTTAAGTGATCAAAACAAATCAGATTCCTTCAGTTTTTATTTTTTGTTTTGACGATATTCCGAATTGAATTCCTCGGTTTTCTCACTCTCTTATGCTAAACTATGTAGTTGTGTCTCTAATTTTCAGGTAATAAGCAATGATAAATACAAGAGCGTGCTTCATAGAGCCGTCGTGAACACCGAGAAGGAGAGGTTATCGATTCCGACATTCTATTTTCCTTCTCCAGATTCAGTGATTGGTCCTGCACAAGAGCTGATCAATGGACAAGACTCTACTGCTGTTTACAAAAGCTTTCCATTTGTTGAATACTGGGACAAGTTTTGGGACAGATCACTCGCTACTGCAAGCTGTCTCGACGCCTTCAAAGCTTCAACCACGTAGAGAGTTTGTTGCTGTTCAAAATAAAAAATAAAAAACTTTTTCGATTTATCTAATAAGGGCTTTCTGTTAAAGATCAGTTTGTTATAAATGTTGGCAAATCTTAAAAAATAAAATACATTTAAACCACATATGGAACTAAACGTCCCATCGACATTGCTTGAGGATGTTCTCCCCTGTTTATTTGGTTTTATGTAAGATTCGATTCATGACTTTTGATACTAACACCAACAATTAATCAAATTTCACATATATGTTTTAAAAGGGTTAGAACGCTAATTTATAATTAGATGGTGATCGCACAAAATTTGTATGGTTGTTTACTAAAGTGACTAGAAAAAAGTTATTGCAACAAATTTATTTTTAACTTGATTGTTTATTATGATACAACAATCTAACATAATTTATTTTTATTTGTTTAAAAATAAATATAATGGCGAAACCTTAAATAATTTAAATCCAACTGGTTAGTGATATTCTTTGTAAAGATATTATTTTTTAATTATTATGAAATAAATATGGCTCTTTCTATATAATTACTCTAAAATTTATTGTTGCAATTCTCATGATAAATACCATTTATTAAAAACAATACTTTTACCATAAATTAATTTATAAAGATTTGTAACATATTTTTAAAATACTAAATTTATTGCACCAGAACTTCATCATTATTATTCAGCAATACGTATAGTTAAAAGTTAAATAAGGTCGATATATACAAGCATATAGTTTAAACAATCTCACAATCATAAAGTTAGTTTTTTTTTGTTTGGGTTCAATTCTCATCGTAGTAGTTCTGCAGAATCTGCGTTCTCACAGACAAAGGAATTGTAACGTTATGCACAGAGTCACTCCAAGTCAAGCTTCCAAAATAGTAGCCTGTGTTGATTTTGTGTGTGGTCGAGAGACTGACTTTGAAAGAGACCCTTTTTGTCGTTGAATTGAACACTAGCGTCTCCGGCGTCACAGTCACTTTAACGCCAAACGGTGGCACAACCGCTACTTTATAGACTGACTCGAGTGGCCCAACATTAGTGAGGGTTCTGGTGAGAGTAACTTCGTCTTTAAGGTTTGGGATTGTGATGGAAGGCAAGTTGAAATCAACAACAGATGGTCTGGGATTCGGACAGACTGTTCCTTTACCGACAAGCTGAGAGATTGATGACTCGTTGTAACCAACAGAACACATATAGAGAACATAGTCTTCGAGGCCCAAGTCATATACAAGACCGGGTTTTGCAGCTTTCTCTGGATTCACAAGGCCCCCACCATAGTCAAACGGATCAGCTAGCTTCAATGGTGCCCCTTCCGCAAAAATCTCCTCTCCAAGCGGATCTGTTTTCCAAGCTGCAGAGAATAAAGACGATTCTCAATATCAGTATGTTCTTAAGGAGCTAATTAGATTGATTGGGTGAAGAAGATGAAAACCTGTAGTCACAATGGCTGATCTAATGGTAGCAGGAGACCAATCACGGTGCAGAGCTTTGAGAAGCGCAGCAACTCCAGAAATGGCAGGTGTCGCCATTGATGTTCCAGACAGCATAATAAATCCTCTGTCGTTGAAAGTGGTATTGGTGTTTGTAGCTGCCAATATGCTCACTCCCGGTGCTGCTATATCTGGCTGCAATCATATGATTGATAACATCTGAGGCAAGATAAATTTATGGGTCTGAAATAAAAAAGAACAGGTAAGGATTTTCATGTACTTTTAGGATAGCAGCTGCAATCGAATTAGGTCCTCTTGAGGAGAAAGTTGCCACCTTTGTACCAACTGGATGTCCGATGAGTGTTCTAGAAGGTTGTATCTTCACAACAGGAGATCTGAAAACCACAAGCTCGGGGAAAAAGTCTCAGATACCAATAAATGTTGCTTATTTTCTAACAGTTCTAATTAATGGTGATATATTTTCATACCCACTGGAACGTATGTAGAGAAGAATATCGGTCCCAAGCTCATAGTCAACAGCAACACAAGGGAAATCATCTAGACATGGTCGAAGAGTGTTTCCTGGGTGTTTTGCGACGATTACACCAAGACCACCAGCTCTCTGTACATTACGTGCAGCCCTCAACACAGAACCACTGTAACGTGATGTAGTGAAACACAACACGACTTTCCCTGCCATAGTACGGTTAGAATTGAAGAAAAGAAGCTCACAGGTACTGCATAACAAGAACCAGGTGTAATGTCAGTGACTTGATCTTCTTCACATAGATTTGGTGACTGAACATATGTTTTACCAAGATGCTAGAAATTTAACATTACCCATAAAAACTTTCGTTGCTGTTCCCTGGATTCTCTGGGTAAACCAAGCTAGCGAAGCCAAGTTCTGGACCTGTGTACAGTGCTTGACCCTGCAATATAGTAGCCGAATTCACAATAAGATCAGATAACCAATATCTGCAGAATACATGTTTTAAAAACATCTAGTTTCAGGTGACAATTAATATATGGTGTATATCTGGTTGTTACCATTATCGTTTTATTGTTCCCGAGTGTAATAGGCGTAGCAAATGACCGATCTAGAGTAGTTGCAGCTACTGTCAGTATCCAAGGAGCCGTGTTTACCACAGTCTGAGCCGCTGGGCCAGAGTTACCACCTGCACAAACAACTGTGATACCCTTTAAGACTGCATGGAATGCTCCAGTAGCTATTCCATCACGAACATCAGTTTCTGGGTACATAGGAACAACAGAGCCTAGAGAGAGAGACATAATATCAACACCATCATGCATAGCCTCGTCCATGGCTTTCAAAATGTCAGCAGATGAACAAGTCGTTAGGTCTGAATCATCCAGATACCAACAAGCCTTGTACATTGCAATACGAGCATGTGGTGCCCCACCTCTCACGGTCCCTCCAGCTAGGCCCTTGTAGCTTATGTTGGGAACGTACGAACCGCCCGCAATGGTGGCCACATGCGTCCCATGACCATCCAAGTCTCTAGGGGAAACGAAATCAAGTGTTTCTGTGGAGTTAAAGCTTTCGTACTCCGCGAGAAAACCATTGATGAAATATTTCGCTCCGATGAGCTTTTTATTGCAGTGAGAAGAGTTGAAACCTTCTCCGGATTCACAGCCTCCTTTCCACTGGCTTGGTACAGGTCCAATCCCATTGTCGTTAAATACTTCAGATTCAGGCCATACTCCTGCAACCACAGAAAACATTTTAATCATAGAGACGCTTAAAAGAGGAGTCACAAGAAACACGAGACTTACGAAATCTGCAATGAGCAGAAACGAAACCTACAGGCTACAAATAAGCACTTATACCTGTGTCGATAATGCCGATGATAATTTGCTCAGCCATATTAGTTTCGTTTAGAAGATTCTTTGGATTGGCGGCAGAAAGGCCTAAGTAGTCCCAAGTCCGAGTTGTTGTCAGTTTGTAGAAAATATCCGGTACGACATGAACAACTTCAGGTAAATCTGTCGCCAAAGAGCATTAGCAATGAACAAAAAAACTCAGATGGGCTGGTTGAGACAATCAAGATGTCATGTATAAATTATGCCGTTAGGCGTCTGATTCCTGAGATGCCAAGAAAATGTGAGAATAAGAAGAATTACCCGCTATTATCTTGGCTTGGGACTTGGTAAGCTTGGCCGCAAAACCTGAGAAGCCATGTCGATAACTGTACACCATTGAATGATGGGCACCCTCTTTACTGTAACATGGAACAAGAAAAAAACGAAAATAAGGAAATCTGAGTAACGTTTAGAGATATTATTATACTTGAGAATAAGTAACTACCCTTACATACCTTCCAAAAAGTGACCACAATATTTGATGATGAGATTCCGTGACAAACTTGGGATCATCATGCTGCTTCTCACCTAAATAGACTATATGAACCTATTGTTTATCAAAAAGAAAACAATTTTGTTAGTCAATTGGTGTCTTTTTATGTTGTCTCAAAATGATTATCGAGTACCTTGCTCTCATCATCAGCTTGTGCCAGGAAACTTCTCTGCACACTGAAAATTATTATCAGACTTAGTACCATAAGAACTGAGTTTCTGTAATTCCTCATTCCAAGAAGAAAAGGGAGTTCCATATTTCAAACTCAATCCACAAAGAGAGAGAGAGAGAGAGAGAGAGAGAGAGAGATGTAATAAACTTGATGGCTATTATCGAGGAAGCTTAAGCATATATATAGATGACTGATCAAGAAGAGTTTGACCAAGAATGTTTCCATCTTTTGGAATTGTTCTAACTGTTGCTTGCTTGAATCTCCTAATTTCATTATAGTCAGAATTACAAAGCTTTAGTTAAATCCCACACACAAAATCTAAAGAATATATCAAGGTGTGTGGCTTAGTCAACTAAAGACCAGTTGATGGAGCAACCAACAGGGTAATAAAGAGATTGATCACATACATCTACAAGTAAAGGAAAACATAACAAGCAATGGATGAAGCAAACAAATCAATCAACAAGCCAATGAAGAGTGACCTACCGTGACATATGCAGTAAACCAGTTGGGTTGGCTCGCCTAGACCGTAAACTCAAGTGTCCATGCTCAGTCAAGCTTGCTTGGTGTAAGCACGGTGGAATCAGTATAGGTTTTGACCAAAGAAACGCGTTGTTAAAAAGGCAGATTCTTTTGCTAGTTTAGAGCTTTACTTAGTATGTTCCATGCTGGTTTGTTAGCTCAATGGAAATCAGAAAATGTCTACGGTGATGGAAGCATTGTGATTTAAGAAAGTAGGAAAAATATTTGGTCAAATATAATTTCGGCCTAAATAACATATTTCTCGACGAATATCCAAGCAAGAACGATGAAAGTCGACTAATTTTGTAGTGAATGTCTTAAACTTGACAAGAGATGGATCTAAGCTCGACGCCAGAGAAAAAAAATTGATGAGAATCACAAAGCCTTAAGTTAAAATCGTGTTAAGAAAAAATAAGGAAGACGAGTATCCGAGCGATTACTGGTGGTCGAGTAACCGCCACAGCCTAGGGGGACAACTAGGTCTGTTTATAAGAACAATCCGTCTACGAAACTTTTGCAATATCATTGTGAGAACGAGAACCCTTCTGGTCGAGAGATATCACTGTGAAATTCTCCAAAATGCAGAAAAAGGAATAACGAGATTGAATCTGAAACTGCAAATACTGAGACCGAAGGTAGAAGATGATCGGGAAGAGGCAGACCATGGCGGGAAATTTAATGAAAACCCCTTCAACTTCGGACGAATCCATTTCTAAACTCCCTAAGGACCCTAACAATCGACGTAAAAAACCCTTCTAACCATTGACTGACAAATTAAACCCTTAATTTTGATTTTGTTCACTAAATGAACGGATAGAGAAACGGGAAAATAGATAAATTCACATAAAACTAATAATTAAAACTATATACATCAATTTTATTAATCTACTATATATTAATAGAGAAGCATTGAGAGTAAAAATTGTTTAGATGTTATCACCATATTCACTCTCAATAATTTTACTAATTAATTTAATTTTAAATCTACTATATATTAATAGATAACTTAATTATAGAATTTAATGAGTTTCTAAATACTATTTAATTTTTAAATATACGAAAATTAAAAAATTAGGAAATTTTGAGTTAGTAAATTACACATTTAATTACTCGCTAATTTTAAAAAATAGAAGATTGTTTTACATAAATAATTAATTATTGTACACATATATAAGGAAAGTAAATATGTCAAATTTTTATAGATATAGAAACTTCATTAACACTATTTAATTCCATTTTTATATTATATGCAATTTTACTTTTTAACTCAGTAATTAAATTCAATATATTGTAGTAATAATTATTATATATATATATATTGTGTAATAATATAATCGATATATCTAAATCACAAATCATATAGAAATTATATCACTCAATTTTTTTGTTTCCAAACAATCAATATATTTACAAATAAAATTTTATATTATATCATTTGTTTGTAATATTAAATTTGAATAACTAATAATTATTTTTTAGTATAACTACTCCATATATAAGTAGATTCTATAACATAACAAAATTAGTTAAAACTACTAATTTTATTAATTTAATTTAAAACATATTTCAAATATTTTACTAAAAAATTTATAAATGTATTTTTGTTTAACGTATCGCAAAAACAACGATAAAATAATGTAATATTATTTGAATAATATATGATAATAGTAATATCATTATTTTATAATATATATAATACTTTAAATTAAAATATATTTCTAATTTTTTCATTCAAATAATTAAATTTTTTAAAATATTAATTTTAATATGTGCATAGCACATGTAGTATTCTAGTTATTATATGAAATAACTATTAATTTAAATTTCTAATAAAAATTAATAATTTTGCTAATATTCTAAAAATTAAATTGAAAGGTTTTTAAATAATAAAAAAACAAAAAATATTAAATTATCTAAAAATAAAGTAAAAGTTCATAAATATATAATAATTTTTAACGTAATATTACTAAATTTAAATAAAATACAAGTATTAATTTTCATGAAAATATGAACGTGTTTTGGTAATGCTACAAAACATTTTACAATCAAAAGAAGACGGCAACATAGGAGAGTTTTCCTCGTGTAAATTAAAGTTTACACTTTGTTGGATACTTACAATCAAAATTGATAGAAGCTTACAACTTTCAAAATGAGAAATACAAACTCAAAGTTAGATTTTGATTTTTGGTTCAATTCTCATCGTAGTAGTTTTGCAGAATCTGCGTTCTCACAGACAAAGGAATTGTAACGTTATATACAGAGTCACTCCAAGTCAAGCTTCCAAAATAGTAGCCTGTGTTGATTTTGTGTGTGGTCGAGACTCTGACTTTGAAAGAGACCCTTTTGGTCGTTGAGTTGAACACTAGCGTCTCCGGCGTCACAGTCACTTTAACGCCAAACGGTGGTTCAACCGCTACTTTATAGACCGATTCGAGTGGTCCAACGTTAGTGAGGGTTCTGGTAAGAGTGACTTCCTCTTTGAGGTTTGGGATTGTGATAGAAGGCAAGTTGAAATCAAGAACCGATGGTTTGGGATTCAAACAGACTGTTCTTTTGCCGACAAGCTGAGAGATTGATGACTCGTTGTAACCAACAGAGCACATATAGAGAACATAATCTTCGAGACCCAAGTCATATACAAGACCGGGTTTTGCAGCTTTCTCTGGATTCACAAGGCCCCCACCATAGTCAAACGGATCAGCTAGCTTCGGTGGTGACCCTTCTGCAAAAATCTGTTCTCCAAATGGATCTGTTTTCCAAGCTGCAGAGAATAAAGAATCGTGATCAGTATGTCCTTATGGAGCTAATTCGATTGATTGGGTGAAGAAGATGAAAACCTGTAGTCACAATGGCTGATCTAATGGCAGCAGGAGACCAATCACGGTGCAGAACTTTGAGAAGTGCAATAACACCAGAGATAACAGGAGCCGCCATTGATGTTCCAGACAGCATAATGAAACCTTGATCGTTAAAAGCGGAGTTGGTGGTTGTAGCTGCCAATATGCTCACTCCTGGTGCTGCTATATCTGGCTGTACTCATATGATTGATAACATCTGAGGCAAGATAATTTGATGGGTCCTGAAAAAACAAACAGGAAAGAGTTCTGTACTTTGAGGATCGCAGCTTGAAGCGAATTAGGTCCTCTTGATGAGAAAGTTGCCACCTTTGTACCAACTGGTTGTCCGACAAGTGTTCTAGAAGGTTGAATCTTCACAACAGGCGATCTGCAAACCACAAGTTCAGCGAAACATAGTCTCAAATATCATTTGTTTTGTTACGGTTGTAAGTGGTGAAAATCCTAGTATATAATCTCATACCCACTGGACCGTATGTAAAGAAGTATGTCAGTCCCGAGCTCGTAGTCAACAGCAACACAAGGGAAATCGTCCAGACATGGTCGGAGAGTGTAGCCTGGGTGTCTTGCGATGATTACGCCGAGACCACCGGCTCTCTTCACAGAACGTACAGCCCTTGACACAGAACCACTGTAAGATGATGTTGTGAAACACAACACGACTTTCCCCGTCATTGTAAGATTAGAATTGAGGGAGAGCTCCTCACAAGTACTGAATAACAAGAACCAAGGTGATGTCAGAAAATTGATCTTGTTCATATTGCAAGATTTGGTAACCACCCACTGAACATAGGATCTACCAAGATGCTGAAAGTTAACATTACCCAGAAAAACTTTCATTGCTATTCCCTGCTGAATTCTCTGGGTAAACCAAGCTAGTGAACCCAAGCTCAGGACCTGTGTACATTGCTTGACCCTGCAAAATAATTGCCGAACTCACATCAAGACTTCAAACAGAGTAAATGTTTTGAAAGCACATAATACGAGGAGTACAATCAATATATAGTCTACATCTTATATTTACCAATATTGCTTTATTGTTCCCAAGCATAATAGACGTGGCAAAGGACCGGTCTAGAGTTGTTGCTGCCACTGTCACTATCCAGGGAGCCGTGTTTGTCACGGTTTGAGCCTCTGAGCCAGAGTTACCACCAGCACAAACAACTGTGATACCCTTTAAGACTGCATGAAATGCTCCAGTAGCTATTCCATCGCGAACATCAGTTTCTGGGTACAAAGGGACATCAGAGCCTAGAGAGAGCGACAGAATATCAACACCATCATGCATAGCCTCGTCCATGGCTTTCAAAATGTCAGCAGACGAACAAGTCGTTAGGTCTGAATCATCCAGATACCAACAAGCCTTGTACATTGCAATACGAGCATGTGGTGCCCCACCTCTCACGGTCCCTCCAGCTAGGCCCTTGTAGCTTATGTTGGGCACGTACGAACCACCCGCAATGGTGGCAACATGCGTCCCATGCCCATTAAAGTCTCTAGGGGAGACGAAATCAAGTGATTCTGTGGAGTTAAAGCTTTCGTTCTCCGCGAGAAAACCATTGATGAAATACTTCGCTCCGATGAGCTTTTTATTGCAGTGTGAAGAGTTGAAAACCTCTCCGGATTCACAGCCTCCTTTCCAGTGGCTTGGTACCGGTCCAATCCCATTGTCGTTAAATACTTCAGATTCAGGTGATACTCCTGCAACCAGAAAACATTTTAGTCATTGAGACGCTTAAGAGAGGAATCAAAAACAACATGAGACTTAAAGAATCTGCAATGAGCAGAGAAGAAACGTACAAATAAGCACCCATACCTGTGTCGATAATGCCGATGATAATTTGCTCAGCCATATTAGTTTCGTTTAGAAGATTGTTTGGATAGGCGGCAGAAAGGCCTAAGTAGTCCCAAGTCCGAGTTGTTGTCAGTTTGTAGAAAATATCCGGTACGACATGAACAACTTCAGGTAAATCTGTCGCCAAAGAGCATTAGCAATGAACAAAAAAAACTCAGATGGGCTGGTTGAGACAATCAAAATGTGATAATAAGAACGACTACCCGCTATTGTCTTGGCTTGGGACTTTGTAAGCTTGGCCGCAAAACCTGAGAAGCCATGTCGATAACTGTACACCATTGAATGATGGGCACCCTCTTTACTGTAACATGGAACAAGAAAACAACGATAACAGGGATATCTAAGTAACATTTTGAGATATTATACTTGAGAATGAGAAAATACCCTTACATACCTTCCAAGAAGTGACCACAACATCTGATGGTGAGATTCCGTGACAAACTTGGGATCATCATGCTGCTTCTCACCTAAATAGACTATATGAACCTATTATTGAATCATCAAAACAGAACCAAGTAACAAACTATGTTATTGGTTGTTGATGTTGTCTGATAAAAATATGACATTTATAACTCTCTACTACCTTGCTCTCAGCATCAGCTCGTGCCACAAATCTACTCTGCTCATTGAGAAATATTACAAGACTTAGTAGCACAAAAACTGATGTTCTACAATACCTCATTCCAAGGAGAAATTGAGAGAGAGATACAGATAGAGATAGATAGATAGATAGATAGAGAGAGAGAGAGAGAGAGAGAGAGAGAGAGAGAGAGAGAAAGAGAGAAAGAGAGAGAGTGAAAGATGTAACTCTAATTAGGGAGAAAAAGCTTTTATATGAAAGTTCCATGGAAATGTGTTTGACCAAGAATGTTTCCAAATTTTTCGAATTGTTTCATTATAAATCTATTAAATAAAAGCCGAATAGCTGTGTGTCCTGGTCAACCAAAGTCTAGTTTATTGCAATGTACGAAGCGAACACATAAACAGAGCAATAGCGAAAGTAGTCTGCAGCACGATTAATGAGATCGCTTGTACTGTTAATTTCATAGCTTCGTACCTCCCATGTTTTGTTTCTTTAGCTCCATGAACATCCGAAAAAAGTCTCCGGTGGTGGAAGCATTTCCAACTTAAGAAAACCTGGAAACGACTTGGTCAAAAGTTGGCTGGGGAAACTTTCTTGACGAAATGTCGAGACCATACTCAGAAAATCTAAAACCAGAACTTTCTGGAAAAGGAAAGGATAGACACTTGGACTGATTTTCCATAGATTACACGGAGGTCGATAAATTTCTGCGCCGGCGAGAGGAGACTTGGTATCCGCAACTTTCTTTTAATAACGGAAACTGAGAATCAGAGGGAGAAGATGATCGGAAACGGGATCTTATTGGGCTTGGGTTAACTAATTTTTAATGGGCTTTTTTATGACTCAATGTGTACACTTTTTCTAATGCAAATCCACTAAAATCTACAAACCAATAACTCCCAGTTTTGGGTTCAAAACTGCTTAGTTAATTTGTGTATGGTGATTGGGTGTAATTCAAAGTTTTTTTATTTACAAAATCGTAATGTAAAGTTTCTTAAGTGGTAGCCATTTGTTTCGCGTGTAGCTTGATACCAAAAAGCGATTCTAACAACAAGAAGAAGAAAACTGTGAACCAATCGAATCAATCACTATTTTGGATTTTGTACGTAAAACATTCATAATTATTTGATTACAAAATAGATAAATCACAAGACCGACAAGGAAAGAAAGAAAAAGGCAAATCGTAGTGGAATAATCAAGAAGAAATTATGGTCTCGAAGCAATGAAGTCCGTCAAGCTCAGGCGCAAACCTCAATGTCAGTGTCTTCTTCTCCACTAATACATTATTTGCTGTCTCCTCCATCGACACAGCTTGAACATCGGAGGATGAAGAAGAAGAAGAAGAAGAATAAGAAGAAGAAGAAGAAGAAGAAGAAGAAGAAGAAGAAGAAGAAGAAGAAGCAGAGGAGCCATTAGAGGAGGATGAAGAAGCAGAAGAGCCATTAGAGGATGAAGAAGAAGCAGATGAGCTTGTAGAGGATGAAGAAGAAGTGAATTTGCTCTTCATAATCTCTGCGCAAAAGGAGTCCAACATGGAGAACAAAGAATTCATGATATGTATAAAATGATAACTCTTATTAGACTTGAAGAAACCGAACGATAGATATATCCTTAAAACTGATCAAAGCTTTTGTGGGTTTTTTATAAAGAAGAAAAGAAAATAGGTTAGTTTAAATATAGAGATGTCAGAAAAGTTAAGCTCCAACTTTGTTTCCTTTTATTTCTTTCTAATTCCTTTTTTCCGGTTACGAACAATTCAATTCCTGCAACTTTCCTTTTTCTTTTTCTTTTTAGTTAACAAACGTGAATGTTGTTTGATAAACCTCATTAGATATTTCGATGGCAAGCAAAAATAGAGGCGTTAGAGGTGGTGGCTAAAAATTTATATTAAATCTTTTGACTATTTTTTTCTTACGATTAAATACAAGGATTCTTATTCATGGAGTCGTCCATATACGTAGTGTAATGTAGTTGGAGATGATTGATTTAGTATGCCACAATAAAAGCAATCAGAAGGAGTTGACAGTTCTCAAGCTTGGTCCGTCTTTCAACCATATATATCCACAAAGAGATTCATGTTTCGAATAATAACTCATCATTCCTAATGTATTCGAGTCTTATAAACCATGCTAAGATGAAATTAAAAAGTGTATGTATGTTGATTTCTGTTCCAAAAACATAAGAAAATTAGGATTAATTACATTGGATGCAATTCCAAATCCCAAGCCATACATCCCAACATAGACCGAACCAAGCAATGCACATCACCTTCTTTGCCCCAACTTGGATGGCAAGCTCACGTTACCCTACCGAACTTTGGCAATCTTAACAATTCTGTTTTCAACTCCTTTATAAACTTCTCTCTTTATTAAACCTAATTATGGATATAACGTATTTGTAACAAAATATATACAGTATATGAATATAATCCTCAAGGGATATGCATGAAACTTGCGTGACTGTTGACTAGTGGTTGAAGCTTTTTTTCACCGCCTGTTTTATTTTCAAAAATAAGATTTGTTTGACATTCAGATGTGAGTATGTGACTAAAATATACATTTTCTTTTTTTCTTTTCTTTGTCAAAGAATAAATATGTATATTACATTTACCAGCGATTTCACGGTTTAAGTCCTACTTAAGAACAATTTCAAACATACAAATATTTGCAAACTAATAAAATCAATCTCGCTATTGCTCGTAAGTATATTTGTCTTCTACCGATTATCTTTTAGTACGAGAAAAGAGGGGAGAAGGACAAAATTTGCAATTTTCTACAGTTTTCCGATTCGCATTTAGAGAGCCGATATTTCTTTTTGAATTGATTAAAAAAAACACTTAGCAGCACTTGAAAAAAGGAAGAAAAAGAATAGAGACCTGACATGAGAAAGAGTGAGACCAAATTCATCTTCGAGAAAGATGCAATGAAACTTCATCTTTGACTAATCCAATATCAGTTTTCCACATCTCTCGCTGCTTGTGTCTCACTTTCACTTCTCACTCTTCGGTAGAACAGTACATATGCAGCCGAGTTTTTGATTTCAGATTCATTCACAGACGAAACATGGCTGTCGTCGAAATGATACCATTTGTTGTCATCAATCAACTGCAGATTATACGATCAGATTAAATAATTCAGACAGAAACACGATTCTATTATATGATATGATGATAAGAAAAGATTATGATGCACAAGTAAAAACAAACCAAAATAAGATACTGAGATCAATCAAAGTTACCAACCTTAGCGTAGGCAGTGTAGTGACCACCACCAAGTCCACCGTAATGATTGCTAACTGCGTACAGTTCATACAGATATGACTGCCCATTTTTGTTTTTCACGTACTTTCCCAAGTCTAGATTGTGAATTGGGAAATTCACAAACGTATCAATCTTGTTCTTAAGATATCTGCTATACGTGAACCGCTTTAAATGGAACACAAGAATATCTGGCAACTTCCACAAGTCTAGCTTTTTGTTCGCTTGTCTGTGTTCTTTGCATCTCGGACAGAACCTGGTTCAGAATGGTGAACAAGATGGTTAAAACTCCCAAACGTATAGATCAGCTTATGCGATCAAACTTTCAAGGTGTGAATTCCATACCACATGTCATCCGGTCCCAGAGGCTCTTCTGCTAAAAACGCCTCCAAACATGAAAACAGGGATATCGCTTCTTGCCTCGTCTTCTTTGCAGAGAAACTTGTGTTATGAACCTCCGGAAGGTCACTCAAGTAGCTGGAATCATATTTTTCATGCTCACCCTCATTCCAATCTACTAAAACCTTTGTAATGGCACCAGGGTTCACAGAAGACTCAGACAGAAGTGGTTTGATGTTCGATGTACGTTCATCTGTCAAGAAGATTTTGAAATACAACTCTCTGTCAGATGCATCCTCTATCTCGGTATCTGGGGATGATACACTTCCGGATGTTTCGTCAGCAGCACCATCAGGAAGGTGCCCATTTTCTCTTCCGTTCTGAGCCTTAGATGAGACCTGAACCCTCTGTAGAGGTGACAAAAATCCAGAGATAACTGCATCAATGTCAGCTCCACGTAGTGATTCTGTGTTGACATAAGTTACAAACGGAGTTCCAAAAAGCTTCACGTCTCTGCCTCTGGCAGTCTCCAGAACAGCCCTGTGAAATCCACAAGTTATGATCCATAAAGCTGAACCCAAGAGGAAAAAAGGAGTAGCAAATAAAACCAAACATGCTCACCCTTCATGCTCTCTATGAAGGATTTCGAGTTTTGCTTTTCCTGAACCCTTCTGCTTCTGATTCAACCGATATGCCACAATATGCTCATTATCTTTTATCACACTCAGTGACTCCAGGGGATTCTCAAAATATCTAAAGATCTTGTGATCATATACCTGAGCGGACAATGCCACGCATTAGTCAGGGATTTCCGCAATGATGAAGATATATAATTGATATTGAAAGGAACATGCCAAAAGTCAGACCTCTGCAAGTAAAAGGCTCTCATCATCTGTTAAGCAGCAAGCAGTACCTAATGCAGTACTAAGATCTCCACATGATCCATGTTTAGGCACTGTTACAGTATATGGCATCGGAAGACGACTTCCATCGCAATAAAACACTGTAACTGTCATCGGTCGCGTAAGCTTTGATGGCAAAGGCAAAGACAAATACATGAAGGGATCAAAAGTGATTGAGATTTTTCCACAGATTGGACAGACAAGAGTTGACTTGTATTGACCCTGAAAGAAATCAAATTGGCATAAGAAACGGTCAGGAAAATGAACATTCAATGGAAGAAGCAAATAAGAAACAGTAAGCGATACTTACTTGGCAGACGTTAACTATTACGGAATCATTTCGGGCCATATGATAGTTCCAAAGCTCTTCAGCAACCTCATCATCTGGCCGACTATCAGAATCTTGAAGTTCGATGTAAGGTTTTCGTTTAACCTTATTCAAATCTTCATGCAGCCCATCCAATAAGAACGCAAGCAGTTCCTGAAACAACAATTTAATAAATTATATACACATTATATACACAAACAAAAAGGAAATATTATTCTGACATAGAGGAGAGCCAAGAAGAATAATGCCTGGAACAATTTGCTCAATTATGGACCATTATACATATTAGAGGAAATAACTAACTTGAGAATCATGCTGATTGTAACCACTAAACTGTGGAGCAAATCTGGCCAATTTTGTCTTAAAAGAGCGTGGTGCAACTGCATTCCTTCCGGATGACCATAATTTCTTCAGAAGCTCACCAAAAGCGATAGCAAGCTCACCCTGAATATTTAAGTGTTAGAAATAATGTTTAGAAAATGCATGTGAACACCTTCACATGAGGAAGTAGAAACAACATTGAATATCAAACACTTACAGACATTCCCAAAGGATTATCTCTATTTAAGTCGTCACTGTAATCTTGCAAAAAGTATTCAACAATGGGAGGTGTGTGCGCCAAACATTGAAGGGCGCTATTCATAAAGCACGTATTTCCCAAATTACTCAATCCTGCTAACCCTCTCTCTCCTTTTCCAAGATTACTCAAAGAATCGCAGCCATCATTTTCAGAAGCGATTCTCGGAAAGAAACTAAACTTGGACGTGCTGGAATGACCATTAGATAGGGTAGGCCCCCCAGCAATTGTAACATGCGATCTTGAAGGTTCCAGAGGTACCAGAGCTAGCTCATTTCCTGCCGAGCTCATAGCATACTGAGAAGAAGAGGATCCATCAACTTCAAGAAGAATCTGCATGGGATATACCAGTCAATGTCGAACAAAAAATGAACATTGAATAAAAGTGAGTAAAATGGGATATTGTCTGAGTAACAATAAAAGATAACGACTTCCTCTAAACAAAATATTCGTCAACAAAGATTATATAAAATTACACAAAATCATGACAAAATTGTTACGGCATGACTCAAAGGTTATTCATCATATAAGTATACAGACGGTTCTCTAGATACTTACATCTTGGTCCATGTGAAGGCTTGACTCTTCCAGGCTCTTGTTAGATGAAGGGTCCAAGAGTTCACTTTTCCTCTTACCAAAGTAATCCCAGATGTGAGCCTGCTTTTACATATCAATGTGAAGTAAAAATCACATCTCCATAGAAAATAATCCGCATTTCTTCAGCAAAAACTAAACACAGAAATGAAACACTTCAAAAACACTTCAGACACACACCTTTTCTTGCGTTACCCCTTTCATAGCACAAACCTTTTCATAAAGTTCCCTTACAGAGGCCTGAAACATCAAGAACCCATATAAGAAAGGGATCATAAGTGGGGCCTCACAGTGAAAACGCATTGTTTGGTCTTTGGATATGCATAAGCACTAAAAGTAGCTCGAAGAAATCTATATGCATAAGCACTACAAGTAGCCCGAAGAAATCTAAGTACATGACTAACATGTTGAGGCACCAATACCTGTTTTCCTATCCGTATTGCAGTTATACTTTCATCTCTTCCATCTGTCAACATAAGGCAGAGTGGGTAAACCTCTACACTATAACTCCTACTGTAAAACCCTTGACAGATCAACTTCCTCGGTATTGGAGGACCTCCGCCATACCTGAAAGATATCAAAACCAGATTAAGCCCTTGAATGCATATATTATCAATTATAGTTGCATGAGAAGAGCAGTATATAAGCAAGGAGAATGAAACAGTCATACAGCTATGACAACTGGACTTGTCCCATGAACAGAAGATAGGAGATGGAAATAAACGCAAGTCACAATCCGGATGATGGAATAGAGGAAATGCTCACCATTCAACAAATTTTTTCCAAACTTCTTCCGGAAGTAGAACGTAGTCAACCCGTTCCACCAGTAATCTACGAAGTTGGGGATCACTGTTGTCGTTTTCATTTTCGATAATATCATGGTTCTCGATTGGTCCAGGCCTTTGAACTTCTGAGGGCTGTCCCCTTGGATATTCATCTGTTGATTGATCAACATATTTCTGCCAGCTTGTGTACCACCTGCAGTGATAGAAATGACAACATGACTAAAAAATTGGTGAGTGCATTTAGGATGCAAACAACACATAGAAGACTCATATCTTAATGTCATCTCAACACAAAATAGTATATCCCAGCTAATCTGGGAACCTTTGGAATTCATTAAAATATCGGATCAGATCCAGAGTCTTGTTTTCATCGAATGGTAAAGTACTACTTACAAAGGAAAGCTATAAAATTCACAAGACCGAAGCGCTTGGATGATGAGCTCAGAAAACGGTCAAGCAGAATCAACAAAGAATTAACATTTACAATCTGTCAAAGATCGGGAGAATCAAGACACTGCCTAAGAAATCCAGAAGAATCCAAGTACGAGACCTTTTGGAGATGACAAAATACAAATTCCCTTCCTTCAAATTATCCTCGGACTCGCTAGTCAGTTCCGAAACGATACGTCTCTCTTCCTCAGGAGTGCACGGAAAATCACAGACTCCGTTTTCTACCATGAAATCGGAATTAGGAATCGTCATCCTCGGCGATTGACCCGATCGAAGAAGGATCAAGCTTCACCAAATCCAAACACCGATCACACGGGATCTCAAGGGGATCGGATGAAGCAGGGAAATTTTTTAAAAACCCCAGTCCGAAAAATTCGGAATGATACTTTGTTTATTCCGTCAAAGAAACGTAATTGACGACAAAAAGAATACAATCAATGGAAGAAAGAGAAATGGGAACAATCCGGAGGAACCCTAGATTGGAGGGGAGAGAGAAAAAGCGAGAAGAAACGTGACCGTGGAGGCGAGGATTTATGGCCTGCGATGTCTTCAATAAACAACGGCCAATTTACAACCACCACTATCCTCAAATTTTTTTATGTCTGATTTTTAGTACTCTCTACTTCTCATAATAAACAATATTTTAGTTTATTATAAATGATGTTTTTAAATGTTTTAGTCAATTTACATTTATTTTGTTATTAACTGAATTAGTTTTCATATTATTATATTAATTTTATTTTAAAAATAATAATAAAATAAATATTTAATCCTTATATAAAAAATTTAGACATCATTTTGTTTTAAATGGAATAAATAAAAAGAAATTAGAGTGTAATTTTTTGTAGTTCCTTGTAATTTTCAAAGACTGCTCTTGCAAGGTAGGATTATTTTTGGAATTATGCATGAGAAAAGGCAGAAAAGAGAGAGAGAGTCTTTTGATCTTCGTTATTGAAGAGAAAGGAAGTGTTGTCTCTTCATCTTCTTAATAGTGTACCTTGGTATCATCAATAACTCTTAAGAAAACGTTCTACTTTATATAATCTCAATACAGCTTTGTTTTGATAAACAGATAAAGTATAGATTATAAATTATTGAACCATGATTTCGTAAGAATAAGCAAGTACAAGAAGAATGGATGATCTGCACTCAAAGATTCATCCCAAAGCACAATATAGGCCAAGGCGTTAGACTTTCATGAAATCCTCAATCACAAGTTTCATGGTCTCATCTTCTAAGTTTCTGCGCTTGGGTTTAGATAATATTCTAAAAACTCACACATCAGTCATATTCTCATATGTATAATACGTAAGTGAGAAAGAACATTGTATGAGACTAAACTAGAAGAAAGGAATGACTGTATGCTTCTCATCAAAGAAACAATCAATTTTCGTGCAAAGCAGTCAAGATTCTTTTCTCTNGGGAACCTTTGGAATTCATTAAAATATCGGATCAGATCCAGAGTCTTGTTTTCATCGAATGGTAAAGTACTACTTACAAAGGAAAGCTATAAAATTCACAAGACCGAAGCGCTTGGATGATGAGTTCAGAAAACGGTCAAGCAGAATCAAGAAAGAATTAACGTTTACAATCTGTCAAAGATCGGGAGAATCAAGACATTGCCTAAGAAATCCAGAAGAATCCAAGTACGAGACCTTTTGGAGATGACAAAATATAAATTCCCTTCCTTCAAATTATCCTCGGACTCGCTAGTCAGTTCCGACACGATGCGTCTCTCTTCCTCAGGAGTGCACGGAAAATCACTTACTCCGTTTTCTACCATGAAATCGGAATTAGGGATCGTCATCCTCGGCGATTGACCCGATCAAAGAAGGATCAAGCTTCACCAAATCCAAACACCAATCACACGGGATCTCAAGGGGATCGGATGAAGCAGAGAAATTTTTAAAAAACCCCAGTCCGAAAAATTCGAAATGATACTTTGTTTTATTCCGTCAAAGAAACGTAATTGACGACAAAAAGAATACAATCAATGGAAGAAAGAGAAATGGGAACGATCCGGAGGAACCCTAGATTGGAGGGGAGAGAGAAAAAGCGAGAAGAAACGTGACCGTGGAGGCGAGGATTTATGGCCTGCGATGTCTTCAATAAACAACGGCCAATTTACAACCACCACTATCCTCAAATTTTTTTATGTCTGATTTTTACTACTCTCTACTTCTCATGATAAACAATATTTTAGTTTATTATAAATGATGTTTTCATATGTTTTAGTCAATTTTACATTTATTTTGTTATTAACAGAATTAGTTTTCATATTATTATATTAATTTTATTTTAAAAATAATAATAAAATAAATATTTAATCCTTATATAAAAAATTTAGACATCATTTTGTTTTAAATGGAATAAATAAAAAGAAATTATAGTGTAATTTTTTGTAGTTCCTTGTAAATTTCAAAGACTGCTCTTGCAAGGTAAGATTATTTTTGGAATTATGCATGAGAAAAGGCAGAAAAGAGAGAGAGAGAGTCTTTTGATCTTCGTTATTGAAGAGAAAGGAAGTGTTGTCTCTTCATCTTCTTAATAGTGTACCTTGGTATCATCAATAACTCTTAAGAAAACGTTCTACTTTATATAATCTCAATACAGCTTTGTTTTCATAAAGTATAGATGATAAATTATTGAACCATGATTTCGTAAGAATAAACAAGTACAAGAAGAATAGATGATCTGCATTTGCTCAAAGATTCATCCCAGAGCACAATATAGGCCAAGGCGTTAGACTTTCATGAAATCCTCAATCACCAGTTTCATTGCCTCATCTTCTAAGTTTCTGCGCTTGGGTTTAGATAATATTCTAAAAACTCACACATCAGTCATATACTCATATATATAATACATAAGTGAGAAAGAACATTGAATGAGACTAAAGTAGAAGAAAGGCATAACAGTATGCTTCTCATCAAAGAAATAATCAATTTTCTTGCAAAGCAGTCGAGATTCTTTTCTCTTCCAAGACTAATTGTTTCTTTATCCATCAAGCACAGATTTCTTCAATGATTACATCGTCTCCTTTGGTTTTGAACAACAACAACTTAAATTTCGATAGTTGTTTCTTTATCCATAAATCAAGCACAAAGTTCTTCAATGGTTACATCTTTTTTCGATAGAAAAGATAACAACTTTTGGTTTTGAGACCCATAATGAGTCTTTTGCATCCAAATCAAAGCCTTTCTATCGCATTGTAAGGGCCTAAAAGTGGTTCAATGCACACAAAACCGTTCTTTTCCTCGTCTTCCTCTGTGTCTGCAACCTTAGCTTTCTTCTTCACCCGATCTTCAGAATCTTCTTTTCTCCCCTTGTTTCTACTCAAAGGACAGAGCAAGCTCTTCTCTTTGTTAATACCACTCTGAGAATGTTTCATCTCAATTTCTCTAGAACCCCAACTTCTGGTATCTTTTACACCAAGCTTCTCGTCATCGCTGCCCACCACAGCATTGGTAGGAGCAGCTACATCGTTTTCTTTAGACATAGGTAAGAAAACTCCAGCACGAGAATCTTCTTGCTGCCCAATGTCACATGCATTTTCTTTCTCATCCCAACAAGGAAACTCCCTGTGCTGCAATCTAAACTTCTTTGGGACATAACCAGTACTTTTCCATAGCTGCCGAGAGAAAACCGACGAAAAACGTTCAAACAAAGCCAAATCACCACCTGGGACTCCTTGTACATGAACCCTTTCTTCAATTGGAACCTCTGTGCATGGCCTAAAACCCCGATTCCATGTAACATCCTCACTCTGAGTCGATACATTCTCCATTCTCAAGGCTTTTGTAACCAAGAACTTGTTAGTGTCATTGTTTTTTATCTTGCACTTGTGACAAGCAAATAGGTCATCTCCTTTGACGTAACGAGAGCACCACGTGTGAACCCAAACTCCACATTCATCACAATTCACCATCTCTTTACCATCATCGAAATTCACACCACAAACGCAATCCACTGACCAAGATCCATCAATCCAATCTTCGTGTGGTTTCATAATCGCAATAAAAAACGGTTTCAAAAAGAAGAAACCCTAACGCCAAATTCTCCAATTTTTTCACCAATTTACCTAAAAAGCTAAAATTTCTAAGCTTTATAAACCCAATCCGTCTCCTCCAAAATAAAAAAAACCCTGGGAGGAAATTTGAATACTCGTTTATCTATTCGACGCTTGACGACGATGACAATGCTACGTGAATGTTTCTTATTATTCCAATAGAAAACTACTCTCAGCATATCTCCATGGTTCTCGCTTCTGATTTTGCGCAACAACAATGGAGATTCAAGCAGAAGGAACGATGTGTCGACGAAGACAGTTTTGTTAGAACCGAAACCGAAAACTTTTGCATATTATATGAAGTTCATCAATCCCTTTTGGGCTTATTGAAGTTGTGGGCCAGGCTTGGGAGATGAATTTCGTAAATTGTTTTCTTCTTCGGTCATCTGGAAAATTTCAGAACAGATAAATATTAATTCAAGAATATTTCTTATTAAAAAGGACAATAGTTATAGGTTTTATACAAATATATTACTGTTATTATTTTTATTCTAAAACACTACACCTTTAATATAAAAATAACAAAAAAAATTGTTGGTAAGGAAAATCAGAACTTTAAATTAGCCAAACCAATGTTTTAATTGTATTTGCAATTTAATTTTCTCATATATTGTTTTGTGCTATTCTGGATATTTGAAGTATGGTATTTACAGATACTTCTCTTAAAATATCTCCAACTTAAATATTCTGGATTTTTATAAAAAGTTTAAGAACCATTCTTAATATTTGGTATTTCTGTCATTTAAAAAAAAAAATAATATATAAGAGTACTCCTTTATTTTAGAATTTAGAAAGTGTGCTGCCTAATTTATTATTATAGCCACCGAGTAGTTACCAAACTCTTGTCTTCTATTATTAATCCGGAAATCGAATCGTACTGATATTTCTAGTTTCCTAGCAACCCTGAAACACCAAATCTCATTTGTTATTTATTTGTCTTGTCTCATTATTTAGGATGGCATATAAACTAGTCAAATTGTTAAACTTAAAGTAAACCCTCATATTACAAAAATATGACTTATGTACAATGTATAAATTTTTCTTTATATTTCCGAGAAAAATAAAAGAAGCTTTAGCATATCTTTATAGCTGGAGCGTATCGCTAAAGCTGGTGGTAAATTGCCGCACCGTATGAAGTGGTTTAATGGTTAGTCTGCACGGTAATTTCTGTTATTTACTTACTAGTAAGAAAGGTAAATAAATCAATGTAAAATCTTTTAAGAAAATATATATAGTTTTTAAATATTTTAAATTTCTAATATATTATTTTAAAAATATTTTAAGAAAATAATTTTATAATAATATTTTATTAAAATAAATAGACATATTATCATTTTATTAATTTGGTTAGAAAATTAATATATTTTATTACACTAACTAAAAATTATTATTAAATTAGTAAAAAATAATTAATTTTATTTTTTAATTTACATATATAAAAATTTAATATAAAAAAAGTTTTAAATAAAATTTAAAATTATATAAATATCTAATTTATATTTATTAATAAATAATATTATATAATTTATGAATATAATAACATCAGTATAAATAAAGTTAATATTATATTTAGTGTTGTAAGTAGGTATGGAGAAAATTAAAGACTACCAAATTTGATTTTTTGAGATGCACTCCATATAAGTTTTGGTTTTATTGAAATAAACAAACTATTTAAATAGTTTTAGGATAATATAGAGTTAAGCCTTAGGTTAGGCCGGTCTGAAAATAGCAGAAAAGAGAAAAAAGACATTAGTGGCCGTGACCTTTCCCACTGTAGTACGGCCGATTTTGTATCATTATCCGATCGTGTAATTTTTTAACCGCGGTTAAAAAACGAAATCAGATTTGGGCTTTTTAATCTCTGTTTAATATTGGTTCCTTTTCTGAATAATTCCTCATATAATCCATTTTAATTACCAATTACTCCTCTTGTATTTTACTCTTTTGTCCTTTTCCTACTCTTTCTCTCTCTCGTTCGCTCCTTCTTTATAGAGAACCCTTTAGCTACTGTTCCCTTTTCATTTTGTTCCTCAATTCCTGTTTACTTGATCGTGGGTTACCTCAAAAATCCGATTTTTATTTTCTAGGTTTCATCTGTTCCTCGATTTCTGATCATGGCGATCGTTGAGAGCGTCGGAGCTGATACGGAGGTTTGTGTCGTTTCGTCGTCGCCGCCGTCTTCCGTCACCAGCCAAGAATCAGGAGTCTCCTCCGAAAACGTTCAAGAGGAATCCTCCAACGTTGCGAGATCCGACAGTGGAGAGAGCTTTAAGCGGGACATGAGAGAGCTTAGTGAGCTTTTATCTAAGCTTAATCCCATGGCCGAAGAGTTTGTTCCTCCTTCACTGACTAAGCAAGGAGGTAACGGATTTAACGGTGGTTTCTTCACCGTCGATGGTTCTTTCTTTCGCAACAATGGATTTGGTGCTGCCGGAATTTTCCCCCTTAACGAAGACGGCGGTTTTCGACGGGTAAAACACGTCACTTGTCTCCTTTATCAACGTTACGTCTGTGGTTATTGATGTTTTAAATGATAATTATCACTTTTAAGGGTGTTGGTTGATTTTCCATTTACACATTTACTTGTTTATTTAAATTTGGTCTCTTGTGTCCTCTTGTGCGTTTATTAGTTAAATCTCTCACGTCAATCTTGAAACAAACTATTCGTTAATGTTCTTTCTTTTGGCTGTTTTGTTTCCTCCAAATCTTCTCTTAAACATTTGTTTTGAGTCATTTTTTCTTATTTGCAACAGAAGAAGTCATTTGGACCACAAGGGAAACGGAGAATGAATCCTCGGACAAGTATGGCTCAGCGTGAAGAGATCATTCGAAGAACTGTCTATGTGTCTGATATTGACCAACAGGTTTTAAAAACTTACACCTTTCCTCAATGGTTATTCTCAGGCTTACTTGTTTTTTTTTTCACCTATACTATCTTATATTTGGGTTTAGGTCACTGAGGAGCAGCTTGCTGGTTTGTTTATCGGCTTTGGACAGGTTTAAGTAACTTCTTATAGTCCCATCTGTAGATTCCATCTTTGATTGTGTTTATGGTTATTTTAGGTTGTTGACTGTCGCATATGCGGTGACCCCAACTCTGTACTTCGGTTTGCTTTTATCGAGTTCACCGATGAAGGTCTTATTAGTTTCATTATTTAATCTGTTTTTGGATGAGGCCTGTGAACTGGTGGTTAATTGGTATGTTTTGCCGATATGGGACTTGTAGTGGGTGCAAGAGCTGCGCTTAATTTGTCTGGGACGATGCTGGGATTCTATCCTGTGAAGGTTATGCCGTCCAAAACAGCTATTGCTCCAGTTAACCCGACATTCTTGCCAAGGGTTAGAATTTCATTGTATAACATTCTGAGTGCAAATTTATGGTTCTTTAGACTCAAGACATGATTTCAAGTCCTGCCTTGGTTCTTAGACTGAAGATGAACGTGAGATGTGTGCGAGAACTATTTACTGCACTAACATCGACAAGAAGGTGATTCTCTCGGAATTGTCTTCTTTGTGAAGCTATTGTAAAACTTTTAAGTAGCTAAATTTTATTAGTTTCACTGTTTAACAGGTCACTCAAACAGACATAAAACTGTTTTTTGAGGCTGTTTGTGGAGAGGTGTACCGTCTGAGGCTACTGGGAGATTATCATCATCCAACTCGTATCGGTTTCGTTGAGTTTGTCATGGTAAGCATATGCTTCTATTATTTTCTATAAGAATTAAATTTCATTAATGAGTCTGCTTGGTGCAAAACAAGATCTTTGTAGGGTGTACTATTTATAGATCTTGTTCCAAATCCACATAACTCGTGACCGATCTTTATCCATAACTTGTTCTTAAAGCACATCTTTTTACAATTGTATCAATAAATTGAGCTTCTAAGCATGGATACGTTTTTCTCTTCTGCAGGCTGAAAGCGCAATAGCAGCTCTCAACTGCAGTGGCGTCCTTCTTGGCTCTTTACCAATAAGGTCCAAGAACTAACCAACTCTTAAACATTCTCCTCTAATTGATTATGACACTGAACATTATCGTATATTGATGGTTGGATTTGCAGGGTGAGTCCGTCAAAGACACCTGTTCGTTCCCGTGCTGTTCCGCGACATCCAACAATGCATTGACGGTAGTACCTACAAGGTTATATATATATCTGTGCTCTCAACAGACATGTAAAGAATGTTTGTCTGAAACTCTGGTTGTTTTGTCTTCCCGTATGTAATGCTTTGAAGCTTAATGATGCTTCTGTTGCTTTTTGCTTTGGGATGTTTGGTAAATCTCTTAGGGAGTTTTTTTTACAATTTGGGTTTTACTTTTAGAGAAAATAAGTCACGCAGAGTAGAAGAGAAAAACAGAGTGAATGATGATTTTGAAAATCGTCAAGAGTGTTTAATGGACGTTTATTTTTTTACTGTTTATACTCATCCGTAGCAGTTATTAGAAATTTGCTTAAGTGCATAAATATTCCTACTTTTTGTTATTATTCCACTCTCTTGTTTGTCTGATCCAATCATGTTCTTGTTCGTTATACATAACAGTCTGTTCTTTTCTGCTTGTCAAACCTCGAAAATGAGAATCAAATTATAAATTATAATTAAATAAAAGAAAATACAAGAATCAAGTTGTTTCTTTTTTCTAGTAGTTTTGCTTTTTTATCCATTCTTTTTATAAGTAAGCACAGATCAGTTAAATGTTCAATTGGGTAATGTATTTGTTTTTATCAGCAACTTGGTCAACTCTGAACATCTCTAAATCCAACGGTTAAGACCATTAAAAATTTAGAAGGACAATTTCGTCATTTACCTCGGTTGATATATCGTCGAGCATTTCTAGGGCATCTCTTTCTTTTTCCATTTCCCTCCATTCGCTTTGCTCTACACATTTTGTACTTTTCATAACATACAAAAAGAACAAAAGTTCAATTTTTATCTTGTAATGATACTATATCAGTTTTAGATAATATTATAATGGATCGTAAACATAAAACTTACACACTTGATAAGTAACTTAAACAAAAGAATCATAAAGGAGATTAATGACAAAGTAAATTGTGTGTTTTGATTTCTCATCAGATGAATATATGTTTTGATTTCTTTTCAGGTGAATCTCTGGCTACAACTCAACGCAAGATTTGTATTTTTGAAACAAATTTGACACTTTTTAATTGAAACAAAATTTGACACTTTTTAATTGAAACAAAATTTGACACTTTGAAACAAGATTAGCGGACACAATCACAAAATGTTTGTTTATACTTTTTTTAGAAGATTTACATCATTCATATTTGTTTACATATAAGATCTAATATGTGCAAACATTAGTATAGGTACTATTTGCAAACTATGAATACTACAGCTACTTTTTCGCAATTTTTCCAAACCAAACACGCTCGTCTTCCTCCTCCCAAAGAAACACAAAAGCCCTAAATCTTTTCGCTTCATCTCCAACTCTTCATCTTCTTCGACTACCTTCGAACACGCCGCTTCTTTCTCCGCTTCCAGTAAAATCTCTGTAGTCGAGCACACCGGAGGGAAATGCTTGCGAGAGCAGCGAAAGAGCTTTCATCATCAAAGCTTCAACCTTTGTTTACTCGTCCTCTCTCCTTTTTCAAATTTTCCATACGGAGTGAAACAAACTCTTCTATTTCAATATTTCTCACGTCATTTCTCAATACACGTCACTCTAACGGCAACGCGAAATCATCGTTTCTCCTTCTTCCTTTGCGTTTCTATTCTTCTTCTTCTTCTACTAATGTCCTTCCGCTTAATCGAGATGGAAATTACGATGATGCTACTTCCGTCACCATCTCCATTTGCCCAGGTTGCGGAGTTCATATGCAGAATTCGAACCCAAAACTTCCAGGTTTCTTCATCATCCAACCATCGACCGATAAACAAAAGAGCGATTTGATTCTTAAATCGAGTCGTCATCTCGTACCCATCTCTCAAGAGCCCGAATTCATGGATTCGATTAAACGAGGGTTTATCGTCGAACCAGATAGCTCTGACATAAGCCCTAAAGACGAAACTGATCAGGAACCATCCGATGGAAGACCCTTGGTGTGCGCGAGGTGCCATTCACTCAGGCATTACGGGAAAGTGAAAGATCCAACGGTAGAAAATCTGCTCCCAGATTTCGATTTCGACCATACGGTCGGGAGACGATTAGGTTCAGCTTCTGGTGCTCGAACCGTCGTATTGATGGTCGTAGACGCTTCGGATTTCGACGGTTCGTTCCCAAAGAGGGTCGCAAAGCTCGTGTCGAGGACAGTCGACGAGAATAACACGGCGTGGAAAGAGGGAAAATCAGGAAACGTCCCTAGAGTCGTTGTTGTGGTGTCTAAGATTGATTTATTGCCGAGTTCGTTATCTCCAACGAAGTTTGAGCATTGGGTGAGACAGAGAGCTCGTGAAGGAGGGTTAAGTAAGATCACAAAGCTTCATTTCGTTAGCCCTGTGAAGAATTGGGGAATCAAGGATCTGGTGGAAGATGTTGTGGCGATGGCCGGAAAGAGGGGAAATGTATGGGCCGTCGGATCGCAGAACGCCGGGAAAAGCACTCTGATTAACGCTATCGGGAAGGTAGTTGGCGGGAAAGTTTGGCATTTGACAGAGGCTCCTGTGCCGGGAACTACACTGGGGATAATCAGGGTCGAAGGTGTTTTGCCTTTCCAGGCGAAGCTTTTTGATACTCCAGGACTGTTGAATCCGCATCAGATCACAACAAGGCTGACTAGAGAGGAGCAGAAGCTTGTTCAAATCAGCAGGGAGCTTAAGCCTAGAACTTACAGGATCAGAGTTTGGTTCAATATTCTTACAATTGTAACCAAAGTCGATTGTGTTGTATTATTGACTGATTGCTAATTGGATTATTTTTTTGCAGGAAGGTTATACAGTTCACATTGGTGGGCTAATGAGACTTGACATTGATGAATTGTCTGTAGATTCTTTATACGTAACAGTTTGGGCTTCTCCTTATGTTCCACTTCACATGGGGAAGAAAGAGAACGCTTACAAATCGTTTGAGGAACATTTCGGTTCTCGATTGCAGGTAACGTCTGGTTGTAGATGACAGAAATATGTTTACATTGAACACCATTTAGATTTCAACTTTTCTCCAAAACTTAATTGATATACAAACACTTAGAGGACCATAGGCAATGTAGCTGGTGCTAAAACTAAAGTTAGGACCAAAGCTTGATTTGTACATTGCAATTGAGATACAAATTGTAACCTTTTGTACATTTTGATTCTTGGTGTAGCCGCCTATTGGGGAGAAGCGGGTTGAAGAATTGGGGAAATGGGTAAGAAAGGAATTCCGGGTAAGTGGGAGCAATTGGGATACGAGTTCAGTGGATATAGCTGTTTCGGGTTTGGGTTGGTTTGCGATAGGACTCAAAGGAGATGCAGTTTTAGGTGTATGGACTCATGAAGGGATTGATGTCTTCCTCCGTGACTCATTGCTCCCACAACGAGCACGCACTTTTGAAGACTCCGGCTTCACCGTCTCCAAGATCGTTGCCAAAGCTGATAGAGTTTTTAATCAACTTCACAAGGAGGAAACACAGAAGAAACGAAGACCCAACAAGTCTACTTCAGATACCGTCTCAGACAGAGAAAGTTGCCGTGAGGTTTCGCTTTAGTATCACAATCTTTTGACAATATGAATCTTATAAGTTAGTTATCTTTTTTCTTTTCTTCTTGGTTTTGTTGAAATATCAATTTACCCTCGTTTGGTGAATCTCACGACGATTGTTGTTTTCTTTTCTTGCAAAGCTTCATACATGAACCCTTCTCGTTACACAAAGGATGTATTGTTTTATTGGAAGATGTACAAATTTACTCCATTAAGGAATGCAGTAAACGATGTTACCATTCAAATCCGAAGGTAGTAAACAGGAAGCTGGTTCGGGTTCAAATTAACTGAAATGTTGAAAAGTTGGGTCACATGGATTGGTGATTCCTCAAGCGGAAGGTAATGGCTTCAGACAAACTTAAGCCTATTGTGATGTTATACGAAGTATAACAAATCTAAAGAGTAAGAACATAGAGATTTTGTATTGAATTATACATGAGAACAAGATTCGCTCTGTTTCACACCTGTAGCTTTTAGAGACAGAAAAAGAAACAGAGGAAATCGAGGAGTATTCTCAATCTCTTTTTCTCTCAGCTGCAAATCGGACATGGAACAAGACCGTTCTCATTACACTCCGTACATCTCACAACCACCGCGGCGCTACGCCATCCTTTCACAACTTTACAGCTCCCGTTACACTGAAAACACGGCAAGAAAAACAAGCCACCGCATCCATCACAAGCACAATCTCCTCCATCGTCGCTGCAGCCACCAGTTTTCTTTCTCGGCATTCCACGGATTAGCTCTCCGAAAAGACCTTCCTCGACTAGTCTCAACACTTCCTCTGCTCCACCAATGTACCTTCCCTTCACAAACACCCTAGGCGGCAATGCAGCCGCCGCGTCGTCTTCGTTTTCCCCAACTCTCTTCGCCATTAGACTCGCAAGCTCTTCTCTAAATCCTCTATCCATCGACACATCTCTCTGGCAGATCACTACACCGGAACTCTCCACCGCAGCTCTCACTGCGTTACACGCCTCGAACGTCTGACGGACTCCACGCAACGACGTCGTGTAGATCACCACGCGATTCTCTCCTCCTGGAGGACAGATTCTCTCAAATTTCTCCGCGAATTTCAGAGATCGCGGTCTCAGAACCTCGTCGAGGTTGAAAGATTTCTTAGTGTTTCTCCGATTAGGATCCGAATTCTCTTTGTTCGCTTCGCCAAAGACTTTGTACTTCACCGGAGTCTTAGGGAGAGGCAAGAATCGGAAACTCTCGCCGTCGAGGCCAGACATCAGCTCCCAGGAGTTAATAACCTCTGGCTCAGACTTGATTAACCTTGGCTCAGACCACAATGATTTTGATTCCGTACCGACTGTGAATTTCCCAGGCGGCGTCATAGGAGGAGAAGGAGGAGGGTCGAGAGTGAGAAGACCATAAGTGGTGGAGGTTAGCTTGACGATGTGGTGGCCGAATGCGGAGCCACCGCCAATCTGAGGGAAGTCGTCATCTTCATTCAAGAGGTTCGATGAGACGCAGCCCATTATCACCGGAGATTTCAAAGTTTTCCCCTTTTTTAAGAGAATTGAAATGAGGATTTTGAATTCTTTTGGAGGAACGGTTGAGTGGGAGATGAAGACATTACTTCTGATGTTTAAACTAATAATAATAAACGGCTATATTTTAGGATGTTTTAAAGTGTATTTATTATCTATGGGGATGAAAAAAAGAAAGAATCTGAATATTACAATTTGCTCGAATTGGTTTTCAAAACCTTGATTTTTTTGTGTGCATTCATGTGCTACAATGAAAGCAGAATTGTGTGCTAAAGCTTAAAATTAAAGTGATAGTTTTAAATTAAAGTGATATTTTTATAAAGGCCTGGGCCAACATTTGTGACATTTTGTTGTAGATCTAAATTTCAAAATTGGAGAGTATAAAATAAATAAAAAAGATAACCGCAAGACCGATTTACAAATTGACATCCACACGTTTTAGGCGCTAAACTAAAACAGTTTTTATAAATTAGACTAAATTTTGTGGAAAGTTTAGTTGATTTAAAATATGTGTTTACTAATTGTCTTTTCTATATGAAATAATGACATTGGTTTCAATATCGATTATCTAAATACGAGGAAATACGTTTTGTTTTGAAAAAAAAGATTTAAACAAGTATAAATCGAATATTATAATTGTTGTGAGAAAATTCGATGCGGGTCGACGCAAGCGGTTGTGACTATGGTTAATATCGTGGTTGCGGTTATGACATATGTTATTTGTTTATTTGTTGTCGACGCTTGCGGTTGTGATTGATAACAAATTTTTAGTTGCATAATTTTTTTAATCATCGGTCGAAAAAATTACGATATAAGATATAGTGTCTTGCCGCACCATAACCGAAATTTATTGCGACCGACAAACGAACATAACTATTAAGTATGAACGCTTAATAGTTTGTGTGTTTTATTTACCAAATTGTGCAAATGCCATCATACCTAACATTCATGTCTTTCTCTTCCATGAATTATCCTTTCTTTTCTCACAACTACATATTTATCACAATGGAGCCTCTTGGGTAAACTCTATCCTCCTAACGTTGTCATGTCTTCTTAATTGCGATATTTGATGTAGGCCTTTTTTAAATTCAAGAATCAACAATGTGAAATTTGTTATTTTCTCTTGTAAGATTAGTAAGAACGTGAGCCATGCAAAACCTAAGGCTAATCAAACCATTTGTGGCTCATTACACAAACCCATCAGTTGTAGACACAGCTGTTAGTATGTTAAATTAGAAAGTAAAATATTTTTGGAAAAGAATAGTTATGAAGAAAACAACAATTATTATTGATAGGAGCAGATAGGGGTGGGACTATGCCCTATTGGCTTCAGTCTTTGGACCTTATTCAGGTCCCATTATGTGGTCAATGTTAATGACTTTACTGCCCTCAGATTATTGGTGTCTTCTTAAATTGTACTAATTAAAAACATGTCAGTAATAATTGACAACATAACATCAATATATCTAACATTTTAATAAAACTCAATTAATAATACATAGTTAATCATACCCTATAGTCTCTAGTTATAATGATTAATGCTAAATCCCACCTACTAATTACTCCTAATATTAGCAACAAAAAATATTCACAATTAAGAGAATAAAGTTTTAATCGATATTATCAATAGCATATGCTAGTAACAATTCTAATTCTATGTATGGACTATTCATATATCTCTTCAACATACCAATATGAATAACATGATTTCGATAATTGTTAGGCTTTCATTTTCTTTACCATCATAACTTCGAACGATAAACTAAAAAGAAATTATTTTTATTAGTGGTTTATAATTACTTTAATGTGTAAATTAAAAATTTGAGTTTGGAGTTTTATTATTTATTAGAAGATATGTTTTGCTGAGAAAAATAGTTTATTCCTATCAAAGCAAATTTCTCTTGAAAAGTCAATTCTGATTTAAAAAAAACACGTGGGTTTCCTATTT
>JAEVFF010000377.1:55176-252107 GCA_018901945.1 Pugionium dolabratum
ACTTGCTCAAAATGCAAACAACCCGGCCATAATCGATTGAATTATGTAAGTATAGTTTTATTATTGTTGAGGAGACTAACATTTTCCTTTATTTTTGTTTTGTAATATTTTTTTTTGCGTAACATGTACAATAATGTGGTGAAAACTAAAGTAAGGAGTAGACTGCAAAGCATTCTGTCGAGAAGTCTGCAAAAAAGTTTGGGAGAAGTCTGCAAAAAAAGACTTCCGAGAAGTTTGCAGCAAGGTTTGAGGATATAAGAATGCATTTTATGAAACATGGAAACAATCATTTCAATTTCAATTAATTAGAAGGCACAATGTCATCGATGGTGTATTACAAAAATATCCAACACCATCCTGCACCATAATTACAACATATACATTATACACAACAACTTCCAACACAACTAATTATGCATAATATTAAGTCATACTACTAAGTCATACTAAGTCATATTACACATCACCCATAAATATCAAGCAGATCATACGACCTTTTCTCTGTCCCACATTGATTAGTCTCATCGAATATCTCGGCAGCTAACTTCTCTCTAATAGCTTTCATGTTTGCATCAAATAAGGCACTAGGAAATGGCAATCCAAGTGCATGACACTCAATGTACTTCAGCGTAAACACCCCACAGTCTCCACTCTTGATGTTCTGAGGAACTCCATGACCTTTAATGCGTTCATGTGTGTACTAATCGCATGGATATTTACCTTTCTCGTGCTTAAGGGATAACTCATTCAAAAGAGCTGGAAGCATCTGAGCAAATGGCTTCACAGCCGTAGATATACGATCATCGGTCGTGTGATTGACGTCGTTGTCCTATATTACGATGTGATGCATCGGTATTGATATCCACATAGCGACCCAATGGTTACCCATTACATGCAACGGTGAATATATGTCATCAACTTCGAGGCCCCATGTCTTTCCGGTTTTGCAGTACGATGGTTTAGTTCCTGCATGATAGTCAAATGCTCCTGGAGGGAGCAGTCGTCCTGAACCATCTGCATTCCCGGTGGAATTCAAGAAATACTTGTGATGGCTAGACCAAACCATCTGGAAAATGCAATCAACGAAGCAAATCCGAGTGCTCCTGAACCATTCTAGATGCTTGTTGAAACGAAGTCGCAAAAAGTTAAACCCATCGTCCATATGTTGCATTTACACATAAAGTTTGCAATGCTAATCAGAAGTCTGCAATGATAATCAGAAGTCTGCAATGCTAATCAGAAGTCTGCAATCATAAAAAATATACCAAATTGTTGATCCATTTTTGAGGATCCCGGAGAGTAAGAAACCACGCGTTTGATTACTTTGAAATATCACTGCACAAAAAGATTCTAAAATAAGATAACTTTCATAACAAAATTCTAAAATAAGATAACTTGCATGACAAGATTCTAAAATAAGATAACTTGAATGACAAGATTTTAAAAAGATTACTTACTTGTCAAGTTTCAACCAATCATTGCGCAACTTTACTTTCTGTGTGTCAACTTCAGCGAAGGGATCATACCCACCACCACATTTTTTATTTGTAATTATTTCTTTTACGATGCTATTTCCTTGGAATGGTGATTGTTGTGTGGTACCAAGTTTACGCATTCTAACACTTTTGGCGCGTTGAACAAGCATTTCTGCCTTTTTTTAGTGTTTTGTTTGTGTTTTAAAGGAGACATATCATCTTTTGGCTTTTTTTCCGTGCGTACGTATTGTACACTTCTCTGCTTCCCTCGGTAGACACTTTCACTTGCTCCTTGTTTTTGATTAACGCGTGATCCATCCTTAAATAAAATTCCATAACACAATCAAATCTTTACTCAAAATCTGTATTAGGTTGTAATTATCAAACCATCAAACCACATAGCGAAATAAGTTCAATCAATAGTGTACACAAATGAGGAACAAATAAATCATTTCTTTTTAAAAACCTGTGATCGGGTTGTTCGATTACTAACCGCACCAAACGCTTCTCCTTTCTCGACAATGTTCAGGCCCCCTTAAGCTGCTCCAGATTGCTCTCCATGACGTCCACCTTCTGCGACAATGCATCCACTTTTTTCTCGACATTTTGAATGCCGACCATCACATACTTGGAGAAATTCGAGAAACACGTCTCGAAGTGGGACTTCATCGCCTCCATCATTTTTGTCCTATCCACATTGCGTGGCGCACTCTGGGACAGAAATGGTGAATCTTCATCCTTCTCGTGCCTCCTTTTCTGAGGAGTCACCTTACCAACATCATCAAGTTGAAACAACTCATCCATGAAACCTCCAAGGTGCCAATGGGAGGCATCAAATTTAAAAGGCCCGAAATGCGCCTTGATAATGTTTGTACAGCTGTCATCAACCACGTTATCATTCCAATATGGAAACATATTATCGAACTCCTTCACAACGAAGTGTTGTACGTTCTTCTGCATAACCAAACACCATAATTGAAAATGGAGGGAAATGAAATTCAAAAACACCAAACGTACCTTACTCCGAAGAGCAGTTTTGATGTTCTTTCTGCCTCAGGAGCCTCGGTAGGAGAGTAAAGGAAGAGTATGGGGTGGAGTGATGGGTTCACTATACTTTAATGCAAAGAATGGTAGAGCAAAATAAATCCAAATCTAAAAAACCTGAACAAACTCATCAATGGAGTAAGCAGACCTACCCAAGTTCTTATCTTTTATGGATAAAATTATCTTTTTAAAAGCTCTTGAGTGTAGCGAGATTCATCACCAATCTAGCATAGTTGACATTGGTGCATGCTCTATGATCACGAGCGTCAATGAAAATCGTAAAAATGACCAAATATCCTAACCTAATCCTATCATCACGTGACTGGTAACTATAATTTAAACAAGCCTCGACCAAATTCGGAATGCTAGGACCTTTAGAAATACGAACCCCAATCTTCTTCCAGAACAACCTCATCTCCATCGTGAATTCAATATTCGGCTCTTTAGCTAAACTGTCACCATATTTGCAGTTCAACCCAGTTAAATGCTTGAACTCATTAAGGGAGAACCTTACCGGATTATCACCTATCAAACACCAAATCTCGTATTTGGCAGTAGAGAGAAGCTGGAAGATGAGCATGTGGTGCACAAGCCAAGAAGCCCATGCGAAATCCAATTTGTAGAATTTAAGGCATACACCGAGAGGAGAAATGCATAAGTACTCCGGTTCATCAGCATGGAGCGCAGCCTCAAGTGCAGACATGAGCTCAGCATCACAAAAATGATATCCGATGCTTTTCTGTGGGGGTGGCTAAGTGTCTTTTGTAAAGAGGCGAATTGGGAGATTATCTTTCTGCATTTTCAATACTGCAATCACAAAAAAATAGTTAAACAGAATAATATATTGGTGTTCATGAAATAGGAAGCAGATTTCTATAGAGCGAAATCAGCTTCGTAAAAAAATAGGAAGCAGACTTCTCGAGAAGTCTGATTTGAAAATCCACAAAGAGGTAAGACACGACTATG
This sequence comes from Pugionium dolabratum, assembly GCA_018901945.1. Lineage (NCBI taxonomy): Eukaryota > Viridiplantae > Streptophyta > Magnoliopsida > Brassicales > Brassicaceae > Pugionium > Pugionium dolabratum. The sequence continues at coordinate 58,662 of JAEVFF010000377.1, forward strand.
AACTGTTCAAACGTAATACTCTAAAATAATATTTTTTAAATTTTTGTTCCAAATTTAATATTTCAAATTTAAAATTCTAAAAAAACATAAATTTTTTTCTAAAAAAAAATATATTTACTATAAATAAATTATATATAAATTTAAAATATTATATTTGAGTTTATTTTTTTCTAATTTATGATTTTTTTCATTAACAATCAATTTTAATTTGTTTTAATATTAAATTTATGATATTTTTATAAATTTAAACTAGTGATAATATAGTTGGATTTGAAAAAAAAATAAGAAGCATCGAGAAGTCTGATTTGAAAAAAAATAGGAAGGAAACTTCTCTTGAGAAGTTTGCTTTGTAAAAAAATAGAAATCAGATTTCTCTCGAGAAGTCTGCTTTAAAAAAAATAGGAAACATTGAGAAGTCTGCTTTGAAAAATATAGGAAACATTGAGAAGTCTGCTTTGAAAAAAATAGGAAGTAGACTTCCTATTTTTTTACGGAAAAGACTTCTCTTAAGAAGTCTTCTTCCTATTTTTTTTCAAAGCAGACTTCTCGATGTTTTCTATTTTTTTCGAATCAGACTTCTCAAAGCAGATTTCTCTCGAGAAGTCTGCTTCGAAAAAAATAGGAAGCATCGAGAAATCTGCTTTGAAAAAAAAATAGGAAGCAGACTTCTCAAGAGAAGTCTGTTTCGTAAAATAATTGGAAGCAGACTTCTATCGAGAAGCCTGCTTCGAAAAAAATAGGAAACATTGAGAAGTTTGCTTTGTAAAAAAATAGGAACCATCGAGAGGTCTGCTTCGTAAAAAAATAGGAATAATCGAGAAGTCTGTTTTGAAAAAAAATATGAATCAGACTTCTCGAGAGAAATCTGCTTTGAAAAAAAATATGAAACAAACTTTTCTCGAGAAATCTGCTTTGAAAAAAAAATATAAAGCAGACTTCTCGAAAAGTCTACTTTGAACAAAAAAATATGAAGCAGATTTCTCTCGAGAATTCTGCTTTGAACAAAAAATATGAAACATATTTCTCGATAGAAGTTTGTTTCATAATTTATTTTCGAAGCCGAATTCTATCGAGAGAAGTCTGATTCTTAAATAATTTAGGAAACAGAAAAATGCAAGAAAATAAACCGCGAACGAAAGCACAATGCCAGAAATCACATATAAATGCAACAAAATAAACCGCGAACGAAAGCACAATGCAAGAAATCACAGAAAAATGCAACAAAATAAACCGCGAAAGCAAACACAATCTCGGAAATCATAGAAAAATGCAACAAAATAACCGTCAAAATAACCATCCACGTAAAAGTTTTTTTCTAATATCACAGTTAAAAATCATAAATATTGCAAAATATTCAGAAAATCTATTAAAATCACATATTTTTTACGGCGGTGGGGGATTCAGATATGTAGTGGGAGAAATCAATACAAAAATCAAGCAAAAAAAATTTTTTTCACCTTTTTAAAAGTGGTAAAAATTTTTTTTTCAAATATTACAATTAAAATAAAACCGCGAAACAAAAATTCAAAACCATTTTCAAATTGTTTCTTATCGCGAAAAAGGTTGCACTGTAGGGGACTCCAAAACGTCAGGATATCTATGAAGGGAAAACAAAAAACCGTCAAACATCAACTAAAAACGATCAAACATCAACTGAACCATGCATATCTATGAATGGAAAACAAAAAACTGTCAAAGATCAACTGAAACATGCAAATCTACTCATACCATCGCGGGGGAAAGAGATGACATCGGGGGAAAAGAGAGATACAGACAAAACCTTACACCTTACCGTGGTGACAAGAGATAGATATGAGGGTGAGAGAAACCGAGAACCTTACCGGGAGATCGAGAAAACCTTACCGCGATAACGAGAAAGCCGGCGAACGGTGAGAAAGACGGCGATAGAATAAGAGGTGGCGAGAGAGAGAGAGAGAAACAGGTTTTTTTTGGCCTCGAAAACAAATGGTAAATTATTAGGGTTTTAGCTTATATACTTGTGGTAAAAATCGGTTAGTTTAAATTGTCAAATCACTAAAAAACCACGGTTTGATAAAAATTCCCGGTTTGCGCAGACTTCTAAAAGTTTGCTTTGTAAAAAAAATACAAAGTAGACTTCTCGAAGTCTTCTTTGTAAAAAAAATACAAAGCAGACTTCGAGAAATGTGATTTGTATTTTTACATAACCATAAACTCTAAATTGAAGAAAACCGGTTTACTTATATTTAATTTCTAGTTTGTGCAGACTTCTCGAGAAACCTGCTTTGTTAAATCTACGACAACATCTCGAGAAGTCTGCGTAACCCTAAAGCCTAAATAATAAGATTTACTAAATGTACGAAACTTTTGTTAAAAATTGGATGAATATGTTGAAGATAGTTAAGTAAATGCAAAACTCAAACAATTTTTATTTAAAAATTTGTAAATCTAAATTTGCAAATTTATCAAATGATATTTCAAATTCTAGCATTAGTTCTCTACACAAACATCAAATATTAACCCACAACACGTAACAACAAAAACTAGCAAATATTCTATACCATTAGATCGAATCCAATCTTCTTATTTTTGAATTCATTATAATTTTTACGTTCTTTTGATATGTATATAAATTATGTTAATAGCAATTTTAATTTTTTAAATATTTCAAAATTTTTATTTGATTTAGGTAATTTATTTACAAAGCAGACTTCGTGAAGTATGATTCAGCCGGAATAAACTGTTTTTTCTCACCAAAGCAGACTTCTTCGAGAAGTATGCGAGGTTTATTCTGATCAAAGCATATTTCTCAAAGAAGTTTGCTTTGATCGGAATAAACCTCGCAGACTTCGTGAAGTCTTCTTCAGCCGTAATAAACTGTTTTTTCCACCAAAGCAGATTTTTCCGAAAAGTCTGATTTGATAACAAAAAAACATGCAGAGACTGAAACGTAATTGACATTTCGACATTATTTTTTTAAAAAAATGAGTGTTCAGTAATTCCTCCACCTTCATATGTTAGTTATACTTGCATTTACAGTCAAGTTTTAAGTTATTTTTATCAATTCTCCCAAAAGATAATCTAACTGTAAACCTTTTGCCACAAGTAGAATATTTGCCTTATTTTAAGAAACTTGCCACATCATTCTTTTCTTCCGTCCTCGTCATGCTTTTCTTCTTCCTTTACTCATACTTTTCTTCTTCTTTTCCTCTGTTCTTATTTCTTGTGTATACTCTCCAAGGTATATCAATACTCCCATCGGCGAGACCCAGTTTATCCTCAAGCTAAAAATCGAGAAATTGACGGTGAATTTTTCGGACGAGCAACCAGCTGTTTTCGTGAGTAGGTAGATTTTTCCAAGACAGTAACAACTCTAAATGGCCACCCAAGGTATACGTCATTGATTAGACCTTGTCCGGTTGGAGGGTGAGCTCCCCCATCCCGCGAGAGATCGGTGGGCAGTGGAAGGATGAAGTGATTAGCACCCAATACATACTTTAATTGAGAAACGTGAAAGACAGGGTGGATTTTTGACATTAGGGGAAGCTTGAGGCGATATGCGACCTTCCCAGTCTTGGTTTCAACCTCGAACGACCCATAATATTTTCCTGAGAGCTTATGGCATAGGCATATAATTACCGTAGAATGGTGCTATGATTGGAGTTTGAGATAAACCATTTCATTGATCTCGAAGTCCAAGTTGCGGTGGTGCTTGTCCGCGTTTTTCTTCATCGTCGTTTGAGCCTTAGACAAGTGAAGTTTGACCGAGTTCAACATCTCATCCCGTTCCCTCAGCATAGTCTACAAGTCGTCATTTGATGTGGAGCTCTCTTCAAAACATAAGAGACTCGCAGGATCTCTGCCATAGACCAAGCAGAATGGAGTAGTTTGCAGGGCGGCATGAAAGGATGTGTTATACCATAGTTCAACCCAACAAGATAATGACCCTAGCGGCGCGGGTGGGTCGTGGTGAAGCATCGAAGATACGTCTCTAAACAACGGTTAAAGACCTAGATTGCCCATCCGTTTGAGGGTGGTAGGCGGTGCTGAATTTGAGGTGAGTACCGGCCTTATGGAACAATTCCTTCCATAAGGAGCTATGAAAAATTATGTCACGATCGGATATGATAGACTTAGAAAATCGGTTGAGTTCGACGATCTCAGTAATGAATCGAGATGCGACATAGACCGCCGTATACGGATGCCAAAGTCCAATAAAATGACTGTATTTTGTCAAACAGTCAACCAACACTAGTATCACATTCATACCCTCTATGAAATCCATTGAGATGTCATCCTAAACGCAGTCTAGAATCGGTAGCATTTGGAGAAGACCGGCGCTAGAGAGCGTGGAGTATTTGCAGGTTTGGCATACCAAACATTGAGAGATATAGCACTCAACATCCCTACATATACTTGACCAATAAAAATTTGTTTGAATCCGCTTCAATGTTTTGAGGATCCCTGTCCATCGTGATATTCTTGAAAATTTAGGGGAATATAGACGGAAGAAGGGGAAATTACCAAACTTTTGTGGTAGAATAAGCGCCCATCTTGGATTGAATATCTGCTTTTGTGCTCATCCCCGTGGATAACCTGACGTTTGAGCTGCTGAATAGTGTCACAAGATTCAATCTCGGTAAAAGTATCTTGGAGTTGCTATGATTTTGGTACCGTGAATGATAAAACGTGGTGGACATGGAGCAGTTGTGAGGTTTCTGAATCTAGGATAATGCATCAGCAGACTTACTCTCAATATATGGTTTGTAAACTATGTCAAAATCGTACCCCAATAACTTCTTCCGTGGTAGAATAAGCGCCCATCTTGGATTGAATATCTGCTTTTGTGCTCATCCCCATGGATAACCCGACGTTTGAACTGCTGAATAGTGTCACAAGATTCGATCTCGGTAAAAATATCTTGGAGTTGCTATGATTTTGGTACCGTGAGTGATAAAACGTGGTGGAGATGGAGCAGTTGTGAGGTTTCTGAATCTGGGATAATCCGTCAGCGGCCTTATTCTCAATAGATGGTTTGTAAACTATATCAAAATCGTACTCCAATAACTTCTTTAACCATTTTTGGTATTCAAGATTCACCTCTCTTTGCTCCAAAAGAAATCGCAGACTCTTTTGATCCCTTCGGACAATAAATTTCTTCCCCAATAGGTAGTGGCACCAATGTTGCACCGCCATAACAATGGCAATCAATTCCCGTTCATAAATCAGCTTTAACTGTTCCTTCTCGGAGAGACCGTAGCCGAAATACACAATTGGGTTGGCCTGTTGCATCAAGACGGTGCCCAGTCCGGTACGAGACACATCGGAATCAACAATAAATGGCCAAGAAAAATAGGGTAAAGAGAGAACCGGTGCGTTGAGCATAGCTCATTTGAGCTGAAGAAAAGCCTCGTGGGTGGATGGCGACCAAAAGAAGTTATTGTTCTTAAGGAGAGTTGTGAGGGGCTTAGCGAGAGCTCCGTAACCATGGACAAAACGACGGTAGTATCCCATAAAACCCAAGAAGCCACACAAATCTTTGACTAATGTCGGGATCGACCAATCTGCCATCGCTTGCGTTTTTCTTGGATCGGTAGCTATACCATCCCGAGAGATGATGTGGCAAGGTAATCGACTTGTGATAAGCCAAAAAAACACTTCCTGCGGTTAGAAAATAGTTCCTAAGCGCGAAATACGGAAAATACCATATGTAAGTGTCTCATGGCGTGTCATAGAGGGGTTATAGACTAGGATATCATCAAAGAGAACCTGACGAATTTCCGTAAGTAAGGATGGAAAATCTCATTCATGGGAGCCTGTAAGGTATCTGATGCATTGGATAACCCAAAAGGCATGACCAAAAACTCGTAATGACCCTCGTGGGTGCAGAAAGCAGTGTTCTCAATGTCACGATCCAATAATAATTAGTGGTGAATTAGTGGTGTAAAGAAAATGGTTATTAAATTTAAATTGTTTAAATGATTATAAGTCTAATTGATTGAAATTATGTTCAGGGTTTAATAATTTGAAGGGTTAATAGCTGAATAAATAATTATAAGGTTGGTAATTGAAAGTCATTATTATGATAGTAGTGGGTAATTTTAAGTGAGTTAGTCGTGTGAAAGAAACGGTTATAAATTTTTAATTGTTTAAATAAGTGTAAGTCTAATCGAAATTATGTTAAAGTTTTAATAATTTGAAGGAAAAATTGTTGAATACATAATTATAATTGTTAAATAGATTATTATATAATATTATAATTATATAACATAGCACATGTTAATTTTGATTTTCAGCTTGATAAACTAAGTTCAAAAGGACAACTAAGTCAAACGGAATCTGAAAGAGCATTGTGATACTTACGTCTCCTACCCAGTTCCTAGGATGATGCACAATGCTTCCTGTATGTGTGTAGGATAAGCGATGCTTTTAATGATTTGAGACCATAGCTTTGAAATATAAGTAGAGTATTATAGGATGCTCTTTAAAACAAAGCTAATGGCGAATCACCTTATGAGTGTGAAATGGGGCCGTTTCTAGGAGAACGAAGGAAATGCTATATTTTCCAAATTCACTCATGATTAACCAAGCATGTTCACGACCAAAATGAACACAATAGAGAACCTAGTTCTTTCTTGTATCACGACCAAAATTTACAAATCTAGTTTTTTCAAAATTGTTATATCAGTATTTTATATTTTATTGTATGTAAATTATTTATAATTATTAGTACATATTGTAAAAATCGCGTTGTAGCATTAATGAAACTCACTTATGAGACCTTTTCTCGATTCTATAAAAAAAATACAAATAAAATGAAAGAATCTCAGTTTGAAAGTTGTATTTTGGCTAAAAACATTATTTTGTAGTCTTCGAGGTGTTGTCGTCCTTCATTTGCACGCCTTGTTTTTATTATCGTAGCATTCGCATCTCTGCATCCGAATTTTTTTAAGGAATTTTAATTCTGAAATCAGTTTTTGATTGGCCATGATAATATTTATTAATCATCAATCTTCGAGACTGTATCAAACTATTTGAATAACATACATTGCTTTTGAATCAAAGTTTTGTAAGAACATGATTTTCTACAATGTGGGCAACTGATAATTGTGAAGAAATTACATATAATAAAATGTAAAATACCGATATAAGAATTTGGGAAAGACTCGATATTTGCAGAGGCGAGACACTCTTTCCTTAATTCTGAAAACGCCCCGTAGTGTGACGGTTGCATGGCGTTCCAAATCCCAGGATACAACTGCAACTATTCTGTCTTGCACAACCCAAGAACAGAATCTAACGAACGCTTTTCTATGTTGCACTCTCAGACTCAACATATGAGGGATTTTTTATGTGTATTTTTTACACTCTTAGAATGAGAAAACCAAAGGTTTCTTTTCCTTTCTTTTTCATCCTCATTTTCATCATTCTCAACCATTTTCTTAATGATCAATATATGAGTTTATAAAGAGGTTACTCTATTTTTAATGAGAATTATTCTCCACTAAAAATCATTATGACTTTTATGTTACAAATGTTACAAAACAATAAACCAAATTAATTTGGTTGTAATTTGTAACTTAACTCAATAAAGGAGATGTTGAATTTGACTTAGTCAACAAATAACAAATGAGGTTTGAACCAAACCACAATAAAAATTGTACCGACCATTGGTTCATTTGCTAAATTCTGAACACTCGAAACTCGAGTTCGGTTATCTCCTTCCACTAATACACCAAAGTGTATCCAAAATTTTGAGTTTTGTAACAGTTTCTCCGCTTGATATACAAGAGAGAATTCACCTCTAAATTATAATGTGGGACAAATTACATTTGTTCATTTTATGCTTATCAAGCAACCCACTTTAAATACTCATTTCTCATTCAAACGAACTTCGGTTTTAACGTCTTCTTTAGAAAACTCACCGGAAAGTGATCGACAGCCACTTCTGGAAAACCGAGTTCCAACAATCTCCCACATGAATAGAAATGACTCTAAACACGTGACGACTCGATAGACTTAAATAACTATCTAGACAAGACTCGACAAGACTAGACAGAAAGACTTTCGAGAGTATAAACAAAAATTCACTGTATCTGAGTTGGTAGCATGTTTCAGCTTTGAACCACTCATTGTTAATATCTGTCGGGTTTACTCGACCAGGAGGTGAACATGATGTCTTGAACCACCCGAGCTTTGATGTAAACCGAGACAACAGGTATAACACAGTTTCATTTCTCGTAGAACTATGTTCTCTATTGTGTCCATTGTGGCCGTGGACTTGCCTGGTTAATCATGAGTGAACTTGGAGAATATAGCCTTTCCTTCATCCTCCTAGAAACGGCCCCATTTCACACTCACAAGGTGATTTACCATTAGCTTTGTTTTAAGGAGTATCATGTAGTACTCCACTTATATCTCAAAGATATGGTCTCAAATCATTAAAAGCAACGCTTATCCTACACACATACATGAAGCACTGTGCATCATCCTAGGAACTGGGTAGAGACATAAGTCTCACAGTGCTCTTTTAGATTCCGTTTGACTTAGTTGTCCCTTTGAACCTACATCTTGGGATCTCCAGTCACGTAGGTAAGGTTACCATCAAACTTCATCTTAAATCATAGGCTTTAAACCCATTCCTCTTGATGATTTTACAATTTAATCTCATGACACCTTTAATATATGGATCCTAGGTTGTCATTCAATTGGATATAATCTATTAAGATTACACCATTTGAGATTAATTTTATAATGGTTATTTTTTTTTCTTAAAAAAAATGACTAAACCACTTATACAATCTATTTTTAGTTAGATTGTAACTATTTAGAAAGTTGTACTATCATTTTGTAGACACCCCCACATTTTTAGGTATTTGTACGAATGTACTTTACCTTCCAAAGTTCATATGACATCTTGTCAATAACTTTATGTGGTAAGCAACGCTTCCCCCACATTTTCTGATACAACTCAGAGTAATGTAATTTTGCATTCATCATTTTTTTTTCTGTGAGTTTGAGTTTTTTTTTTATTCCCACAACTCCATTTGATTCGAATAATCACAGAAATATTTTTTGATAAATAATGTTATTTATTCAAAATAACGCATTATTTTTCATCAAAAATATTTTCCTTTATAACATATAACTATTTTCATAGTTTTCTCAAGTTGGTTTTATTTTCCAACTTTTTTTTTCCGCTTTAATTTTTTTTTTTTAAAGCCATATTCATGCGTCTCAACAAATCTATACATCTATTAAAATAGATATCAATTTTGCTAGACATGCATAAATTTTTTGACATATCACACTTGTGATATTTTCTACTAAACTTCTTTTAAGCATTTTGCTTGTGAAGTAAGTGATGATTTTTAGAGGAATCGTTTTAAACATTATTGACATAGTCACATGTGACAGACCAATACCAATACGAAATTGGTGCGTCGATTCACAAGACTCATGATCAATATTACCTCTAAATTAATAGGATTTAGACATTAAGATAAACATCAAAATTCCATCCGTATTGCTAACAAATTCATTAGTGGTAAACCGCTCCCAATTTGGGGTATCGACTCACTATACTTGTTGCCATCATAAAACGTTATTGTTAACGTTTTATTTTATTGATACTTTTTTTTCGTTTTGCATAATTGCAAACCCAAAAAAGTATATTGAGAGTGAACGAAGAATTATCATACATCCAAATTCCTGTTCTTATAACATAAACACTTCACAAAATTATCAGTTTTCGTTAGTCTAATAAACATAACGAAATTTTCAGAATTAAGATTGTAAGAACATGATTTTCTACAATGTGGGCAACTGATAATTGTGAAGAAATTACATATAATAAAATGTAAAATACCGATATAAGAATTTGGGAAAGACTCGATATTTGCAGAGGCGAGACACTCTTTCCTTAATTCTGAAAACGCCCCGTAGTGTGACGGTTGCATGGCGTTCCAAATCCCAGGATACAACTGCAACTATTCTGTCTTGCACAACCCAAGAACAGAATCTAACGAACGCTTTTCTATGTTGCACTCTCAGACTCAACATATGAGGGATTTTTTATGTGTATTTTTTACACTCTTAGAATGAGAAAACCAAAGGTTTCTTTTCCTTTCTTTTTCATCCTCATTTTCATCATTCTCAACCATTTTCTTAATGATCAATATATGAGTTTATAAAGAGGTTACTCTATTTTTAATGAGAATTATTCTCCACTAAAAATCATTATGACTTTTATGTTACAAATATTACAAAACAATAAACCAAATTAATTTGGTTGTAATTTGTAACTTAACTCAATAAAGGAGATGTTGAATTTGACTTAGTCAACAAATAACAAATGAGGTTTGAACCAAACCACAATAAAATTGTACCGACCATTGGTTCATTTGCTAAATTCCGAATACTCGAAACTCGAGTTCGGTTATCTCCTTCCACTAATACACCAAAGTGTATCCAAAATTTTGAGTTTTGTAACAGTTTCTCCGCTTGATATACAAGAGAGAATTCACCTCTAAATTATAATGTGGGACAAATTACATTTGTTCATTTTATGCTTATCAAGCAACCCACTTTAAATACTCATTTCTCATTCAAACGAACTTCGGTTTTAACGTCTTCTTTAGAAAACTCACCGGAAAGTGATCGACAGCCACTTCTGGAAAACCGAGTTCCAACAAGTTTTATTCGAATGAATCAATTACATATGCTTGAAGTAGAATACTAAAATCCAAATTTGAGGTTGGTAGATGGGGTGAAGAAAAACAATTGAGTTTTCTATTTTATCTACTGTAAAAGTACAAATTATTTCGTGCATGATTTTATGTTGTGCTCTTTTCTTTTTTTGCTCCAAAAAAGCTAGTCACTTTGGTAATTGATTTAATAAAATGATTTCTCTAAAAATTGGTTATATGTATTCACTACATTCTCCAGCCAAATTGTATATACTTAATGAAATGTTTGCATTTTACGTACAATTTACGAGAAATGTAATTACTGGAGATTAATCAGTATACTGTTTAACACGTGAGCAAAACTTTTCAAACAAGAAAAAACAATAAAATAATTTAGAAACTTTGGATTCTTGGTGCAACGAGGCATTAAAGTCTGTGGCTATTTTCTTCTTGAAAGTATTTACAATGTAATCTTGGACCGTCAAATATTCATTTACTATATAAATTATTGTTTGTATTTAGTAATTCCATGTAACATTTGTGCATGTTACTTACCTTTTTAAATATTTCAAAATAACCAAAAAAAGCTGCAATGAATCATCCCCCGTTTGTTTTATAATCATCACACTTGTTGATTCATCAATAGCTGTTAATTTTTTTCAGTCTTTTGTTCAGTTTCTTAGGTAAAAAATTGAAACTATTTTTAATGTGAAAAACATCAGTGAGAGATAGAGAGAGATCCCTTAATGTCTTGATTATAATAATATAATTTCCCCTATTCCAAATTCATAATTAATCAAACTCATTTTCCTGTCATATATATATTTAGATATCTGGCTCAGTCTCGTGGTGTATTTAAGCTACATGAGCATCAACTTCACTTTCTCTCTGGTTCGTTGATTTTAGAAAACTTTAATTTAAGATGGCGAAGAAGAACGGAACGTCGTGGTTCACGGCCGTAAAGAGAGTTCTCTGGTCACCGTCAAAGAATTCCGATAAAAAGACTCGACAGAAAGAAACTGATTCTAAGGTCTTACTTTCAATACTCTGCTATTAATCAATATCACAACTTAATCTCGTCTTCTTACAGATTTATAGATTCATGGTTCTTGAGAATTAACCTTGAAAGTTTCGTTTTTTTTTTATGGTAATTTCAGAAAAAAGAAAAGAAAGGTTGGATTTTTAGAAAACCCAAACTCGAAACCGCAACCTCCGTAACCGATACTGTCCCTGCGATTTCCCCGGCGGAGAAAGAGGAGGAAGAAAAACCGGCGGTTGCCGTCGCGGAGATCGTTAAACTAACGGCAACTCCAGGTTTTATTAAACGTCATTGGGCTGCCATTATTATCCAGACAGCTTTTAGAGGCTACCTTGTAAGTAAACAATACAAAGCATTTTTTTTATAAAATTTGGGAGAAAGTGTTTATTGGTATGTATGAATTTCTCAATACAAGTTGAAACGGGACGATATTTGTTAGTGTTTGATAATTTTTGGAATTACTTTTGAAAGGCGAGGAGAGCTTTACGAGCATTGAAAGGGATAGTAAAGCTACAAGCATTAGTGAGAGGTAACAATGTTAGAAACCAAGCAAAACTCACTTTAAGATGCATAAAAGCTTTGGTTCGAGTTCAAGATCAAGTGCTTAATCATCAACAACGTTCAAGAGTGTTATCATCATCACCCAGTTATTATAACATTGACGCTAGACGTAACTCCATGTTTGCTGAATCTAACGGTTTTTGGGACACCAAAACATATCTTCAAGACATCCGTAACCGTAGATCTCTGGTAAGTTAATAAAAATGTTTTCTTCTTTATTGTTTTTTCTTGTGATGCTGATACAATAAAATGTTATGATTTTCTTTTTTGTAGTCAAGGGACATGAGCAGATGCACCAATGAATTTTTTGTTAACCAAGAAACCCAATCCATTTTGCAGAAGAAATTAGAGATTGCTATTAAACGAGAGAAAGCACAAGCTCTTGCTCTCTCTCATCAGGTAATTTAAAGTTCATTTTCTTTGTGACCCACAACAGGCAAATTGTTAAGATTTTCGAATTTTTTGTTTGGATTTACAAATATTTTTGGTGAATTAATGTACTTTATTGTGTTTGAAAGATTCGAAGTCGGTCTTACCGTAATCAATCGGCCGGTGATGATTTGGAGCTTCTAGAGAGAACGAAATGGCTCGATCGATGGATGGCTACAAAGCAATGGGACAACACAATCACAAATCCCACAATGAAGACTTCTGAGATCGATACAAACATAGCCACTACAACAAATCATCAGAGATCGTATCCCGCGACTCCACCGTCGTGCAGAGCCACGAGAACCTTCGGGGTGAGATCAGCTAGTCCGAGAATACCATGTTCTTCGCCTTCGACGGTTCAGCCCAATTACATGACGGCGACTGAGTCAGCGAAAGCTAAGGCACGGACTCAGAGCACGCCACGGCGGAGACCGAACACGGCGAAGAAACGGCTATGTTATATGGAGGAAGAGGATTTGAGGAGTCCGAGTTTTAAGAGTTGTCTTTGGGGAGATCATGAATCGGATTATTCTTGTTGTTACGGTGATGGGTTCGCCGGAAAAATCTCACCTTGTTCCACGACTGATCTGCGGTGGGTGAAGTGAGATGCTATGTTTTTTCTTCTTATTTTGCTAATATTACTTACTATCATGAGATTTGCTCTGTTTCTAGATTCCAATTCGACATCAAAACTGCAAAATTCTTAGTTTATTAACAACTTAGTATCTATTAATACGTATTAAGCCTTGGATCTTTATCTCAAGCAATCCCATATACTTATAAAGGCTTGCGTTGTGTTACAATTTGAGAAGGAACATGTTCCAGTGTGTAGTGCCCAAGTCGACCAGTTCTATATAGATTCAATATTTTAGAAGCAACTCTGAGATCAGCAAACTCACTTGCTTCTTCTGAAACCCTAAGAGCCGTTTTCAAGGCAGCGAATTGCGTCTCTATAAGATCTCCCATGCTGATTTCGTCTTCTATGTTTCCGTCAAATGCTGAAATTGTCTCGTACAGAACTCTCCTGACATCGTAAACTACAAAATCCTGAAAAAATGATAGAAGAAAAGAAAACTGATATAGCAAAATGAAAGATAATTGATTTAGAAGAGTATTATATTGTCTTGTTTTGGTACCTGTGTATGATCTGTTGGGTACTGTCTCTTACGTTGGGCTAGTGAGCTCTCCGTTAACACCTCAGATTGACATAATTTTGCCCATTTCTTGTATTCGTGGCTCGAGTTAAGAATAGATAGAAAGAACCGTGCAAGTTCTGTCTCCCCAACTATATCATCCGGGATAGCTCCTACATTGGGAAAGAAAATCCTGCTAAAAACTCAAAACTATCTGGAAATGAGAATTGAGAAGAGAAAAAGGGTTAAACTATCTGTTTGTGTCTAGTGCTGATCAAACCTGTTAATGCCAGTTTTGAGCAGATCTCAGCGTCATGCAGATTAGGAGGAAAAATTCCAGGCGTGTCTAGTACATAAACGTTGGGATGGCTACCGATCTGAAACAAGTACATTCTCTAACCATACTAAAACATGCAGACCTTAACAAACTGTATGCAAGCAGCTTTAAAAGGACATATTCCCAAGTATTCAGACATAAGAAGGCATCAAACCTTCAAGCTCATAATGTCTTTAGTGTCTCCAGGCTGCGGACTAACTGTGGTATGTTTTAGTTTACCTTTCTCTGTAAATGAACAAGTTAAATTGATCATGACGAATCAAAAATAGCGAAAAGATGTAACAATCTTTTTGAGTTGTAGTATTTACCTGCAGCACTTATCCTCCCGATTAGATGAAGAGAATTAGCAAGAGCGGATTTTCCTACGTTAGGAATACCAAGGAGCATCATAGTTGTGGTATGACGAGAATGGTCAGTCTTGTGCAATTCCCTAACTTGACTCTGCAAGAAGTTGAGAAACTGAAAAGCAATAAAAGAAGCCTTGTTTAAGTTTATTTAGCCATAAAAGAAGAAAGAAGTGAAAATGAAATCTAGAGAATTATGGGGAAAATGTTACTTGCTTAACACACTCTTTGTTATGTGAATTTACTGCATAAGACAAATAATTTCTCTCCTCAAAGTATTCCATCCAATTCTTCAACTCCATAGGATCCGCAAGCTCCATCTTGTTGAACACAACAATTCTTTTGGACGGAAAATGTGAAAAATTTCTCAATAACTCATACTCAGAAGACAACGGAATCTATATACAAAAACGAGAAGACAAAAAAAAAACTTAGCTTCGTTCTGTGAGGCAATTAATCGAACAAATGGAGGACAAAATGCTGAAAAGAAAAAAACTAGAAGAAAACGAACACGAGCGTCTCTGATCTCGAGTACGAAATCGACCATCGATATACGTTGGGATATTGCTGAAACCGCTGCCGCCATGTGAGGTCCATACCATCTCCGGTTAGGGTTCTTAGACGCCTTGATCACGGCGTCTCCGATTTCCCGTCCAATCTTCCAGCTACTTCTTGCTGTTGACATAAATGCTGAAACGCCACCCTGATGAGAAAGAACCGGAAGATTCGACGAATAAAGGGAGAGACTGGAAACGAAGAAGGAATCAAAGCATGGAGCTTTGAAGAAAGCGAGGGGAAATCTAAAAGATTTGAATAAAGGGGGGGCAAGAAATTCACAACGAAAGAGAGAGGCCCAGAAGGAGAAGAAGACTATTGGGCTTTGTGGGTGATCAACTCCACAAGAAGATGGGCTTCGGTTCAAATTTATTGTACTAAATATTGGAAAATAGAGTCCATTTAAACGAGATTAGGAATATCGAATTAAACCATAAAATGAGTGAATTAAACTGTGAGGGCTGGAAAAAACAAGAACATGACGACACACACACATGCATTGGCAAAATGCCAATATATGTATTAACTAGATGACAGCCGGTGCGGTACCACGCGGTATTATTATATTTAATTTTTTAATAATTTAATTTTAAAATATTTTTTATCTATCATTATTTATTTCATTCATTTCAACAAATCGTTATTCTTTAATACGGATTGATTAAATATTATGGTCTCTGTACATAAAAGAACCATCAAGACTCGTTCAAATCTCTTAATTCTGTTGAGGAAAAGTTCTCACAACATGTTGTAATTTTTTTCGCATTTCAGTATTAAAAAAATGAAAACTATCGAGCTTTAATGTTTCTTCAAATTTTGTCCAGTACGACCGTATAAACCGTAATCTAGCTAAAATTTTGGTCATAACTTTTAATTTTAAAATCGTTTTGTCTAAACCGGTCGATTTGGGTTTAACTCTTTAGTTTTTAAACTCTCAAAATTGATTTTCTGCGAGAACCCTAATGCTTTTAAAACAAATTGACATATAAAAAATCTATTATTTTTATCTTTTTAAAAAAAATTCAAACATACCTTTTTGTCGAGCAGAAGTATTTCCAAATCGTGTTGACTTTATTAAAATTTCGGACTTCCCAAAAATGAAAAAGTCGCACCAATATTTCTTCTTTACAAAACTTTCCATCATAATTGTTGAAAAAACGAAAGTATGAGGTTAAAAAGAATTTTTTGATGTCATGATTAATTTGTAAAGAATGTGTGCAAGGTTTGTGATGAAAGGTATTATGTTTTATAATGTTAGGATAGCAGTGGGCAATAAAATGTGAGATGGTAGTGGGGAAGGCAATAAAAGCGAAGGTGGTAGTGGTTAATAATAGGTGAGTTAGTGGTTACAAGTTTTAATTCGTGTAAGTTTAATCGTCAAAATTTTTATGAAGTTTTTAGAATTTAGAGATTTAATTTTATAGAAAATATTAGTAAATATTTTTGGTTTAAAATGATGTGGATAAAATTGGTGATGTGTCATAAATTTAAAACTTGTTTCTTGCCTTACGTGGATAGCTTTAGAAGACTTAAATAGATACTTTTATTTAGTAAGACTAGCTGACATTATTACGCGTACTACGCGGTATTTTTCATTATTATATTTAATTTTTTTAACTATTTAATTTTAAAATATTTTTATTTTAAAATTTGTTACCAAATAAATCGGTTTTTGTATTGACAATAGCCGCAAATTCAATATATGTGCGTATTCTAAATTTTTGTGTATCAATTTTGTATTTTTCGTCATTTACTTCAACCATTGTTGTTTGATCTCATTTTTATGGTCGGTGACTTTATAGAACTTTTTACCAGTGTTGATCATAAATTTTTTAAATTTGTAAATTGAATTAGCTTTCGTTCAAATCAAAAAATTTTGTTGGCCAAAAATAAATCTTTGTACTCCATTGTACTTTAAAAATATAATAATATATTAGAAAAAATTATAATTTATTCTAAAATTAGAAAATACATTAAAAATATTATTAAATATATCTTTAATTATATTATAAAAATAGAGTAAAAATTCTATTTTGAAATATTTAGAAAAATTGACATATAAATTTCTATTATTTTTTAAACAATTTAAAAATAATTTTGAAAATAGAGTTAAATATATCTTTAATTATATTATAGGAAAATAGAGTGGAAAAATCTATTTTTAAATATTTAGAAAAATTGATATGTAAAAATTCTATTATTTTTACCTATTGCAAAAAAAAATCTACATATTTCCAAAACATTATTCCACACTTAGATATATTAGCCTTGCTTAAAAAAAATTTTTTTTTAATTATTTCAACAATGGTAAGTAAACGTATATTAGTTTTACCACACACATTATGAAGAAAAAATCGAGGCGAGAAGAAAAGTATTTCAAAATTTTGTAAACATATCTCTTTGTTGAGGAAAAGCATTTCCAAACCTATAAGTGTATTGCATTTGTTATAATTCTGGGCTTTTCAAAAATGAATAAATCGGACTACTATTTCTTCATTACAAAAATCTCTATCAAAATCGTTGAAAAAAGCGAAAGTATGAGGTTGAGAAGAAGTTTGCCATGATTAATTTGTAGAGAATGTGTGTAATGTTTGTGATTGACGGTATCATAGTTGGTGTTTTATAATGTTAGTAGTTGGAAATCATTATTAGGATGGTAGTGGATAATAAAAAGTGAGATAGTAGTAGCCAAAGCAATAAAAAGTGAGATAGTAGTGGCCAAAGCAATAAAAGATGAGATGGTAGTGGTCAATAATAGGTGAGTTAGTGGTTATAAATTTTAATTGTTTGTGCAAGTTTAATCGTCAAATTTTTTTGAAGTTTTAATAATTTAGAAATTTAATTTTATAGAAATTTATTAATAAGTATTTTTGTTTTAGAATGATGTGGATTAATTTGATAATGTGTCATTCTTTTAGAACTTGTTTTTGTACTTAGGTGGAGCTTTACGAGCCTCAAATAGCTATTTTTATTTAATAAGATTATCAACGAAAGACTGAATCATATTACTTTTGTAAATGCAGAAGAAATAAATAATAACTCACCGAATAATGTTTCAACAGATTACTTTATTATTAAAAGTTCCCACAGTACTTAGCAAAGATATAAGGTAGAATTAGTTAGATAAGAAAGTGATATATACATAAGAAGAGAAAATTGATTGGAATATGAATGAATGATTATGATATAAAGCCAAGTCATGGAGAGAGAACAATTTCTGATTTGATTCATTCACAAGATTGGTTCAACTACCACCAACCTCTTCTCATTATGTCATTGCGAGAGAGCAATTTCTGATTTTTTTGCTATACTTTTTGTTTTCTTCAAAATAACTTTCACGTAGATAAGTTTTTTGGAGACACTCAAGAAAACCGTAGTTATTAGTTTTTTTTTTATAATAAGTATCAAAATTGAATAAATTTTGAATTGTTTAAAATACTAACGGCTATGCAATATCTATTGCTTGACCAAATCTGGATATTTTAAAAAAATTCAGCACTAAATATAAGTAAGACTGTTAAATTATATTAAAAATATCTTCCCAATAGTCCTCAGCTGCCTGGATCTTCATTCACAAGTTTTACAAAAATATATTAGTTCTCTTGCACGCTATTACCTTCGGAACTATTTCCAATTTTTGTTTTCTTCTCGTCTAATCAATTTTAGTGAAAGAGGTCAATTGCAAAATTTGAAATTTCGAAAAACCCATCCAAAAATATCCACAAACCACACGTTGTTGTTTTCCAATTTCTTGATAAATTTTGTTTTGTTTTGACGTTACTCCTTTCTGTACCAAATTTCCACCCTATAATTAATATGGACTATGGTGTATTTCAACTAACCCTCGGGTTCTAATTTCCCATACCCCTCCGTAGAGTCTTCCCAACTCTCATTAGGGGAGAGAGAGAGAGAGAGAGGTTATATATATATATATACACACTTCTAAGTCTATCAAACAGAACAGCAACTTTAAACATATAGATACATCTCTCTTCTTAACTCTCAAACAAATTAAGAGATATACAAGAGATTTGTGGATTCTAGCTAAGTTCAAGTTCATGCATGGGTGCAATGAGGACAAGAGCATCATCATCTGTAGGGAAATGGCTGAACGAAATCTTGAGCTTTGGTGTGTTTTGCCTCTTAGACATCGTCGATTATTTGCTGTGTCTCCTCTACAAGACTGCTGATTATCTTCTTGAAGCAGAGTTGAAACCTTGCTATTGCTTGTCTCCCAAGAAAGCAAAAATACTCGTATCTCATAAGAATGGCGAATCCAAGATCCTCACTGTTTCTCCCCTTCAACAACTTAGGTAGTTCATTTTTCTTTCTCTTCTTGCCATTTACTTGTATATTTGTAAGAAAACGTCATTTCATTACTTAAAACAAACGTGGCTTGTTTATCGATCCGACAACAACGTTAGAGTCCAAGATTCTCATCAGTTACGTTTCACGTGAACAAATCAATTGTTAATTATTCGGTTTACTAACTTAACCGGCCGGTTTTGCTTTTAGCGAACGTTCAAAGATTGAGCTAGAGGAGATTTCAGAGACTCTTTATTCACGTCCTTCTCTTCTATCATATCTCTCTAAGCTCTCCATTAAACGGTTAGTGAATGTGAGTCGATCAAACTCTGAATGTGTCGAGAAAAAGACGAGTAGGAGAAAAGGGAGAGATATGATAAAGTCGAGATTGACAGTGAGCTTCACTGTCGTTGAGATGCTTCAAGGAAAGATCAAGCGGCAGAATTTGAACCCAAAAGTCTCGAGATGGTCTGATTGTGATTGCGGTTTTTGCACTTGTTGGACCTCTACTTGTGTCCAAGATCACTCTCTCTTTGTCAAAACTCAATTCCCAATAGGTATTCACATTTTATATAGTTATTATCACAATTTTAAAACCATAACAACAACAAAAAATATAGGACATTGTAATTTCGAATATTTTATTTATTGAAATATATTTTTAAAGTATTAAACTTAAATATTGAAGTACATATATATAGTCAAGACAAATTTCAGCACAAACTATCAATAAATAATAAATTGATACATTTTCCTTGTATTTATTAACTCATGTCTCACTTCATTTCAAATTGGGAATTCTAACATTAAAACTTTCTTATCAAAGAAATAAACATTAATATAATTTTAGTCAGATAATTCAGTGATATTTATATAAATATGTGTAACATATACATTTATATAAATACATTTTAAGTGATCGTCCCAATAATTTGAACATAAATGTTAATAATGGTTGTTTTCTAGTATATGATTATGATACTAATTATTAAAATTGTAACATTTTCATAGGCAATACCGGGAAAGAGAATGTGTTGTTCATACATGGATTCATATCTTCGTCGGCGTTTTGGACAGAGACGGTTTTTCCAAGCTTGTCTAATTCAAATTATAGACTATTTGCCGTGGATCTTTTAGGGGTTGGCAAGAGCCCTAAGCCTGCGGATTCACTCTACACGATGAGAGAGCATGTGGAGATGATCGAGAAATCAGTATTGCTTAAACACAACTTGAAGTCGTTTCACATTGTGGCTCACTCTTTGGGTTGCATCTTGGCTCTTGGCTTAGTCGCTAAGCACGGTGGCTCCGTCATGATAGATTTTAGAAAAAAGAGAACGAGAACAACTTTGAACTGAAAAACAACTTCTTGCTTAATAATTTTAGTTCACATTACAAACGATATTTATATCGAAAAGCATAACTCTAACGGATACTTTTAAGAATTGGACTGTAGTAGGCACGAGAATCGATTCCCAAGCTCCATGGCAGTAGCAGGATGGGTGCTCTGCTTCGTACGAGACTGCTCTGCCACGGTCTTCTCTGCACACGCCTGCCATGTACCTTGCCTTTGCATTAATAACGTTGCAGGCATCTTCACACTTTGTCGCAGAACCGATTGGGTCTTCTTTGGGCTACCACTTCCTTCCTTACCAAACATAACACCTGGGCTTTTGTCCCCAAGGCCCAGACAGCTTCGTGTGTCATCCTCCTCTGTTTTGCTCGTAGGAAACAGAGTATCTCCAACAGCTGCACTTCTGTTTCCAACATCCCCCCTCAAACTTGTGGTGGGTAGAAGTCCAACACCAAGTTTGGAACGTAGGTTGAAAAACGCTTTCCGAGGCAATGGTTTTGTAAAAACATCTGCCAGCTGCTGTTCAGATGAAATATGATGTACCTCAATCTGTCCAAGAGCCACCTTTTCTCTGATATAGTGATAATCAACTTCTATATGTTTGGATCGACTATGAAAACCAGGATTGACAGATAAGTGTACAGCAGAGAGGTTATCACATCTCAACAAAGCTGGTGTAGATTGTCCAATTCGAAGATCACGGAGAATAGCATTAATCCAAGTCAATTCAGAAGCAGTATATGCCATAGCTCGATACTCCGCTTCTGTTGAGGATCGGGATACTGTAGGCTGTCTTTTAGCACACCAGGACACAATATTAGAGCCTAGAAAGATGCAAAAACCCGTTGTAGACCTTCTTGTGTCTTGACAGCCAGCCCAATCGCTATCACTATAGGAAGCAATTGTTAGTGTGCTGTGACGAGATATCTGGAGTCCATAATGAATTGTGCCCTTAACATATCGAAGAATTCGTTTGAGTAATGTGAAATCCATTGTTGTTGGGGCATGCATCCTTTGGCAAACAAAATTAACCGCATATTGGATATCCGGACGAGTAAGTGTAAGGTATTGAAGTTTGCCCGCGATGCTTCTGAAGTAAGATGGATCTCCAAACAATTCTTTATCCTGAAAGGCTGCATCTAAACGATTTGGTAAAGGAGTAGGCATAGGATTAGCATCACACATACCCGTATAGGTGAGAATTTCTTCTATGTACTTCGTCTGATTCAGAAACAAACCATCTTCATGTGAAATAGCTTGAATACCGAGGAAATAGTGAAGCTTGCCAAGATTTTTCATTGCAAAGGTTTGACTGAGGACTTCTATCAATTCTGCAATAAGCTCAGACGAATTTCCTGTTAGAAGAACATCGTCAACATACAAGAGAAGTACCACAATCTGATTCCCTGAGTGATATGTGAAAAGAGAGGAATCAGATTTGCTACACTCAAAGCCAAATTCGAGTAAAAAACAGCTGAACTTGTCAAACCATGCTCTTGGAGCTTGTCTCAAGCCATATAAAGCCTTGTGTAATTTACATACATGATTAGGCTGTGCTTGGTCTTCAAAACCTGGAGGTTGAATCATAAAGACATCTTCTCGTATTTCACCATGTAGAAAAGCGTTCTTAACATCAAGCTGAGTGATAGACCATCCTTTAACAGTAGCAATGCTTAAAACAATGCGTATTGTCGATGTCCGTACCACTGGACTATAAGTTTCCACAAAATCCACTCCTTCTTGTTGAGCAAAGCCTTTTGCCACGAGTCGAGCTTTCAGCTTATTGAAAGAGCCGTCTGAATTGAGTTTCACAGTGTACACCCACCGACAGCCTAGTATATGCATGGATGAATCTCTAGGCACTAATGTCCAGGTTTTGTTGGAGTGTTGAGCTGTCATCTCCTCTGCCATAGCTTGTGTCCACCCAGGATGTTGTAGTGCTTCCTTAACTGTCCTTGGTATCACTGGGTGTGTATTAATACAGGCCAACGCATACCGTGGATTTGGCTTCCGAATGCCACTCTGCAGCCGTGTTGACATTGGGTGTGTTCTGCTCATGGAAGATTGCGGCAGTATGTCAGGAGTAGGCACAGAAGGTTGTTCCCCTTCATTAAACGGTTGAGGTACACTGTCCTGTGTCAAAGGGCCTGAAACAAGTTGTTGTATAGTAGTGTCTTGCTGCTGGCCAGAGGAGTCTGTGCCTGTTTCCTGATCATGGACAGGAGATAATACCTGAACTGATTCTCTTGGCTGAATCTGTGCAGAAGTTCCATTTGATGTGTCTGTAGACACCATTGGCAAGAATTGAGGCAAAGATACTGCATCAGTTGGAATTGATTGCCATGCCTGAAGTAAGGGAGTTGCATAGGATGCTATCAAGTGTTTGTACCGATTCTGAAAAGGAAAGCAGTCTTCGTTAAATATTACATTTCTTGATATGTAAATTCGACCTGTAGGAGGAAATAAGCATTTGTAGCCTTTATATCTCGGTGAATACCCAATGAACACACACTGAATAGACCGTGGATCAAATTTGTGCTTGCCATACGACCTCAAACACGGGTAACATTCTGTGCCAAAAACCCGAAGGAAAGTATAATCTGGCTTCTGCTTAAGCAACAGTTCATGTGGACTTGTATTGCTTCGTGTAGCTGTAGGGAGTAAATTCCGAATATAGTTGGCAGTATAAAACGCCTCGACCCAGTACTTTAAGGGTGTATGACTCTGATATAACATTGACAGCCCCAATTCTGTAATGTGCCTATGTCGTCTTTCAGCTAAGCCATTTTGTTCAGGAGTCGATGGACACGACAAGAGATGTTTTATTCCACAATTGGACAGATGACTGCGAAATTGATGACCAATGAACTCACCTCCAC
The DNA here is from genome assembly GCA_018901945.1 of Pugionium dolabratum. Classification (NCBI taxonomy): domain Eukaryota; kingdom Viridiplantae; phylum Streptophyta; class Magnoliopsida; order Brassicales; family Brassicaceae; genus Pugionium; species Pugionium dolabratum. Next base: position 82,265 of record JAEVFF010000377.1, read on the forward strand.
CATCACTCTGAAAAGTTCTAATTTTCCGATTGAACTGATTCTCAACTTGTTTTTGAAAGGCAACAAAAACGTGAAAGAAATCTGACTTCATTTTTAATGGAAACAACCATGAATAACGAGAGAAGTTGTCCACAAACACGACATAATACTTGAATCCCTGAACTGATACAATAGGTGACGGTCCCCAAAGATCACAATGTATCCGATCTAAAGGATCTGAGCTACTAGTTAAAGAAGAATAAAACGGCAACTTTGAGCTTTTTCCCATCTGACACGACTCATAGATAGGACTTGGACTGCTCTTATTCACTGAAATCTCCTTGTTGTTTTTCAAGAGTTGAAGAGTCTGAAAATTAACATGCCCAAGTCGTCGATGCCACACCATCTCACTTGCAATGACTTGACGATTTGAGTAAAACACTTTAATAGTGGGACTCTCCAACATATAGAGGCTGTCGCGTCTAGGTCCTTTGATCACCACCCTCTGAGTTTCCAAATCAATGACATACACAAAATTAGAGTCAAAGTATACGCCACACGGGTAATCCTGACATAGCTTCGATACAGAAAGCAAGGACTTTTGTATATCAGGGCAAACCAGAACATGAGACAAAGGAAGGCTACCTGTCGGGGTGTTGATCACTGTCGAACCAACATGGGTAATAGGAAGGTGAGTACCATTACCTACCATGACTGTTTCATTACCATTATATGGTGTGGAAGTTTGCAAAGTGTCACTGGTTGATGTAACATGTGCTGACGCACCTGAGTCCGGATACCATTCTTTGCCAGAGCCCTCTGTTTCATGGAGTGCCGAAAGAGCTTGTGGGAGATCGTGACTCTGATATGTGTTATCAAATCGATTCCAGCATTTCAAAGCCGTGTGTCCGGTTCGACCACAGATTTGACATGTTGGTCGAGACTCTGTTGAGGCAGTCTGGTTCCATCCAGACGTATTCACTTGTTGAGAAAATCCTCTGCCCCGTGTAGAAAAACCACCCCTACCTCTGTTGCTGCCAAAACGGGAGTAGGATCCCCTGCCTCGCTGATACATATTAGCCCGTTGTGCTTGGAAGGCTAGATTCGGTGACATATCTTCCACAGTTTCATAGGACTTCAACTTGGATTCAAAACCAGAAATCTCGGAGACAATATCATTAAAGCTTGGAGTCGGAAAACGTGACATAGAACTTTGCAGAACCGTTGTGATAGGGTCGTACTCTCGACCAAGTCCATTCATGAAGGTGAAAATCTTCATGGACTCCTCAACTGGCTTTCCAATCGAGCTGAGCTGATCACACAGAGCTCTAAACTCTCTGCAATATACCAAAAAATCTTTGCCACGAACAGTCATGAGTTGAAGTCTTCTTTTTAGTTCGAACTCTCTCGCAACAGAGCTTTTATTGAAGTTATTGGCAAGTGCAATCCAGACATCGTGAGACGTCGCCAAGCAATGAACATAGCCAAGAACTTCTTCAGTAAGGGTGCCAAAAATCCACGACTTTACCAACTCATCAGTACATGTCCAGGCTTCATAAAGAGGATTCGGAGTTTCAAGTAAACCTTCATCTGTGTTCGTGAAAATCGTTTGTGGAGGAGCAGCAATCTGACCATTGACAAAGCCTAACAGTTTCTGGCATCGTAGTAGAGACTCCACCTGAGTCTTCCACAATAGGTAATTGGTGTCATTAAGCTTGAGTGTGACCGTACTTGAGACATGAATATGGGAAGGGAAGGGATAAGGGTTCAAAGCTTCCGCCATTACAGCACCGATTTAAGGTTAAGATAGCTCTGATACCATGATAGATTTTAGAAAAAAGAGAACGAGAACAACTTTGAACTGAAAAACAACTTCTTGCTTAATAATTTTAGTTCACATTACAAACGATATTTATATCGAAAAGCATAACTCTAACGGATACTTTTAAGAATTGGATTGTAGTAGGCACGAGAATCGATTCCCAAGCTCCATGGCAGTAGCAGGATGGGTGCTCTGCTTCGTACGAGACTGCTCTGCCACGGTCTTCTCTGCACACGCCTGCCATGTACCTTGCCTTTGCATTAATAACGTTGCAGGCATCTTCACACTTTGTCGCAGAACCGATTGGGTCTTCTTTGGGCTACCACTTCCTTCCTTACCAAACATAACACCTGGGCTTTTGTCCCCAAGGCCCAGACAGCTTCGTGTGTCATCCTCCTCTGTTTTGCTCGTAGGAAACAGAGTATCTCCAACAGCTGCACTTCTGTTTCCAACACGTCAAGTCACTGACCCTCCTCGCTCCGGTTAGTTTATTAATCAAATATACATTCTCATTCTTAGTAATGTATATAGTGCATACAAGATTGTTTTTTGGAGTCTTAAAATTTGGAATTTCCAACACATTCATTTTCGTATGTATTAAACTTTATACACAACTTTATAATTGTGATTCTGATTCGTAAGAGATCAAAAGAAAATAGTGTATGTGTGGTAACATTAATTTATAAGTGTAAGAATTGTTTTGCTAAAGATTGACACGTGTGCATGCATGTATGGTAAGCCGTACTTTCCGGTGCCGGCAATGGAGGCGGAGCCAAGGCAGTACGTGATGAGGAAGGTGGCACCACGGAAGGTTTGGCCACCTATGGCGTTTGGAGTGTCGATGGCTTGTTGGTATGAACACATAAGTCGTACCATTTGTCTACTCATATGCAAAAACCATCGTCTTTGGCAATTTCTTGCCAAACTCATCACCCGTGATAATAGGTATCTATTTTTTTCAATTAAATTTAGTTCACTTGTGCACATCTTTAATAGATACACCTATATATATATATATAGGTGTGTGTCTCTAATACTTCGATTTTCTTTTTTTTCTCCAACCTGCAAATTTTGTATAGGTTTTTAGTCATATTTGTGTTCGTAAAAATAAAAAATGACTACTGAAAGTTTTAATAGATCTAATTCCATCTATAAATAAAATAATAAAATATTTAGTATCAATTAAGTTGATTGTAATTGGAAAGGAAGACACAATTAGTATTGCGTAACAAGTGACTTTTGAAATTTTAACACAACTTTTTTAATATTCGATCATTTTCACTTGAGATTTAAATTATTTTTTCAAAGTTTGTATTGAAATTTGAAAATAATATTCTTTATATAACAAAGAAATATTAAAATAACACATTTTGTGAAACAGATGGAATATATTATTTGGAAATGTTAAGTTAAAACCATTATTTTTATTGGAGTGGCCATAACTATTGCATTTATTTACTCTTTTTTGTTGTATACATATGTCATGTGAAATGCGATAAAAACATGAATTTTACAAGTTTTGTAAGTCATTTGTTTCAACCGAATTATATGTGTCGATACAGGACGATAGATTTTCTAATAGAAGGGTTTATGTGTCACACGCATAACGCAGCGTGGCACACTCTACACAACATAATATGTGGAATAGGAAGCAAACTCGATGTGTATTTGGATAAACCCAAATGCAATGTCTTCATCTTCCATGGAAGAGACGATGAAGTTGTTCCTGTTGAGTGTAGCTACAATGTTCAAAGTCGGATTCCTCGAGCACGAGTTAAGGTCATTGAGAACAAAGATCACATTACTTTAGTTGTCGGAAGACAAGATGAGTTTGCTAGATAGCTCCAAGAGATTTGGAAGAGTTCCTCTTGCTAACTCAGGTTTAAGATCATTATCAATTGATAAGTAAAAGAGGGATTGTTACCAAAAATGACAATATGCGAAACCCTTTCGAGTGCTCTTTTTTAGAAAGAAAAAATGATAATTTCTCTATTATTCATCTTACTCTTGTACTTTTTGAAGTATTCAAGATCGAAATAATTATCTAAGTCGATGAATTATACAAAACTGATTCAACCATAACAAAATAGTTTTTTTTTGTTGCCAACATACCAAATACACTAATTTTAACTTGGGAAAATGTCTGATTTCATTTAAACTAAAAAGAACAATGGGTCATGATAAGGTGGATAAGCAGAATTCAAAATATTCTTTATTGGTTTCACCTATGCTTGCTGCGTTTAGACGGTGGCATGTTCTTCATGCGGCTGCTACCGCCTCCACCGCTCGTTCCAGGCCGAGATTTTCCAAATGCTTTCATCTTCCTTCTCTTCCTCTCTTCTTCACTATCAGACTCATCTCCGTGCTCTCTATCAGCATTAGTAGCTTCTCTTTCCAGCTCGTCCCACGTCTTACCTTTCTCTTCCTCTGACTCTTGCTCTGAGTCTTCTTCTTCTTCATCTTCTGACTCCACCAGTGACTCACTGTCTGAAGCTTCGTCATCTGATTCAGACTCAACCTCTACATCTGACGGCTCATATCCTTTGTCTGATTCTTCAGAGCCTCCGGACTCTGAATCACTTCCGTCCAGGTTCAGAAACTCCCATCCTCCATCGTCTACAAAGCTCTGGGGATCATCCGTTATTGTCTTCAGGATCTGTCTCCAGTTCAAATTCAGTTTGCTCTCGTAGTACTTTATATCGGTAGTGTCAAGCCACTCCTTTATCCCTTCTAGCGAACTTGTAGGAACTGAGTCAACCCTGAGAACATCTTTTTTGAAGTCCTTGAAGATGATGGCCATGTCAAAGTTCTTCTGCCCAAACCCAACTCTCTCGAGATTCACAATCTCAATCTCGCTCAGACTAACCACAAGGAATGGGTATTCAATCAGCTCAACCAAGCAGCTGGAGGTCGGGATGATGAATGCAGATGTCTTATGCGGGACACCATGGAAACCAAGCTCTCTCAGAGGTTGATCAAACTCGAGATCCAAACTTGCAAACTGGGGTAGTTGCCACATATCATTGACCCGGTTTGCAAAATGATTGAAATCCATGTTGATCTTGTTTTTCCTGTCCCGCTCTCGCTGTTCTTCATCAATCTCATCTGGGTCATAGGCTGATCTCCTCCCACCGCCTAAAGACTGCACAACATCCATAACCTCCACATAAAATTGGACGTCCTTCGTTTTCTTGGTTCCTACCATGATGTGGTTGTGCAAGTGAAAATGCAGGAGGGTGATCATCTCTTTCTCAGCCGGTTGGAAAAATGCATGCTTTATGTTTGCAAACAGGACATCCACACGCTCTTCAGGCCTAGTTGTTGAATACCTGAAACCATTGGCATGAGCTTCGAGTGTCCCAGGAATCTTCTTGCGACCACCAAAAGGGGGACGGATCCACAGCTCAGACAACCTGAGGGGTTTGAACTTGTTTCCAGCAAGCTGAAGTTTCTCTTGCGTCACCAATGTCGCCCTTTCAGCTCTTTCTGACTCTCGGGCCATGACTTGGCGCCTCAGGGTCTTAATCGCCTGAACCACTTCACTGCTATGCCTTGAATCCTTGGACCGGAATGAAACTTCCTTGAGGTAGATAGCCCCCTGGTTTTTCAAAGAGTTCGAGTCATGAGGGCTGAAGGGCGTACCCGGGACATTGAAAATGATACGGATGTAGTTATTCCGGTTGGAATCTTGCTGGCCTGATACTGTTCTTATCGTAGCCACATGGAACGGAACCATGCTACCATAGATGGGTAATAGTACAGCTTCGTTCTTTTGATCAACCTGGATCATTAAATCCCGAGGTTGAGGCACGTCATTAACATTCTTGTAGGCAACCAAATCAGCTGAAGTTTTTGCAGTAGACCGGCTGTCTCCAGCACCAGACCTGTCACCAGCAAGCCTTCTGGCAGTTTCTTCATTTTTCTGGCGTGCAAGCTCAGCCTGGTGCTGCTTTCGTAGCTCTTCCTTCGACACCACATGATCATCTGATCTAAGAGCTGTCTTGGTGATGTAGTTCTCTGCACCGCTGGTACGGGGTTTCTTTTGTGGTCGTTTCTCTTCTTCTTCATCCTCTTTGAACGAATAGGCTACATCCTTAACGGATTTTGAGCACTTAGTTAAAATCTCTGGATTCTGTTCTTTGACAATAACAGTGTCAGCCAGCAAAAGTGAGAATTTCTTGTTCTTGCTACGGCTTTCTGACTCACATTCCAAGTTCTGGAAACCAAGAGACACATTAAACACCATATGTGGTCTCAGTACTTTATTGTTCTTTGCATTAATATTTAAACCCGACTCCCTGAATTCAAGACCGATACCGGTCCCAGCAGATTTAGTTAGCTTGTCAACCAACTCAGGTGCTTCCTTTTCAACCACAGAAAGGGCAGCTTGATAGGCAATGTTTATATTTCTTCCTGACCTCAAAGCATTAATAGCAGACTCGTGTGCCTTGAGAAGAACTTCGTAAGCCTTGATCTGGAGAGGATTTGCATCTATTAAGTAAGTCCTGGCGACATTAGAACAATAACTATTATACCGAGCACCAACAGCACATATTATGATACTCGCTGGATCATATGTGAGTAATTCATCATTGCTTGCAGCACTAGGTTTGAGATCAAACTTGCCTCCACTTTGAAATATCGGAGGGTAGCATATGTCAACATTTTCTGCCCTCAGCTTCACATTGGCTTTTGTTGGCTCAAGTATTGCTTTCTCTGTGATATCCATCAAAGAAGAGTGGGTGACATCTTTCTCCTCATCAATGACATTCTCAAGTTTTGGAACAACAACATTCTTCATCACGCTGTAGGCTAGATATGCAGCTTTTTTAACATTAATGATCTCAGTATCATCTTTGACAGCAAAAAGATCAGACAACCCCCCAGTTATATCTACAAACTGGAAGTTCGCATCCTTTAGCCTTCCAGTCCATGTTTCCAGAAGCTTACCTTCAGGAGCTTCACGAGCAATGTGTCCTACAACTTGGGTTTCATTTTCATCCGCCGGGGATATATCGCGGATAGCACGAAATATGGCATCCATCTGCCCTGTTCCATCCTCACCCTTAGGCTTTACATGCATAATAACATCAATCCCCAACTCCTTATGTGCAGCTTTTTTCACAACTTCAAGTAAAGATGCCTTGTTCCTGCTACACAAGAAATGGATCTGCTTTGAGGTAAAAACCATTATTGTATCAGGAAACTCATACCCAAGAAGCCAAATATTCAACGCCGACGATTTCAAGTAGCGCAGGTCATCAGATGCAGGAGGGGTAGCTACGGCAAGAGCATCCGCAGATCCCCATAGGTCTGCATTGTGCTCAGTCCAGTGTCCATACAACGCTTTTGTACGTGCGATAAAATTTGTAACATCTATGGAGTAGGTATTCCCAGATTTTGGAGGCACTCCACTAGGCGCCCGTGCATTACCATTTCTAGAGTCTGCCATCTACAGATTCCAGCAGCAACTTAGCTGAGAAAAAAGTATGACATATACTCGAAATAGGATCATAAGCTGCAAAGTATTGCTGCTAATGCACACAGACCTAAAGCATTCATTAATCAGGAATAAAACAAGGACTCATTGTTTTTATCAAGCAGAGCACAAACTGAAACGAGACGAAGGGATCAACAAAACATAATCTCGTGGAATACCCAGAAAAGCACAACAATCGCTATAATGCGCATGACATCGTATCTCTAATTTTTTTGTTAAACGAACTTCAGAAAACGTGGAAATGAGGAATAATAATGCAAAATTAGAATCCAGATATGAAAAACAAAGGAAAAAGAAACAATGTTAAGTTTTCAAGTAGCAGAATACTCAAGGTAAAATACGTCAAAATATGTCGAGAGATATAAACCTCACAAACATCTGCAGTGTTTCCTTCCGAAAACTACTTAACGCATCCAATTTCAAATCTAGGTTTTGATAGGTTGATACCAAACCAATCTTAGTTTTAAAATGAATTCCACCAAAATCACAAACCCAGAAATAATAATTAAGGTTGAAAAAAGCCCACCTCCAATAGAATCAAAGAAATCTCAAAAAAGCATACCCGTGAATGAAAAGCACGCCGAAACCCTAGAAATTGAAAAACGAAAATGAAAAAAAAATTACAGGTTTAATGCTGCGAAATAAAAACGGATCGAGTCAGGAACATGATTGTAGATGAAGGAACATATCAAAGAACACAAAGGGGAGATTGAACAAGTTGAATCCCTAATTAGAAAACAGTGAGAAAACTGAAAAGGGGAAGAACGTGAAAAGCGAGGAGATAGTTACCCAGAGGGTTTGATAGGGAAGGACGATACGGTGGAAAGCTCCAGACGACAGAGGTTTAACCGGGAACCAGAAAAAATTGTGCCGGCGAGGCTCTCGTGAGAGAGAAAGAGAGTAAGCTTTATAGAAGGCACCAAAGAATGGCTTCTGCGAGGCAATTCGGAAAGAGGAACATACTTTTTTATTTTATGATAATGGTGGGTCCCGCCTGATTTATTGTTTTGTTGCCAGTGGCTTCAATTTCTTTTAAGACAAAATAAACGAGCTGATAATTTGGGCTTACGCTAGAAAAATTAACTGACAAAAGCCCATTAACCTTCTTGTTATTCTTGGCCCAAGAAATAAAATTACTAATTGGCATACGATCCAGCTGAACTAATTGAATTTTGGAACAGCAAATGTTGAAGCTCACTGACTGAGATTATTGTAATAAACAATTTTGTGGATACAATACAATTTCATTTGCAATCCAGAAAAATAAAAAGGATGAGAGCCTATATCAGTTACTACTAATAATTATACAACAAAAAATATTTTCCATCAATTTTTAAAATAAATTATTCTAATTAAATAATATATTTAAAATATCGAAATAACTTTTGTAAAAATATATAATCAAAATAATAATACAAATTGGAAAATAATATAATATCTAATTTAATATGAAAATATCATAATCCGTAAACCAATAGCAATAAAATCCTAAAATTCGAACAATCTTTTATATTCCATCTTCCAATAACATTAATCCAATTTTTGTAACACAAACCTTTTACAACACAACTCAAAACCACTTTTGAAATGCACGATCTGGAAAAACTATTTGAGAAACGATCGATTCGAATCTACTTGGCAAAGTGTAGAACATTTTGACGTTTCAAAGAAAACACAGCGTACAGTTTTAAGCTTAAAAACAGCATGCAGTTTTAAGAATAAAAACAGCATGCAGTTTTAAGAATAAAAGCAGCATGCAGTTTTAAGTTTCTGGCTCGGAAACGATGATAAGCGATTACTAATTTCGTTTTGGTCATACGATTACCAACACTTCTAAGCTAAAACCTAAAGGAAAATACTCTTCACTGCCACCGCTATGGCCACAGCTTCAATCTTCGCCACCGTCACCCCAGATGTGACACCTCTTTTTTATTCCTCTTCTCTGGTTACCGGAAAACTATCTACTTCAAAGTACAGCTCCGTCAGATCCTCGGTTTCATTTTCTCGGAAAACCCTTACTCCAATCAGATACTCTTCCTCCGCCTCCGATCAATCGCCTGCTGTCGCCGTTTCTTCTCCCTCTGTGGAAGGAATCACCAGTCGATCAAAAACTTCCTTGAAATCCCGTCTCCGTGGAGGTGAAACTCTCTACGGCCTATTTCTCCTCTCCTTCTCGCCGACTGTTGCCGAGATCGCTGCTCACTCCGGCTACGATTACGTCGTCGTTGACATGGAACACGGTTTCGGTGGCATACCAGAGGCTCTAGATTGCATCCGAGCTCTTAATGCCGCCGGCACACCCGCCATTCTCCGTTTACCGGAAAACTGCTCTATTTGGGCCAAAAAAGCCCTAGATCTAGGCCCGCAAGGACTCATGTTCCCAATGATCGAATCTCGCAAGGACGCTACCAAAGCGGTGTCGTATTGCCGGTTTCCTCCCGACGGCATCCGTGGATCGGCACACCCAGTGGTGCGCGCGTCAAAGTACGGAATCGATGAAGGATATTTAGGTAATTATGCGGATGAACTCCTGATCATGTGCCAGGTGGAATCAGCTGAAGGAGTGAAGAAAGCGGAAGAGATCGCAGCCGTCGATGGTGTTGACTGCGTGCAAATGGGACCGTTGGATCTGAGCGCAAGCATGGGCTACTTGTGGGACCCAGGACACAAGAAAGTGAGAGAGATGATGAGGAAAGCGGAGAAATCGGTGCTCTCGTCAGATCCGGCGAAAGGCGGGGCCTACTTGTCGGGCTTCGCGATGCCATACGACGGAGCCCTCGCGATCCGAGAACGTGGTTACAATATGGTCGCCGGAGGTGTCGATGTTGGACTTTTCAGAAACGCAGCTGTGGAAGACGTGAGGAGATTCAAGATGTCCTTGGTCAATGAATCGGACGGCGAGGATTCGATGGAGCATGGAAAAGATGTGGACGATGAGAAGTACTGGAGCGAATAGTTTCATTAAAAAGAAAATCCAAATAAAATGCTGATCCTTTCTCCATGTTTTGCTTAGAATCTTTCAAGTCTTGTACCTCTTTACTTTGATCAATCTTTCATGTGCAAAACAAATAAAAACAGGATCAAGGGTCATTAGCTGGGCTTATAGTGCAATTTTTACGGTCTAGATCGAACAAGCTGAGACCTGTAGCTGTGGTTATTCAATCCAACCAAGCCGTGATCAAGACAATAGCCCCATCTATTGCTGAGGCTTTTGGGAGTGATGTTGGCTGCACATCTATTTCAGGGTATGTTGCCTTAAACCGAGCTCGAAGATAATCGTTTACTAACCCGACGCCATTGAGTTGGTTCCCAGGTAGTAGCCATGTTAAAAATAGTTTAAAACATTTAGGATTAACCGTCGACACAGTTAAAATACGCCTAAATTTGTATATTTATTTTAGGTATGTTAGATTTATTTATTTTTAACTAATTTTTAGAGAATTCTTTCAAAAATACAAAACAATCATTTTTCAATAAATTCATAAAATAATAATATTTTAAAATAAAATTTTTTTGTAAAAAATTTAAAATAATAGTTTGTTAAAATATAAAATATTATTTTTCATCAAAATCGTAAAAATAAAATTTTTTTGTCAAAACTACAAAATAACATTTCCGTAACTGTAAAATATCGTATTTCTATCAAAATTGTAAAATATCATCTTATATCAAAAATTACAAAAAGATGTTTTTTTAATCCGTAAAATAATATTTTCTAACCAAAACTCCAAAATAGATTTTTTGTCAAACGTGAAAAATAACATTCTCGCCAAAACCACAAAATAGTTCTCTTTCCAAAATTGCAAATAATGTAATTTTTTGCGGAAACTACAAAATATAATTTGTAATTTTTTGCGGAAACTACAAAATATAATTTTTTTGAACTGTAAAATAATGTTTCTTAACAAAAATTACAAAATAACGTTTTATAGCGAAAACCGTTTTATAGCGAAAACCACAATATCACGTGTTTTACTAAAACTGCAAAAATAGATTTATGTCAAAATTATAAAAAGTGTTTTCCACCAAAACCACAAAATAATATTTTTGTCAATAAAATTACAAAATAACATTTTTTCCACCTGAAAAAAATAATGTTTTATTGATTTTTGTAAAATATCATTTTTCTCAAAACCACAAGATTAAAAAGAAGACAAATTGAAATAACCAAACCAAACTGAATAGTTGACTAATAAAACCACCTTTACAATTTATACACAACAATTAATATTTGAATGAAGGGGGTGAAATGAAATAAAATGATTTTTACAAACAAAGGCAACAAATTCATCGACCAAACTTAGTATGGCAACCGCCTTGGGCGATTCCTGATGGGATCGAATAATTGTAAACGCTTTATTTTCCTTACGTATAAAGCGGACAACCTTCAACAACAACACCAGGAGCGGTTGGACAAGAGGCCAAAGGACAACCATCAAACTCATTTCCCCACCAATCCAAAGTCACATTCTCAAGTCCCAAACACATATAAATCAAAACACCCATAAATGCTAAACCTGCATCCAATGCTCCTGACAAAACATAATTATACCTCTGCCATAGATTCGGTCTGTACCTAAACACAACAAATCCGGACAAAAATCCAGCAAGAACCCATGTTGTGTAGTTCACGGCTGTTGCAGGAGGCATGGAGCTTGTCGCGCTGATAAGAACAGGCATGTTTATAAGCTTGATCCACTCTTGTCTAGGAAACATCCTTGAGGCTAACCATACAAGAATTGGAGCTATAGCTCCCACGAGGAAGAACCAATTAACAGATTTGTATAAACCAAGATCTCCAAAAATTCTACGTGGTCCAATAAGTCCCCATATCACAGATGCATCGTAGAAGACTTTATCACCTGGACATGTCCAAACCGAGTTAGATACTGAGTCGCATATGCTGGGGATGGTCTCCATTAGCCACCAAGCCGTTACGAGGTAAACCAAACATGAGATAAGTGTTCCAGCAATCTGAAACCGATCATTAATTTAAGCGAATGTATTAATCACGAAAGGCATGCCATGATCATGGTTCTAGGTGGTTTAAAAAAAATTAGAGATGTGTAAACCTGTGCCATGAACATGGTTCTAGGTGGGATCTTCATGTAGTGACCAAGTTTGAAGTCTTGAAGAAAAGTGATTGCTTGCTGCATGCTTATGTATCCATATACTTTGAAACACATATTTGCTACTGGATATCCTGGATAGATATATCCTATGATATATTCTGTAATAATGTTCAATCCCGGCGCCTACAATATAGTAATTTGATGTAATTATAACTATAATCGTCTATTACTACGTGCAACTGGTGCATTCGTACATAAAATGTACTTAATCTCCAAATTAATAATTTGAAACGATTTGATTAGATATAGTGAAAGTTACCTGGTTGGTGATAGCAGTGAGGATACCGATAGGGAGTGTAAAGATAATAGCGACTGTACATGCCAATATAACACCCCACCATGGTAATTGAAGTTGATCTTTATAATACTCACAAGCAAAGATTGTAGCTCCAATGTTGGTAACGAGTATGCACCAAAACCACCACTCTGGAACTTGTTTGTACCTTCTCATTAGCCTCGTGTGTATGTCCATTTCCTTCTCTTTGAAACTCTCTTTGCTTTGCTCCCATATCTCTCTACCGAATTAAATCCATTTCATCATGACTACTAAATGTCTAAATCCAAACCAATATATGATGATCATATATGCATATATACCTTCCATGAAAGATGGCGACGTGCATGATGGTAGCACTAAGAGCAGCAAAACCAACACCGTAACTAATGGCAAAGAAAGTGCTAAGATACAAAGGGCCTTCACGCTCGTAAGCTTGAAGGTCAAGGTGAAAATTAGAGTCTATAATGGATGTGATGTTGTACTTTGAACCCTGGTTTGTAAATAGAGAGCTCGAGAATATAGGGAAAGTCTTGGCCTTAAACACATCGAGCCAATAACATATCGGTACTAAGACGTATATCACAAGCACAAATCCCACACCCACATTAGCCGTAGCAAACCTTGTTAAACACATAAAGTTATGTACTTTATAAGTAATTAATGAGTAAACCGGGACGTCAAAAAGAATACATGTAAAAAAAAAGGTTAACCGGAGACTGACCATGGGCTAGCGAGTGGACTACCCAAGTAAGAGGAAATGGTTGACCAGTCGAGTCCTATGGCTCCAACACCTAACCCGTGAAGACCCGAGCCGATCTGTTGGGCCATGACAGATGTTGGAAAGAACCAGCAAACCCACGACAATGACGTCAAGAGCTGAAACAAGTAGCCTGGAAACACATAATACGCGAAACTGCAAACGAATGCTATCACGAAAAATTGTGTACGTGTCACTCCTCCTTTCGTCCGTTCTTCTTTTTCATGCAAAGCTCTGTCGTGACAAAAAAACATTTTTTTATCTCTTTTGTTTCTAAATATGTTTTTTTAATATATATTTCGATTTATTGACACAATTGACTCAAAGAGATTTTAGTTTGAATCTACAAATAATTGGTAGACGAAAATATCATGTATCTGTGTATATCTTAAACCACATATATTTCTATCAACTACGAATTCAATTATGATTATTTGTCTCTAAAACCAAATCATTACAAAAATGTCTTTATAGAAAAATCGTTATAGTTTTGAACTCTTCGGAAACATCCAATAAAATTAGAACAGTTATCGTAAACTTTACATAGAGACTAAAATAATACTATGCTCAGATAAAAACTATTGTAATGAAAATAGTTTTTCAGTAACTTATCCAAGTTTCCATTTTTTTAATATCCAACTTCTTCTTTTTGTATTAATCAATTAAAAGTATCTTTTAATAGGTGGGAATGGGATGTATGATATAGCATTTAATATTATAAAACCCCACAATCATTTTAATTCTCCAAATTATTATGACATTTGGCCAAAACACAATTATTTCCCTTTGTTTTTGTTTTGTTTATATATAGAAATTATCGAAAAACACGAGCTAAAACGTGAAAATCAGTAGAGTGATTATCAAAGTGTAATATTTAATTTACCTAAAAAGTGAAACTTGAACAAGATTCGCCGGCCACCACATAGCCGCCGGTTCAACGAGATATTTTCTGAATATACCTGCCCAACCAAACCCTAATACCTAGACATCAATCACGTTTAATTGATCAGAAACCATGAAATCGATCAGATTCCAAACCCCAAATGAAATTCCTTTGGTAAAAAAGCTTAAAAGTACGAACTTGAGTTGTAACGATAACAATGAAAGAGACGAAGAACGTTATGTTCTTCATGTAAAACGCCTTAACGACGGTGACAACGTGAATTGCATAAACAGATCCAGCTCCAGCGTTAGCGAAAATAGTGATCAACACATGCTCCTTCACATTAAATGGACCTGAAATCAATCAAAATATTTTAAATTCCAACTTTTCCACTGTGGATTAGAGTCGATCTGCATTCTGGTTTTGGGATCTTCCGGTTTTAAATACAAAAAGCTACTCTTTTTTTTTACCTGGGTTCAACGTGAATTCCCACTTTGATCCTTGGAGAAAGACTCTGTCGGAGATTTTAGCCGCCATGAGACGACCGAGGGGTACGACGGCGATTTGGGCGGAGATTGCAGAGATTGTAAGAGGCTCTGTTCTGTACCAGAAGAATTGATTGAGAAACGACAAGAGGATGCAAGAGAGAGTTCCTAAGACCCACATGCGGAATGTTAGGACAGGTAATGAAGGATCGTCTGTTGTTGGAACGGTGAGTGCTACTTGTCGGATTGGTGAATTCTCTACATCTTCTTCTTTGGAGTTGCTGGTGATTGGTAAATAGAGATAATCTGTTTCGTCTCTGGGTTCGCATGACGAAGACGACGAAGCCGAGGATGGGTTTGTATGATCTTTGGGTTTGGTTACTGTCCCGAAACATTTGTTAGTACTTCATTATAACAATAGAAAATAAGGAGAAAAGTTATACAAAATTGAGTATTGTAATTACATAGAGGAAGAACTTGTTCTGATTCTTCCATTGCTATTTTCTTCTTCTTCTTCTTCGGGCTCTGTTCTTCTTCTTTTTTTTCTTATTTAGAGATTTTGTTTTTCTTTTTTCAGATGTGAATCTGACAAGTTGTCTATCGTCGAGTCTTCTTCACGTCTTGAAGAGTTGGCCCAAAATTAATATTTTTTGGAAGATATCTTAATTGATCGTCAACGTTTTTTGAAATTTGATATTAATGGTTATTCAACAACTGTATGATGTATATTCTTCTTTTTTTTGTCGCCAATGTGTATTATTCTTCTTATTTTTACACAATTAGTTTTGTCTTTTCAAGAGATTCCATTCATTATATACTACACAATTAGTTTTGGTATCATTTTATAAAGCTACAAATTTCTACGTTCAAGTCTTCAATTATGATGCAAATTTCTGCTCGTAATTAAAAGTTACTGATTTTTCAAAACAATTTTCAAAAATATCCAATTTTTTTAAGTTTTCTTAAATATACTATCAGTAAATTTTCTAATATATTAATGATTTAATATAAAATAATTAAAACTCTTTTCAATAGGGAAAATCTAATAGATTCACACGAATTTTGGAATATAATGTGAGACAAGAAAAGAGATGCAATTCGATAACTCACTATTTGAAGAAATAAATATATCAATATGTGACAGTGACACAACTTCTGAACGCATGTGTGTATACAGATGTAATCTCCTCCATCGGATCATTCAAGTAACAAACTAATTATTTTTAGAGATATGAAAAACAAACTGCAAGAAAATAGAGGGGCTAAAGGAGAACAATATGAAACTTAGTTGATCTCAATGAAGAGACTTGCCTGAGGATGCAAACCTGCTTCTTTCAGTGACATTGACTCTTTGTCTCTTCCGTACACTGTTCTTGGGAAGTTTGTTATTAAGCTGTATTCTTCTGTTTCCAAGACTCCAAGTGAATCCACGTAGTTGTACAATGTCTGGATCTTCGTTTTACTTTCAAACCTCCTCCCTTTTCTTTCTCCATTTGGGAACCGCACCAAAACCTATATTTCAGGGTAAATAAAAGGTTCAAGGATACCATTCCCAGATATTCTCAACAACGGCAAATTTCAGCAGTTTTATCAATGATCATCAGACGCACAACCTAATCTCTACAGATTCCCTAAGTTCTGGAATGCCAATAAGGTGAACTAGATTGATGTTCCTTTCATACACTAAGGCAATGTGAACAAAATTCTCTTCTCTAAAGGGATTAAAAGAAGGTCATGAATAGACAAGGAGAACTTACTTGTGTAACATCAGGTCCTTTCTCAGGTTCTTCACCAAGAGCAAGTGCTTTCTCTTGTCTCATTCTCACTCTAGCAGCTTCTCTCTCCGCAGCTTCCCGCTCTGCTCTCTCCCGAGCCTCTTCTTCCTCTTTGCGTTTCCTCTCTGCCTCAGCAGCTTCTCTCTTTAAACGCTCTTCCTCTTCCTGCCTCTGTCGCTCTCTTGCCTTATCAGCAGAAAGAAAGATACATGCCACAAAATTTAGACAGTAGTCTACTCAAAAAAGATCTTGTAACCTCTGGCCGGGGATACAAAAGAAGAAACAAAGAAAACATACCTGATCAGCTTCAAGAGCAGCCCTGTAAGCAGCATCTTGTTCCTCTCTCAGGCGCAAATTGTTTCTTCTTTCCTCCGCTTCCACCCTTGCGGTTACCAAAACAGGTGAACTATCTTCTACCACTCTCTGCAGTATAGTAAGCATTTCTTCTGGGGATTTCGGTCCCTCAACCTGCCACAAGCAACCAGAACAAAGAACAAAACAAATTAAAATTACCACATATACTACTAAACTAGTAGAAAGCTTGAAAGCAGAATAAAACAACTAGTTCTACTCCCCTTTACTGCTAATCAGATCAACAAGGTAGTAGAATGGACCTAGTTCCAATGCAGTTCACTATTACTAATATGCAAATACCAAGCACCTTAGAGAACTAATAATTGTGTTACCCGATTCAAGACCAAGTCGATCTAAAGTCAATAAATTTCCCCTCAATTACATTCTTTAAGATATAGGCTAATAAATGCATAATCAACAGAACCGTGACTGCTTTCTTTACCTGCTGAAGAAGAGCAATTCTCTGGTTAGCAGCTGGCATAACAACAGCGCAAAACGGGAACCTCGATGCCTTCAAGCTATTACTCATCTTAAATCCCTCACTAGAACGAATGCTACCACCCCAGCAGACAAAGTTCTCATTGACAAACGCTACAAAAGCTTCGTTGCAAAGAGTCCTCTCGCAGAACGCAGGTGTATCCGGATGATCTGGAGAGTGCAAGTATACGAACAAGAGCTTGAACGAGTTCCTAGAACGCTGAAGCGCATCCATGAATCCTTCCACTACAAAATCAGGCTTGAAGGCGCTGTTACTTCCATAATCTCTATCAAACAAGGCAATGAATTCCATTGCTTCACCTGCCGCCGAAGAGACCGACACAAGCCGAGCCGATGAATCGGAAGAACTAACTCGACCTGATCCAAACCCTAACATACCAAGTGAATACGAGAGAACTCCACCAGCAGCCCAAAATCCTAACCCGATCGCACCAGATACTAACCCTAAGCTACCAGAAACGATCGAAATCGGTAGTGTGATAATCCTCCAAGCAATTCCCGGACGTCGACTTCTTTCTTCATCACGCATAATAAGTTCTGAATCGTCAATGATCCGGTTAGAAGGATAATCGTCTGATTCGGGAGTCGCAGTGTTAGCAAAGACGGCAGAGCGATCGCGATCGCCACCACCGAGGCCAGAAGACGAAGCATCATCATCGCGAGGGTCAGAAGATGTGAAGGAGGAGATTGCGAGTTCGAGGTCCCAACCATGAGCTTGAAGGATCTCGGTGCACAAATCAGGATCTTCAAGACCCGTAATCGCTTGGAAGTAACTCAGTTTGTCGGCAACATCAACCATTATCACAGAAACAAGATCCAAAACCCTATTAATTTTTCCCTCTCTTCACACAAAGAAAAGGGATCTTTCTACTCCTCTTCTCTCTCTCTCTCTCTCTCTCTCTCTTATCTTTCTCTAGAAACTAGAGAACTGTGCTGAAAAATTGTTGATCTGTTCAATGACAATGACGATGGCCTTGATTTCAATTACCCAAAAATATCCCATCTTGACTTCAACACGACGCCGTTTCCTCTAAACCAAACTCATTACTGTGGTTCAGTTCACCAGGGCTTATTTTATTGGCACTTTTTTCCATAAGGAAAATCATTTAGAAAATCCATTTAAAATTTTTAATTTAATAATTTTAAAAATCAAAAGAGATTTTAATTATTTTAATTTTAGTATTTTGTAAAACAAAATGTAATTTGGTATATGCTAAATTGGACTATTTACTCCATTGCCTAAATAGCAATGCATCTTTAAGCTTCGATATTTTGTTTTTGTATACCTTTCATTTATTCAAAGCAATGTTCTTCAAATTTAACTCAAAAGCAAGAAGTTTTTGGAAAAAGGTGAGTTCTTTTCCTTTGTCCTGAGTTTTCCAAGAATCTCTTCTCTGTTCAATTTATTTCCTAATTACTCTCGGAAATGACTAAAAACTAATTAGATTGTGACAAAAAAAAAACAGAGCTGTTTTAGGGCTCTCCTCTTGCTTTCAGATTTCGGGGGGTAAGATGTTCTTAGGGTTAGATGTGTAGAGCAACTACTATTTCTTCTAAGCATTCAATCTCGATAGAGGGGCTAAAGGAACTGATGAAATTGAACAAAATTTAGCTACTCGAATGTGGGAATTATGTTCTTTTATGGTTTGTTGTTTCTGTAATTAGGAGCTGCGGATTATAGAAAAATTAGTCCTTTTATAATTTGTAATTCGATTTAGTGAATATTAATTCTACTTAAAAGCTGTTTCTTGGTCCGAATTTGCAGTTAAACTCAAGAACATCCCAAAAATGCAGGAGGTTGCCATTGATCTATCACTCAACAGGAAGAATGTCTTCTTGTCAGCACTTCGTTTCGCCATGTCCATTGACACGCTGAAGAACTCTCCTGAGCTTGCTCATGAACTCAAAGCCTCAGCTCAACAACAAGTAGAATTCATGCTATCTGAAGATGAAGAGGTACGGTTATTGGTAACTGAAGAGGAAGTGAAATCGGCCGTAACATTAGGCATCTCGAATGTTATATCGATGTTATTGGACAGATTATCATCCTTGCTTGTTCTCCTTCCTGAATGTCCTGAGTTTGGGGTTCTGAGTACACTCTGTGATATGGAGTGGCTTTGCAAAGTACTGCCTAGGATGGAATTGATGAAAGATCTTGTCTTTAAGTGGGCTGATGTATCAAGCGAGATTCTTATGATTGCTCAAAACTGTAAGTTAGATTCTAGGATATTGGGTGTGAGAGTGAAGCTAGTTGAGGTTACGGGCAAGGTGTTAGAAGCTGTTGGTTATGGAATTGTGATTGTTCCTTCTACAAGTCGGGCTTGTCTTCTGAAGTTATGGTTGCCTTTCATAAGGAGACTAAAGACTTTGATTGATGCAGAGGGATCTGAGACTGGATACAGAATGGATGAAGATCTTTGCGAATTCATAGAGGGATCGATGGTGTCTTTAGTTTTGACATTACCTTCGAATGATCAAGCGGAGGTTTTTGGGGAATGGATGAGAGGGGTTGGGTTGGAAGGTGTGAAATTTCCGGATTTGAGTGAGGCGTTTGAGGTTTGGAGTTACAGAAGTAAGTCTGCGAAGAGAAGGTTGTTGGAAAAGATGTGATAGAACTGCAAAGTTGAAAATATTCCCGTTTGAATTTAATCATATCGATTTCGATATTGAGGAAATTCACAGAAGATTCATGTAGCTAAGCTATTTGAAGTTCCCACCACCTTTTACTCTTTTCTCTAAATCAAGCTGGTCTATTTATTTCTGTGGTGGAATACAGACATGAGACCTGTTAAATGCAGAATTCTGACATGATACCTGTAGTCGACACTAGGCAAGATGGACTGGATAGTTTCAGACATAGACTGAGAGAAGGAGAAATCGAAAGAGCTCTAAGACTCAGATGACCTCTGAATATTCATTCCTTGTCATAATTGTAATCTTGTGTACCATCTTCACCCTCCATAGTTTAATAGCTGCTTAATTGTAATTCTAGATTGAATTAGGAGTGACACAAAGCTTCTGAAACTTGTACTGGATCTACACTTTGATCATGCTGCGACATGTTAACAAACACGTTGGTTGTGAATATAATATCAGTGAGTGTCAAGGTTGTGAGTAAGTGAATTATGAAAGGTTGCCAAGAAGGAAGAGAGGAATCCAGGGAAAGAAGGTTGTGAGTATTGAATAACACGTTTTGAACTGTATATTATAGAAGAAAAATAATATCAGAGAAGAAGATTGTAATCTCTTTTATCAGTTTTTGTTGAAACCGTAATGAAGACATAACCTCAATTTTAAAGAAGAGAGATTGAGAAAGATAATGGTTAGATGAATAAAAAACACTTAAGATAGTTTTCTTTTGTTAAGCTAAATACAAACAAATGATCATCATCTCCCAGAAAGGGTGCAGCTTTCTAAAGAGCAAGAGGTAGAGAGGTAGCAGTTTCAGATTGATTTAGAAATGGGAACGATGAGTGTAAATAACATTACGACTCATCATTAGACTACCTGCAAAACAATGAAACCGGAAATATAAAATAGCTGCATTCGTTAATGCAAGTATTGAGGTAAACTTATGCATGCTCCGAAGCTAAGATAACAGATGAATGTTAACATTCGTACAAAATGCGTTAAGCGTTATACATAAGAATTTACCACCGTTGTAGAAACACACAAGCAAGTTTCTCAAAGAAAACAGAAAAAGAATTCAAAGACTTGGCGATCATACATAATTTAGGATTATCACAAACACAAAAAGATCTCACAATCAGAAAACAAACGATTCTTCAACACAGTTGAGTCTTGCCTATGGCCTTCTAAGGATCATAGCAAATGATCATATGTATATATCTTAACATATGGAGTTTGAAGAACGCATGCGCAAATTTGGGAATCTGGAATTCTAAGTTGTTCGCTGAAGGCACGTATAAACAATAAGAATAGGCAAATCTTGTAACCACTAACAATGAAAATATACAAAATCGATTCAAAAATCAATATCCAAACCAAGCTTATATAAAAATATCTTCACAAATTACGAACAGGGAACAACAATATCCGTTCAAATGCAAGAATCATTAGGTTACACATAAACATATGAAGAACAAAAACATAAGATAAATCAAACACCGAATCTGGCATAAACAAAAAGTTTTGAGCATTATACATTGCAGAGAAATTCTTAGACCAGGGAACTAGAAGGCCCGCAACACCGACTAGGAGAAAAGAAAAAGCGAAACCGAGGGTTTACCGATGGAGTCAGAAAAGCTAAACGATGTCGTCTGGGTGAAGAGCGGCGGAGAGAGCAAGAGGGCGATTATGGGCCTCTTCGCCGTCATCGTCATCGTCAAAGGTGGATAGATTAACGCAGGAGCAACGCTCGAGGGATGCGAAGAAGGCGGAGATGACGGTGGTGCTGACCCAGCTCGCCGCTTGGTCTAGCTTTTCGAGGGAAGTCGTGCTCAGATTGGAGGCGGCAGAGGAGGTGGAGTTGATGCTGCTGCTGTTATCCATGGCTTCCCGAATCGACAGAATCTCAAACGATCAAGATCGTATTTGTGGATTTCGCGGAGGGATTTCGAATCGAAAAAGAAGGAATATGGGGGTGCTTTTGACGATGCGAGACGCAACAAATATGTAATGAGACGGGAAACCTATTTACGAACAATATACTTTATCTGAAATTTCTAATATAAAAGCGCATCTGGTGTAGTGGTATCATAGTACCCTCCCACGGTACTGACCAGGGTTCGATTTCCTGGATGCGCATATTTTGATTTTATCTCTCTGTACGGGCGGGCCTGATGTGATTGATGCGCTTACACCAACAAAATTTGACCCTCCCCTGTCTTAATGCCCCAAAAGGCCCAAACTCTCTTTTTCTGGAGCTTATATTTACACAAATTTATATCTATTTAGTCATTTTTGCTATGAATTTTAAATTCCATCGAAGTATAACACTTATTAAGACATTGTTAATAGATCGTATATTTAGAATAAACATCTACGAAATAATTATTTAAATTTAGACGAATCATTATGTAACTTATTTTGGTGAATCACTTGACGCCACCTATTAGCACAATTTAGAGATTATATATCTGATCTTAAGTATGTTCTTGCAGTGTTAATATTCATTTTTTCCAACTTGCGAAATCAACGTTATTAATCTAAACAAGTGTTTAAACTGTAATATTGTTCGGTTATTTTTATATTTGCATAAACAAAAATATTATACACGTGAACAGTTGATGAAAATGATTTGTAGCGTATTCATAATCATATCATATCAATAAAAGTAGTTAACCTATAATAGACACGTAAAATTAATGAAGACATAATCTCAAAGAAGAAAAGCACTTGAAAAGAGCAATGTACTAGCTTGAAATAATAAAATAAGTCACTAAAACATTTACTATAAAATGTGGCTAAAAGCACATGCTTTATTTGCACATGATAAAGATATTTAATTAAAATTTTAATATATAAATAGAAAAGTATATATTGCTCTTAATTATGGTGACAAGAGTATCTTATCACATGATATATATGGATTTAAATAACACGAACTGAGCTGGTTTTGGTTCTCTTATTTTTTTTCAATTATCACTCTACTAATTTATTCTTTAATTAATGATATCTTTATTAATTTGTTTTTATCCTTAACAAGCTGCTATTTGAAGTTGTTCTTTGGCGACCAAGCAAAATGTTGTTCTAACTTCTAATATTTAGCCCCTTGAAAATATTATATAGGTGTTTGGATCTAATTCTACAAAATCTCTTAGTACATCTCAAAATTTTATTTATCTATCGGTTGGTATATAGCACATGCAATAACATAAATTGTTGACATATTGACAATACTTAAGTGCTTCTGCGCTTTCTGAATTCTGACCCTTATTGACAATATAATAGTCGGTTTTTTCACATTTAAAACTTCTCTTATCCTATTTTCCAATAAAAATAACTCACAAATTGTTGAATACGTCGTGGAAGACCCGACATAACTCTATCATGTTTCCTAATACATTACGGTTTCATAAGCCAAACTATTAATTTCCAAGTGGTATTTTTTTTTGCTGTAGGAGATATATTCTCAATGGATAGACCACAAAAGGATTTTTCTCCCAATAAATACTATTAAAAAAAACTTAATCACTTATTCTGGAAAATAAGTATAATACTGTCGCAATTTTGGGAAATAAATATTTTGTTTGCAGTAATTGGTATTTTCTTTTATCCCAATACTATTTAACAACATGACAGTTATCTCCTCTATGTCTGAGCTTTATTACCAATATGCCATTACTTCTTTCACTGACTGACTCGTCTCCTTCTCCACTTGGATCGCAATTCGGATTCAAAACCAAAATCCGCCATCGTGTCTCTCTTCACTCTTTATCTCAGAGATAGATGCCAGCAATGCCAGGCCTCGTATCAGTCAAAACGCCGGCCGATGCGCCACCTTTACGTGTGGCCGTGCCAGACACGCAACCTCACCGATCCGATTTCTCGAACCCGCCTCGAACTCCGATTAAGAAGACGCCTTCCTCTACTCCGTCTCGATCCAAACCTTCACCTGGCAGATCCGGAAAAAAAGATTCACCGGGCGTATCCAATGGTGCCGTAGTCGACGCCGGCGATCATTCTCTAGACAATCCAGATCTCGGCCCGTTCCTCCTCAAGCTTGCTCGAGACGCCATTGCTTCCGGTGAAGGTCCCAACAAAGCATTAGATTATGCAATCCGCGCCACGAAGTCGTTTGAGCGCTGCTGCGCCGCCGCTGCTCCTCCCATTTCCGGCGGAAGCGATGGCGGACCTGTTCTCGATCTCGCCATGAGTCTTCACGTTCTTGCCGCCATTTACTGCAGCCTCGGCCGATTTGATGAAGCAGTCCCGCCGCTCGAGCGAGCCATCCAGGTTCCTGACCTGACCCGTGGGCCCGACCATTCTCTTGCAGCTTTCTCCGGCCATATGCAACTCGGTGACACGTTGTCAATGCTAGGTCAGATAGATCGATCCATCGCTTGCTACGAGGATGGTCTTAAGATCCAGATCCAGACTCTAGGCGATACGGATCCACGAGTTGGAGAAACTTGCAGGTTCTCATTTCTTGTTTTTCTTCTCAGTTAAGCATTTAATAGGTAATTAAGCCCTTTAGATTCTTCATCAATATAGTGCCGGGATTAGTTTACAATTTGCTGAAAGCTGATAATTTCGTTAATGCAAGTGAGATTCGTCTCTTCATTGGTACTCAGATGTATCTGCATTCCCCAAACTCAAACAATTGTGAGATTTAAAATTTTAGGGTTTAGGATCCATTGTTCCAATAGAGCCAAGGTTTAGTTTCCTTCCTATTAGCTTTAATTTTAGAGATGACTGGACATCGCAGAAATTTGCTTAACGTATAATCTTTCGTTGACTTCAATTGAGGATGAGCTTCCAAAATTTAAGAGCTTGTGTCTAATTACTGAAGCTCCTATTCATTTTAGGTACTTAGCAGAAGCTTATGTTCAAGCAATGCAGTTCAATAAAGCGGAAGAGTTATGCAAGAAAACCCTAGAAATCCACCGTGCGCATAGTGAACCCGCCTCACTGGAGGAGGCAGCTGATAGGAGGCTGATGGCAATCATCTGTGAGGCTAAAGGAGACTACGAAAACGCCCTTGAGCACCTTGTCCTTGCCAGTATGGCCATGATTGCGAGCGGGCAAGAATCCGAGGTTGCATCAATCGACGTCAGCATTGGGAACATCTACATGTCGCTGTGCCGGTTTGATGAAGCTGTGTTCTCCTACCAGAAGGCTCTCACCGTGTTCAAGTCCTCTAAAGGTGAGACTCATTCTACAGTCGCAGCAGTGTTTGTCCGATTGGCTGAGCTTTACCACAGGACAGGGAAACTTCGCGAGTCCAAGTCCTACTGTGAGAACGCCTTGAGAATATACAACAAGCCGGTGCCTGGGACTACTGTAGAGGAGATTGCTGGTGGATTAACCGAGATTTCTGCAATTTACGAGTCTGTGGATGAACCTGAGGAAGCATTGAAACTACTTCAGAAGTCGATGAAATTGCTCGAGGATAAACCAGGACAGCAGAGCGCCATTGCAGGTGCAACATTAATCAAAATCATGAATTTTTATTTTAGCTGGATTAATATGCATTTTACTTTTAAATCATGCTATTTTGGTCTCAAATTGAATGCAAAGTACTGATCTTTTTTGTTGGCAATCATGTAAGTAAAAGCAACTGGCTGTAATTTACCTGTTTAGGCTTAGCCAAGACGCCAATTAACTGGTGCATTTGGGGTATTGTCAAACAATCCTATAATAAGGGATCTGAATGCTTATTTGAGGCATAGTTGTATAGGGAAGTAGATAGTGATCAAACAAGAAATTGAATAAGTCGTAAGTTGTATGGGTATGAGATTTTCAATCTTCTCTACAAGGTTCCCTATTTGGCGTCGTATGTCAATATTTGCAGGGTTAGAGGCACGGATGGGAGTTATGTATTACACGTTGGGGAGGTACGAGGATGCAAGAAACGCGTTTGAGAGTGCTGTGACAAAGCTGCGGGCAGCGGGTGAGAAATCTGCCTTCTTCGGTGTTGTATTAAACCAGATGGGACTAGTCTGTGTTCAGCTTTTCAAGATCGATGAGGCGGGTGAGCTGTTTGAAGAGGCAAGAGGGATTCTTGAACAAGAACGTGGACCGTGTGATCAAGACACTCTCGGCGTTTACACCAATCTGGCTGCTACTTATGACGCCATGGGAAGGTAAATTGTCTTACAGAAAACTCTCTGACATAACACTGATGATCTGTTGGTTCACCATAATTAGAATCACAAAATGTATGAACTCGATCGGATTCCTTCCCTAAACCAGTCGGTATTATGGCTATGTAATTGCAGGATAGAGGATGCGATTGAAATATTAGAGCAGGTTCTGAAGCTGAGAGAGGAAAAGCTCGGGATTGCGAATCCGGATTTTGAGGACGAGAAGAAGCGTTTGGCAGAGCTTTTGAAGGAAGCTGGACGTTCGCGAAACTACAAAGCCAAGTCGCTGCAGAATCTGATTGATCCAAACGCAAGACCTGCCAAGAAAGAGTCTTCTGCTAAGAAATGGCCCAGCCTCGGTTTCAAGTTCTGAGAACAAAAATAATTATCATATCATCCATATATATATTCATTATTATATTATTTTTTTTAATCTGATCTATTTCCTGTATCATAAATTTGAGGTTGACGAATTAATTTCATGTATAGTGTTATTATTTGAGTTTGGCGAAATACTGCCACGTACTTGGTGAGCTGTTTGTCTGAGTTTGAGAATTTCTTTAATTCAACCCCCTTTCCTATAATTATATATATTTTTCATCAATATCTGGGCGATTCGTGTAGAAATATGGATATTGTCATAGTTAAATTGTTCACTCAGTACGACTAATTAATTGATTGACCATAGTTGGAGTTTCTTTCAATCTGATTTCAATTCTGGTTGACTACTAAAAATCCCAAAATGATTAATCTATTGGTGTTTGTAAGGTTTCTTTGAATATGATTTCTAATTTTCAAAAAGGCCAGAAATGTGCTCCAGTCCTGACTCTAGATAACAGTGAAGGTTGCAAAAGAAAGTTTTGTAATTATTGTTTACTAAAACAAGAGTATATTATTTACTCTCCTTCAGAAATTTCTGTTTGTTTTGTATATGTATGTAAATAAAGACATGCAGTGAACATTTATGTTTTATAGATAGATGTCACTGTACGTTATTGTTAGATGTCTATTTTCAAAAAATTAGATATGTATATAAATAAATGTATCTTTGTGTTTTCTGAAATAAATTAACAGAGGTAATAGACATATACCTATCAATATTCACAATCACACACATATAGTATTTTTGTTTTGTTTTCTTTTGCATGGATATAAGCATACATCCATTAACATTTCATAGGATATACATAGCTAGAGCCTATTTATCTCTTCCTAATGACCTAAGGTTCCATATTAATACCTATTTCACATACTCCTTTTTATTTTCGTGGATAAAAAAATTATTGAACTCCTTAATCTTGGTAGTTCCATAAGAATCCAAACTATGTGAACTAAGCTAACCCTATTAAGAATAACATCCCACGTAGCAAATTCCTACTATTGCTCTACCATGATTTTTGTATTAATTTCCAAGACTTTTATCTTTATATACCTAAATATAGAAATATTATACATTTTTACTTGTGTGTTTTAAAATTCAACTAACCTCTAAAATTAGTTACCAAACTTTAAAACAATAGTTACTGAATTACTTAGATTTTCTTTGACACTTTGTATGCATTTACTCACGTATATGTTATGTATGCAAGTCACATCATAACGTTTGTATTTCATGGTCTCTCTTAGCCTTCTTCTTCTTGTATTTATATAAACACCACCCAATCGACCATCCTTCTTCTCTGATTATTAACGATTTCAAAATGATTTCTCAAATCATTTAACAAAATTCCTCTTCACACTTCCATCATCATCATCATCATCTTTATAATTCTATCAAAAACTATGGTGTCTGCACAGTTGAATCTTATTCGGAAGATTGTGGGGATAATAGGTTATTCATCACATCTACAAATTTTTATAAAAAATAATTACCAATGGTTTACCGTTTTCTTTTCTTTACTTTGTATTATCTTATTTGCAGGAAACTGCATCGCTCTGTGTCTGTTCTTGTCACCAACGTAAGTACATGGCTATATTACACAATTGTTCCATAAATTCAAGACCTAGTTATTTCTCTCATGTTTTACATAATAGATCTAGTATCTTTTTTTACTATAATTAAAAAGTGTTTTGCATTGATTTCCTTCCAACCAAGATAAGAGTTCATCAATATAATTACATTTAATATATGATAATGATTAATGTGTCATTACATCAGACCAACATTTGTACGGATAGTGAAAAAGAAGACAGTGGAGGAATATTCACCAATACCGTATTTAGCAACACTCATAAACTGTTTAGTTTGGGTTCTCTACGGACTTCCAATGGTGCATCCCAACAGCATGCTGGTCATTACAATCAACGGCACAGGGATCTTCATCGAAATCGTGTTTCTTACCATCTTTTTCTTCTTCTGTCTCCGCCAAAAACAACGGTTGCTAATAACCGCCGTTTTGGGGGTTGAAGTTGTGTTTGTGGCCATTCTTGCAGTTTTGGTCTTTACACTCCAACACACTACCAATAAACGTACAATGAGCGTTGGCATTGTATGTTGCGTTTTCAACATTATGATGTATGCTTCTCCTTTATCCGTCATGGTATGTTTAATGGTGCATTTATGACACTTTTATTGCTATTTATTTTTTGACTATAATATGGTAGATTTAAAATTTCAACTAATCAGTTCTTTTGGAAATATACGAAGAAAATGGTAATAAAAACAAAAAGCGTGGAGTTTATGCCGTTTTGGCTATCGGTAGCAGCGTTTCTAAACGCAGGCGTTTGGACAATTTATGCACTCATGCCATTCGATCCATTCATGGCGGTGAGTTTTCTTCATCATAATTTCATGCTTCACCTATAAAACTACCATTCAAATTTTTGTGAACAGAGAAAACATTCATATACATGGGTTGTGTATGATTCTAAATTTTTAATTGTTTTTTTTTCCCAAATAATAAATAATTTACGATTAATTGTCATAATGGATTGTTTCAGATACCAAATGGAATTGGGTGTATACTTGGGCTGGCCCAACTAATATTGTACCGTGTTTACTACAAATCCACCAAAACGATAATGTCGGAAAGACAAAAACAACCCGGCTACGTTACTGAAGTAGGCTTATCTGGTGCGGTCGCTCACACTGAATCTGAGAAAATCACAAATTTCAATCAACCGCTTAACAGCGTTTGATTCCTATCTTATTCACCGTCCGATCATCAGATTTTTTTTTTCATCTAAAACCCTTTAACATGCTAATAAGAAGAATGTTTAACATTACATTATAATATTGGGTGTAATGTTAGAATGTTTAAGAGTAGGCTGAAAGATCTGTTTCAGATTATAATATTTGGAAAGGCACGAGATTATTTCTTGTTTCACTTTATTTTTATTTGCTTAAGAAAAATTACGAGAAAAAATATTCCCATATTATAACTAATCGATTTTTTAATAAATATAAATTAGATATATATATGATTTCTTTTTTAAATTAATAATTTAATTTTTTTAATATTAATTATACAAATGAAATAAACAATGAAACTGGATTACAAATCAACTCAATTTGTCTTTATACAATATTATTAAATAAGTAAATATTATATATAATAAATATTTAAATGAACGAACTTTTTTATATATTTTGTTTGACAATTTTTTAAAATCTTTAATATTTTGTTTTATATTATGTTTACATTTTATCTCAAAATAATTTTAATATCAAAATATTAGAGATTTACATAGAACATATTGTTAAATATTTGTATAATATTTTTTTAAGATGCCTTAATATGACACGTTGGCAAATTATAAATCACACGTGAAAATAATATTTATTTATTAAAATGTTTTTCAATTAATATAATAGAGATTATAGAAAAAACAATCAGAATTTACAATAAAAAATAGCATCGATGAAAAATATATATCTAGTTTTGTGTATAAGCAGGGAAGATTTGAAATTTTTGTTGCTCTTAATTAAAACTAAAATAGTGAAATCATTTTGTCATTCACCAATAATGTGCGATACAAATAATAATATCTTGAAATAAATTAAATTAAGAACATATTTTCATCAAAACATTGAAAAAGAAAGTGAAGCTAAATTTAGGTAAAACAAGAATAAAGACGTAGCAAAGGAACGAGTCTTTAGCATGTCCTACAAGTGCGGTTGACCATAATTAATAACCACAATTCTCTTCTACCAATTTTAAACAACAAACTTCACAAACACAATTTATTGAGAGATAGAGATAGAGAGAGAGATTAGAGAACGAAAAGAAATGGCAGGACCTGAACAAGCGTCGAGGCAGTCAAGTGAAGTGTTGGGACAGCGAAGAGCATTAGGAATATGTCCGGTAAGAGCAGCGGCTGTTGGAGCGGTGATAATCGGTGGACTTGGGTACATTGTTTTGTATAGCAAGAAGAAGCCTGAAGCTTCAGCAAGCGACGTTGCTAAAGTTATGTCAGGTGTCTCTGCTACTACTGAGAACACTCGTCCTCGTAATTAACCCTTTTGATTCGTATATCAATCTAAATGTTATGTTTGGTTAACAAATATTATTTATATAGCCAATCTTCTAAAATATTGTTAAACATTTTTGTTTTGTTTGAATTGTTTAGTTCAGTTAATTGAACTCGTATTATTAATTAATCCTAGTTCTATTCTTTAATGTCAAAACTTCAAGTTTATTTGTTGTTAAACAATGTTTTGAATCTCCATCTATCGTTTTCATTAGAGTTCAAAATATCAATCTGAAGAGCCTGTCGTGTACTCTTCATGTGACTCCACGTGGATGTCCATTTTTACCAATTAATTGGGCTCATAGAATCAAGACTAAAAACATGGGCCTAACATTCTTAGCCCATTATAGGTTTCGATATTATCCTCGTAGCGAAACCTCCAAATGATTGCCTGCGATAGCTCAAATCAAGCGTTTAAAAACTTAGATCTTAAATTTAAGTCCATATTTACATAAATCCTAATAATTAGATTCACAAATACTTTTTATAAATAATATGAATTCGAACCAAAATATAATAGTGTTTAAACTATAGTTCATCTTTTCACATTAATGCAAGTAACTTACCACAATGAAGAGGTACATGAATTCACGCTTTATATTGCTTGAATTTTTAGAAATGTAGAAACAAGTTGTTTATGATTGTTTAAACTATGTCCATTTAGATCAAATATATTTGGAATCGTTTGGTTTTGAATTGATTTAATTACGTTTAAATTTTAGTATCCAAATTCTGTTAGACTGGTTTAGTTATTTTGAAATAAAATTACTACTGTTAATATAATAGATCATATTAAAAAATTTTAAAAAAACATATTTTTGTTATATCATTTTATCATACGTCCCTGTTGAGTTTTCAACATATGTTAGTCTGCAAAATTACTTAAAAATTGTTTGTTTTGTGATTGTTGTGTTGTGTTGATTGAATTGGATTGGGATGTTTTGTTTTTTTCCACTGTCGTTTAGGAATCGATTAGTGCGATGGACCGTTAATAGAGAAGTAAAATACGCAACAGAGTAACGTAAAGCCTTATTGACAAATATACATGTACAAATAAATCTAAAATGCTGAATAAAAACAAAAGGGTCCATAGCTCAGTGGTAGAGCATTCGACTGCAGATCGAGAGGTCACCGGTTCGATCCCGGTTGGGCCCTAATTATTTTTTAACACGTTTGTAAACGAACCCTTTGAAGCGTGTTTCTCTCATCTTTTTTTTTTTTGTTTTATCCCCGTGAACGATAAATGACTAAAATGATGAATTAATGACTCGTGTTCGGCTGCTTTATTTAATTTTTAGAATTTT
Source organism: Pugionium dolabratum (assembly GCA_018901945.1). Taxonomy (NCBI): domain Eukaryota; kingdom Viridiplantae; phylum Streptophyta; class Magnoliopsida; order Brassicales; family Brassicaceae; genus Pugionium; species Pugionium dolabratum. The sequence continues at coordinate 114,269 of JAEVFF010000377.1, forward strand.
AATGAAGTCACGGGATCTCGTTTACGATATTCCTTCACTACCAACCAAATGGACTTATATAAACCCAACTTGCAATAACAAAATTAATTCATATGCTTTTATACCCCTATTTAAGTTGAAGATAAAACGAAAACAATATTCCAGATGTAAAATTATAAGCTTAGTAGTGCAGTTCCAAAATTAATAAACGAGAATCAAACACATTATTGGTGCAACCCCACGGGTCATATTAACCATTTGTCCCTATGTATAAACATAATTCTTGTATGATGATAATATTTTTAGTACTTCTTTATTCCTTTTGTCAATTTTGTACATATTATAACTTGTATGTATTATAATATTATGAAGATATTCAGTTCAATGTTTTGCTACGTATACATCCATTATCATCAATTTAAGATTATTTGGAAAATAAAATAACAGGAGTGAAAGTGAAAACATAATGATGGGAATAAGTATTAAACAAACCGCACGAAGTATCACATGCACTGATTATCTACAGAGCGTTGAGAGACAACGAAAAGATTGTTTAAATAGCAACCCTTGTCTCAGAGTTGCTCTCTCTCTACTTATATAATAAACCCATCTTCAACCAAAAGCAATCAAATTAAACTCAAAAAGTTTTCTTTCAAAACTCTCTCTCTCTCTGGTTTATCTGTTTTTGTCACTTTCGTTTCTTGGAAAATGGGGAATTGCTCTCAAAGAGCAGTATCCGATGGCGGTGGCTCAGTAACCGTAATTCAGACAGATTCAAGAAACATTGGAAGTCCGAAACTGGAAGTAAACATCATGGAGGAATACTATAGAAGCCAGAGGTGTAGCTCGTTGCCAATAAACAGAGAGAAAACCCTAGGTTACCTTGTTAGACAAGATACAATAAGCCCTAGAAGAGTTGGGCCAACAAAAATACAAGTGTCACCGCAAAGAAGAAACGGAGTGTGGAAAGCGAAAGTTGTGATTGGAAGTAAACAGCTTGAAGAGATTTTGGCGGTCGAAGGCAATACACACGCTTTGATTGATCAGCTGCGGTTTGCTGCTGCACAAGCTTCAGCCTCAACTTCTTCCTCGGAGATGGTTAGAGTTCGAAACTTATCCTCCCCAACCCAAAAAACCAATGAGAACTACTTCTGTTAGGTTCGATGATTGTGGTCTTCTGTTTCTAGAGGGGTTTCTCCTTTGTAACCCTTGTATGTGTATATTGTAAGAAAAAATTAAAGCCATTTCAAATCATCAAAAAGAGGGAATTCAATTCGATTTTGGTTTGGAGGTTTCTGTCTCACATTTTTTCGTTTTGTGAAATATTAAAACCAAGTAGAAATGTATATTTTTGATATGATTTGGCTTCTGTACAGGTTTGGTTCAGAAGATTAAGGTATGGTTTTGGTTTGCTTGGAACCGGTTAAACCGAAATAGGTACTTCTACTCAGGATAATGTCTCGTTTACTGCTGGACACATTACAACCAGTTCGAAAAGAAGAAAAACGCAGTTACATCACCACATTAACATTCGCACCACTAATAAAAAAAGAGACTTACATATGCTTCGAGAAGAGTATCGCATGTTCTTCAGACACGAGATTCCATTTTCTTGACAGCTTTTTCGATGGCTGGAATGTTTTTTTTGAACGTTGACCATTGTTCATCTGTTAAGCTTATCCCTGGAGAAGTATTATATATATAATATATCACTGACTCGAAATGGATCATGGCACATCAAAAATATTTGTCTCAGTAGAGGAAGTTGCTTTTGAGAACAATGTGAGGATAATGATTATCAATTTATAGTTCAGTCAAAAATGAAACTTAATAACTAACACACACACAAAATAGGAGTGTCGAATCCCTACTGGCTTCGAGTTTGAATAATGAAGCACTTAAAAGTGGAATTTCGTAAGAAATTTGGCTCACATTTGTAGATAAACACACAAAATGCAGAAATTTAAGATGGATTTGGATACAAGTCAAAAGAAGAAACAATTTCTGTTTTTCAAAAACAAAGAGAGTCTAAAAGTGATTTGTATGTACCTTTAGAAGTGGGAAGCTCTTTGCCATCTTTCTTGTAATACTCTCTGATTGAAACCAAATTCTTTCCTCGAAATTCCTGTATCGTCACTCTTCTCTTATCCGAAAGCTGAGAAACCACAAATCATTAATCAGTGAGGATTGAAAAAATAACATTCAACTTTCACAAATTTATGATCCAACATCGATATAGTGCAAGATTATTGGTTTCACATCATCTCTTTTCGACCGAACTAGATAGGAATACAAAATTCACGCAGTGGATTCGAATTCGAGCAAAGAGTGTGAAGAAATTTAAAACTGAACCCGGCAAATGATGAGATCTCCGTCATCGTCCAACTCTTTGTTTCCCTCACGACCATCTTGAACATCCTCCCCATGCTCCTCCGGTTGCTTCGATCTCTGCTCATCGAGGAATGAGTTAACGACGAGGCGTACATGTGCCTTGTGAGATTTCTCTGAGAGATCGATGCCGAGCCTCTCCGAAGCTAGTTTACGGACCTTGAACTCCGTCATCTCCGACATATCCGATTCCTTTAGAATCTCTAGCACTGTTCTCTCGACCTTCTCCTTCATCTCTTTCTCCATTAGGGTTTTTCAGGGACTTTTCAGCGAGTTCCGTCAGATCAACCAAATCGGGAAATCGGGAATTGCTTCAAGGCTTATGTTGGGTTTCCGTTTGAAACGGTGCCGTTCCACCGTTTCAGTGATTCTACGTGGCAATCATTATCAGGTAGCAGCTGAAAAGTTTGCTTACGTTAACCAATATCTCAACCGGAGGATTATGAGAATCTTTTCGGTACAGCTTCAAATTGCCTAACCGAAAAAGTAGACTTCTCGAGATTTTTTATTCTTTGTAGTCAGACTTCTTTTATCCAATTATTGCTTTCTTTTCTCTTATTCTTCTTTTTTTTTTGTGGTTGAGGACTTTGTATATACTTTACTACTTCAAGATTTTTAATTTTTTGGGTCATAGAACTGTAAACATCACAAACTCACAAAATTAGTAGATGCTATAATAGTAAGAGGCAGCACCAAAGTCCTGTACAAACTGTCAAAAGTAATGTTGCAGTACTTTTGATCCAATTTCTCACCATTGATATAATCCCAAAAACGAAAAAGAAATCAGACCAACAATTCAAGAGCAACTGAAATAAAGAAAACAATTCATTACGTGTCGTTAAAACTAAAGAACACCACCATCAATCTAATAACCCAATTTTCCAATGTGCAGATTCCTTCATCTTCTTTTTTCGTCCCAGAAACCAGAAGAAAAGGAACAGAGGTAAAAACAAAACTAAAGATATCATTGATGAACAACAACCTGTTGATTGACGCCATCGATGAGCATCAATGAGCTGTGATGATGAACCATGTGCCACCTGCCATTGTGGAACTCGAACACATTGGTGACGAGGAATGGACCAGCATCCACATTCAGGTATGCTTTCATGGTGACCCAAGCCATGTCGGTTAGTATCCGAGTGCGAACATTGTGGACCTGAAAGTCAAACCCTTGTTCCCAGTTGAAACAAAGTTGCCAGCTTTGCATCACTTCGTTGTACCTACAATTTGAGGAGGAGAAACATAGATGATTCATACTGATGATCTCTCTCGCTTCATTCAAACAAATCCGCTATCTATTCAAGGATGTCGAACCCGGTTCATAGATGCATAAGAAATGCATTTGTGTGTTGTAGACTCAAATTACGGAATTCATATTTCCTACTTTTATACATAGCAATGGCAAAATGCTGAAAAGAATCCAAATTCTCTATACTGTGGAATCAGTGATTCCGTATCACCATTGTTAACCATGTATGCTATTGTAAATCTTTGCTTCAGCATATTTTAATATACCAAGCTAAATTGTTAACATCTTGTATCACAATGAACTGCATGAGAGCTTTTTCATATGACAACAATGAAAAGTCAATTCCTATTCCGCTAGTATACTCAAACCCAGACAACAATAAGGACTCAATTTACAGCCAAAGCGACGTGATGTGAGCATAACCAAACAGTTAGTGGACATGCCAGGTACAGATAAGGGTGACAGAATAAAGGCACTGCTGATAACAAGACGAAACTAACTATTAATGCATTCGTCATAAGCAAAAGGAAGCAGGAGAAATGTGGAGTTGGTACCCAGAGAAAAGTTCGCCTGAGGCATGGATGCATTTCACATAGTCTGAGTTGAGCCATAATCGAGCCATTTCTTGAAGTGACCTCTCTCTGATGATGTTGAAGAATTCAGTATTCACACTAATGATAGCTCTAGTAGTTGCATAGTATTCTTTCCACCCGTTGACTGGGGTTACAGTATCTTGTTCCAGTGTAAAATCCTAGTACAAATGAGCAGAAAAAGGAAAAGATCAGCAAGCGTGTCTAACAACACTTTAAGCAAGCATTGACCAAAAGAGCAGAAGCAAAGTACCATTCATTTAGACAGGCTTGAATCCAGAAAATGCTAAAAATAATATGTTGAAGAGCTTGGGAAAACAGAAAGCATATAAGCTTAAATATCCAACCAAAGGCTACAAAATCAATTCATATACAAGTGACTGATACTCCTCTACGCTGCAGAAACATGTATAGTATACTCAATCTTGCATAACAATCACATTTCACTAGTCCTGAAACCAAAGAGATTTTCTACGATGGTTTCCTTATCGACCCGCCTGAAGCTTTTGTTAATTTCCTTATTGACCGGCCTGAAATTTTTGTTAATCTATCTTTCTCTTTTCAGTTGAAATAGCCAATACACGAATCATCTTAAAACTGTCTCTTGAATCCAAGTTAACCAGAGATACTAAAAAAGACACTTGTTGAACTTCCAATATTCAAGCTAAACAAACAATAAGGAAAAATAATGATTTTACACAAAACAGTTGAGAAACGAGTGATTACTGAGTCCAATAACCTTGTGATAAAGGGCCTTCCAAGCATTATCGTCATTAGCAGCTTTCCTCATCAAGGAATTCGTCATGGACAAGCGGCAAAGACTGGGATAATCCAAGTAACTGAGCGCGTGGGTAGTAATCTCTGGGACCAACTGCTCCATCATGGACACTCCCGGCTTATCATCAGCAAGCACAGCCACGTTGGAAGGCACAACATCCGCTCTCTCTCCGGCACCAAGAAGCGCGGAATCCACGTTTCCGTTGACACTACCGTTAGCCAGCGGCGTCGACGGCATAGGTTTATCCAGATTCGTGTTCTGAGGGAAGGATCGGGAAGCGAGGAGAGCGAAGAGCAGGGAGAAAAATGATTGCGATTGAGATTCCGACTATGAAGAACAAGAGTGTTGACTGCGCGGCAAGAAGGAGAGGAAGTTAGAAGGGACAAATTTTACTGATAAGATATGAAAAATTTGTAGAAATGAACAGAAAAACCTTGAGAAGAAGCTTGAAAGGTTTGACGCGCTTAGGGTTTAATGGAGTTTTGCGAATCTGTTCCCTCCTTCTGCAGAAACCCTAGAATTGAATCGGAAAAAAAGAAACAGGAAGACGAGGAATAGAGGTTGCAAAACTGTTTGTCTCCAACTCCCGTAACTGACCATCGCAAATGTTAATCAAAGTGTGTCACCGTAGAAAATAGCCTGGAGTTTCAAGGGCATTGTTGTGATTTAGACGAATGTTCATCAAAGGAACTGTGTGACTATTAGAAGAAAATAGTCTTAAGTTATGAGGGCATTAAAGGAAACAAGTTATAAAGGGCAATAATGTGTAAACGACAACGTTTACTATATTTGAACCAGATCAAAGAAAACAATATAAACCTAAATTCCTTTGACAATCAAAGATCTATACAGTAGTTTATTATAAGTGTTTATAAGGTTTTAATTTTTTTTTTTAAACGTCTCTATAAGGGTTTGTGAATTGTTATAACACATTTATAAACTTTTATAAGACAAATACGAAATTGAGAAAATTTGTAAACTCTCTATACGATTTTATAAGTTCATGTATAATATGTTATTTATAAAGGTTTATAAAAAAAATCATGCAACTATACATACACTTCCATGCGTTTAAATCAGTCAAATAAATTTTACTTTAAATGAACTTGGAATCTGGATTCTATTTTTAACTTTCTAGTATTTAACTATTGTCCAGGATGGGTTTAATCACAGTGACCAAAACTGGGAAGACTTTCTTGATGCAGTAAACATATCTTCTCATCTTCGAACATTTTTTTTCAAGAGCTGTAGCGACTAAGTAAAGCTCAGTTCTGGCCTTAGAGAAGAGTGAGAATCTCCAAACTCGTGGAGAAGAAGACAAAAGGGGCGAGAGAGAAAGAAAACAAAAAATTATATTTACGTTCGGTAAACTGAACTACTTGTTATTTACGCATCTTAGAGTTACTTGCACTTGTCCTTGTGGTGAGCTCCAGAGGACGAAGACGCCGCAGTTTCAACATATTGCTCAGCGAGTTTCTTGATCTTGTCGCCTTCTTTGATCAAGAAATTAGCATTCTTGGCTTTGCTATGATACTTCATCACTTTCTCTGCGGTTTTAGTCACTGCCCATCTGTATTGTTCAACGTTTATCACTCCGCTCTTACACAGTGGTCTTATATGTTCTTTGATGTATGCTTCCACCTAAAATAAAATAAACAAATTCGTAATCACCCAAGGAAATCGTAATTTTTTTGACAGAGGAATATATAAAGGTTTTTATTACCTTCTTGATGACGGAGTTACTAAACCCATCGGCTTTGCTTTTCTCTTCTTTTGACGATTTCTCGCTTGGATTACATTTTTGAATCCTTTTGGGAATTTTTTCCTCTTGAATGGACGAATTCTCAAAGTTTGAAGCGATGATCTCTCTGTGCGTGTTGCTCTCACACTCTGAATCAGGTGCTTTATCCCGAAGACCATTCTCAGCAGATCCTTTATTGAGAGGTTTCTCGACTAGTTTCTCTGCACCAGGTCCGTACAATTCTTCACATTCAGCTACAGAAAGGATCTCACCTCCCTCTCCCTCTCCCTCTCCTCCCTCGGCCTTACCCTCAGGTACAGGCTCCACTGGAGCAAAGCTCTTCCCGTTTTCTTCAACATTTGTGGTCTTCAACTCATTTGCAGTTGTTTCTTCATTGCCCAATACTTCAGATTGATTTATAACTTTTTCAGGCAGAACAGTGGATAAAACTACCTTCACCTTAGTCAAACCTTCATTCGGTTGTGTTTCTAAAACTTTTGTAGCCTTCGTAGCACCAATATACTCTTCTTCATCCAAGTCATACTCAAAATCCCCAAAGATGTCTGTATCAGGAATGGTTCCTATGTCAAGTACATTCTTTGGGCCTACCTCTCGGGCTATGTCCAAGGAACAGACTCCTTTATCTGGAGGTATTTCTGTTGAACGGGTTGGGCTGTTTGGAGGTGAATCAGCAAGACCTGCTGTTCTGAGCGCTTGGAGGATGGCTGGATCATCTGAATCTTTATCACTGATACGTTCTGGATTATCAGCCAGTGGTGATGAAGAATTTGGTTCTACAGCAGTACTCTCCATTGCTTTGCTCTCTGAATGGTGCAGTATTTCTTGCGAGCACAGATTCAGATAAACAACTTTGCTACTTGATTTGTCAGCGATCGCTTTCTCAATATTTATAGCATCGGCCACAGCTAGTTCTGTCACTGCAGTTCTTCGAATATCCAGAAGATTTTCTTTCTTCAAGAAATGTTCTGTCAAGCGATATAATTGTGTCTGCAGCAACAGCGATTTGCTTATAAACAAAAATAAGCACCACGTAGAAATAATAAAGCTAGCTATTCCACGGGTTACGATGTTAGTATTGGTTAGCATGAAATCTTGTATAGTTTTCCAAGAAAATACTTTTGACACCTGAATTGACCCCAAAGGAAAAAGCTTTATGCTCTGTATCTTATCAAATATTAGAACATATCTCTCGTGGAGTTCCCAAACACAGTATAAACTGACTTCCTAACATACGCAAGGTAGACCTCCTCCTCATATATATACTGTGTACTTAGCTCACAGTTCATTCTAACAAGGATCTCAAAAGAGTGACCTCTCCTTTATTGTCTGGAACCCAAGTAACTTATTATAAACTTAGCTATAATTAATACCACGGGGAGCTGAAATTTTTTGTAAAGGGCTATTCACGTACCTGCCTAACTGCAACCGGTACTTTATTATGGCGACTAGTCGCAAGGCTCGGTCTCATATCAGCTGGAAGTTGAGCCTAATATCAATCATAGAGACAAAGAAGCAACAATCTCAAACACCAGATTTGTTAAAAGCGACAAAGCAAGGGGTGAGAATTACACACCAACAATGGATAACTCCCTCTGAGCTCCGGAGAGCCTTCTTTGTCTTGGGTAGAGTTGTCACCAGCTATAGCTTTCTTTCTTGCAAGTACCTGCAATGCCCATTTCCTTTTGTCTTTCTTCAGTTCATCTGAGTTCTCAAATATTTCCTTAGAGTTACTCGATGTTAAATTCGATCCAGCAGCTTTTGAGCTGCTCCCCTTGGCATCACTTATCTTTGATAAGATCTTGTCTGCTTCTGCCATTTTTGCATTGTTTTTAGAGGTCCCTGTTTCTTTCAGTGCTAAGAGAGGCTTGATATCATCATTTCTTGGGAACACCGAGGTATCTGCCAAATACATTCTGGAGAGAATAGGATTTGAAGCCTGTGAGGTTTCAGATGAAATTTTTGTTTCAATGTCCGCTGGTTTCTTCTTCAAGAGGTTAAGAACAGACTTCAGAGTCTCAATTTTTTCAGGCTTTCTAGTTTTTATGCACCGATGCTTCCAAAACTCAACTTCACAGTCCCGGTGCCATGCACTTTTCCGCTTCCCATTGGAATCTCCATAAATTTTCTTCGTGAGATTCTCTCGGACTTTTCCTTTCTGCAACATCAACTTCTTTGCCTTTACTGCCAGAGCCGGAATTTTTTTAGGTGCTTCATCAGTTTTAGGTCCTGCCACAGCAGCTCTGAAGGCGGCCAAGAGTTTTGGATCAAATTGGTTTTTTCTGATGTCTTCCATCGATTTGTTACGAACGGCTTCTCGTATTTCTTTTCTTAGTTTCTCAACCAGAACCAATGACTCTTTATCATTTGCCGATGTCTTCTTAATCTTCTTTACCCTCAAACCAGCAGCGTTCTCTCCTTCTGAAGACCTATTGGTAGGATTTGGATGCATGGGATTCTTTTTACGCTTAATTCCTTTGACAATGCTGAATATATCAACAGTTGTATGGTTTGAAGGGGATCTGCTTTCATGGTGAATGGTAGCTATTTCTTCCATTTCCTCGAGTTTTGGTTTATTTAGAGGTTCTGCAATCTCAGCGTCAGTTTCCCAATTGTCATCATTACCACTGGTAAAGACATAGCACAACGAGAAAAAACATTCGAACATTCAGCAACAAAGCAGCGTAAAGAGGGAAAGATGGTACCAAGAAAGTAAATTATTTCATCAAACTGACCTGCAATCTGAATGCTTTCTATTTAAGCTGATAACACTAGCAACATCTGAGTTGGAAATGGCTGCCGTGGAAAGAGCTGGTAAGAACATTACAGTATATAAGACCATGTTTAACTATGCAGATGCAGATACTGATCAGATTACATTTGCCACGAAGAGGAAGAAATGAAAGGAAGCAGAAGACAACAGGAGAACAAAGGGCAGTATGATTCTCACGTTTTTTATCATCTTCCGGCAGACAATCCTTCTCTAAAAATCTTGTAGTGGGGTCTGCAGTTGCATAAATGGCTACTCAGCAGCAACAAGGGATAAAATAAAAATCTGTGTTAAGAAATTACACCAAATTAACTCTTTTTCAATCGATATTACCTGCACTATTCTCCATCTGTGCAGCAAACAGTTGCTGCTTTGAATCAGAAATTAATCCAGATAATATATCATGTGTTAGGGACTGCTTGAGATCTGTATTTTCCTTCCTACAGCATATTTTCAGATGTGAGCTATCAGGGTCTCTGTCCATCTTAGTTTGAACTGACAGTGGGTTGGTATCATTTGGTTTATCGTCTCCTTTGACTATTGATACGACAATAGCTGTCTCGCCTTCATCAGCAACTGTAACTGAAAAGTTACCAGAGTAAACAGCCTCAGTTGAGCATCCGCTATTTGTCCTCTCAGAAATATCTGGGGACTTTCTCGTCTCCATTGGTGAAGCTGAATCAGGTTCAAGTGGTTTGTCACTAGAGAGACATCTGTGGACAAAAGTAAAGGACAAAATAACTTAACAAAGAAAAGAAGGGAAGGACAATAGGGCAAAGTACTAGATTTCACTCAGATTTGGTATGTTGTGTTATGACTGGCACACGGAAAGATTAAACATCAATGGAAACTTTACCATACGTATATGTTTGGCTTACAGGTTAATACTAACAGAGACAATAAAATAAACATAACTCTGGTAAAACCTATCACACCATGGATCAAGCAACAATCTATAGCCAATACGCTAGTGAAACCTACCTCGGACATACCCATGTGTCCTCTGATACGACTTTCAGATCAAAACCCACACAAACAGCATGATACCTGTTAGCACATAGAGGAAAGCAACAATCAGAACCTAAATTTTATCTTCATAAAGGTCAAAACCAGATAAGAATGCTGTAAATATGAGAAATCTACGCCCAAATTATATAAAGGCAAGATCCTGCACATACAAGAGAAAGACCCGTACTTTTGTTGTTTGTATGTCATATTATAAACTTCCTTCCTGTGATAGTCATAGCATTGAGAAACGGATTGGACTACTAGGCTATAAAGACAATACTCTTCATCTAAAGTATGGTAGACACAAACATTATGGCACCGTAACAACTTAGCAAGCACGACAACTTCACCAGTTGATGCATTTAAGTGATGAAAAAAATGAGGTAAGAATACACACATATAAAGCAATCAATGGATAAGATTTAACAGGTATAGTTACCATATGTCACAAGAATCACAAGCAATTGATGTATCGAGGTTGGAATCTCCACCGATGTAATCGAAGCTGTTACGAATCATACAGAGATCTCCATCTAAACAGATAACTGCCTACAAAATGATTAGGAATGATTATTGTAATTTGTAGTAGTAACTTGGAAACCCCATGTATGATATCCTTACATTTTCGTCAATATAGTGTGACGGAGAAGAGACCGCATCAGTCTCTTCCTCGACGCAGCAATCTTCATCTCTGCATGTATTTAATAGTTTAGCTTAACGTCGGAAGATCACAACATTACTCTTTAGCACATACAGTAATCTATGGTGCACATGAATTTTTCTATCACCTTTTTAATCACTTGATCATGCTATGTCATTTAGTATCAATTTACCATGTTACAACTCATAAATAAAGACAATGACACCATTTAGATTGTTCATGCAGCAGGTAATAAGAGGATATAGTACCCTGATAACGAAACTTCGTCCACCTTGCTGCCTTCACCTGAATCATTCACCTTCACACACAAGCCAAAGACTCATTACCTAACCCAAGAGCTCAAAATACAAGAATGATGAGAAATATTCAGATAAAAAACAGATATGAGATTACTTACAGGGACACATGTTATCAACTGAAACTCTCTCTGACAGAGAGGGCAGAGGTTCATAATCGTAGACCAATTATCAATGCATTCAAAGCAGAACCTGAAATTCGTCAGACAGAAAGACACAAATTATCAGTCTACTGCTTGAAAAACAGCCCACCAACACACAGAATGGGATAATATTGCAACAACTGATATCCACGGAAACTGTGATAGCTCTAAGGAGTATACAACACATAGATTAAGAAAAGATAATGCTATGCAAAAACAAAAGCTATTACCAGTGCTGACAGCAATCAAGAACGCCTCTATCGATAATTATATCCATGCAAATCCCACATCTTTCCCCTTCAATTCCAGCCATATCCTGTTAAAGAACACAGTTTGTCAAAAGGTCACATCAACTATCCTTGAGAGAAAGAAAAAAACAGAAAAGATACTGGAAAACAAGACACGAATCAAAAATTTGTTAATGATCCTAACTCTGAAGCTGAAAATACAATTCCGTTTTGCAAGATAATCATTTCCACAGGATATTACAAGTTCGAGCTCCGGGATAAGAAAATGGACCCATACTTAGTTCAACCAAAAGCGACGAAAGTAGCTCAGAAAGTCGAAACTTACACTAACATTATGACCAACTTCAGTAGCTTCATCTTCAAGCAAGTTACTAGCGTCAAAATCGAGCTCCATTTTCTCAAAAATCTGCAAGAGAAGAAGGAAAAAGTAATCAAAAGATGAAACCGATTTCCTCAACGAGAAACGAACCGTGAAGAAAAAATCAGGTGAAATTTCAGTAAACCCAAACAATCTACTACCTCAGATCAAATCAACGAAGCTGGGAGAAAAATCTCAGAACCCAGGATGATCAATTGGAAAAGGCGAGAAATAGGGGATGAAGATGACGTCACCTCGAAGCCCTTGTTTTTCAATTGAAGGGGAAAGAAATGAATTTACGTCTGAAAATTAAAAAATTTCCGTTTAAGAAAAAAAACGAAAAGATGGACCACAACCACAATGACCTTTTATTCACCTTTGTGGGTAAATAATACAACTTTCTGTTTCGTGTGGGCCGTTTACGCGTAATATACCAATAAATTACAACATACTGGAATTAACTTTTAATCGAATAATCAGAGTAAAGCCAACGCATTCAGGTATGGTCCGTGCCGTGGCATAAATCATCAGTGTTTTTTTCCTTTTTCTTGATTGATAGATTTTAAGTTGAATACACATAGCCGGCAAAGATAGCAGCCTTTCCAAAAACATAAGTGATGTTCGTAGTAGAGGTTGCGACAACAATTTGCGATTAGACGCTATGGTTATTCACTATAATATTAGACGCTACGGTTATACACTATAATATTGTTATTCGTTTGATCGCCGCAGGTTATCGACGCATGTTGTATCGTAATTGTTTAATCGTAAACAATATAATTTTGCAGCGGTTAAAATTTTTTACCGCATCGTTTGACTGCAAAAAACTGTGACGATCAAACGAACAACGTTTGGTCACATAATACAACTATAAGTTTCTGCGGCTACGAAACGAACAGTACTATAGGCAAAACATAAAAATTTCTAGAGATAAAAGATCCAAAACGAGTAGGCATATTTTCTCTTCAAATAAATCACGTCGAACCTTGTTTCAGTTTCGAACCTAAGATCATATTTTGGTATGTATGCATTTTGTTTCATATTAAATTTGTTTTCTTGTGCACAATCCACGATTGACCAACAGTAAACCACAAGGGAATGAATTTGTTTTCTCCTTATTTATTAATATTTAGTTAATCAATTATGAAAAATTCATAAATAAACAGTTGGAGCTCTGAATCAACTAAAATAATAAATCAAAGAAGAAAACAAATTAAATCATTTGTACTGATAGACTTTGGTCTCAAACCTATGATCATCTCTCCACCATTGATGAATCCCATGAGCTTCTTTAAAATCCCTCGACGAACTCAGGTTCACAGTTAAAACGGAAGATGGAATTAGATGAACAGGCTCTTGAGTGTTCTTTCCTCCGCTCACAATATCTACTAGCAAACCACCCAACGAGTTCTGCGTCGCTAACCGTTCTACAAACCCAACCCCAATTTCCTCCATCTTCTTACGGTGCTCGAAGTAACCAATATACTCTGAGCACAAGTGGTCCTCGGGGTTGACATACAGCCGCGGAAACCAGTCGGATAAGGCAGCAAACGGGTCAGGTGGTGCAGGTAATGCACGGTTGTTTTGAGTCTTTCGGCTGTTTTGTTGGGTGGCTTTCTTGGCTAGAGCAAGTCCAGCTGTGATCACACTGCCTGCATTTTAGAAGCCGCTGCGTGAAAATGCAGGTAAAGGGCATATTCCGATAATTCAGCTTGGTTTATGGTTTCACAGTTTCTTCACTTCAAAGCCAAATATCGATCCATCCGGATATATATCTTAAAGAATAACACTGAAAGAGTTGGTTTGGAAGATTTAGTAACTTACCAGCGATGCGTATCCCGTGTTGGATCCTCTTGTCCTTGATTCTTTCGATAGGAAGAGACAAAAACGGCGGATTGAAAGCAAAACACTCGGGAAAAACTCCAGTTCCAGTTCTAATGATTGTTTTCCCAGTGAGCAATGCCATGGAAGCACCAAGAGAATGACCAACAAGCCACACATTTGAACCAGCAACCGAAGCCACCATGTTTCTCACGGCTTGAATAGCTATCTCAAACCGTGTTGTCGTGTGAAGTCCGTTTCTGATTACGTGCATGTCTAACTCGATGTCACGGGAAATAGAGTCCGCTTTTGTAACTGTTCCTCTGAACGCAATTACAAAACGCGGACTCAGTTCCCTGGATTTGACAGTTTGAGAAGATGGTTGCGGCGGGTTGTACTCGTAGATTCCTCCGAATATGGAGAAATCCGCATCATCAACAAGCTTGCGAATGAGGCGGAAATGAAAAAACTCAGACCACAGAGGAGATAAAGCTGCTTCTGGACCTTCTCTTTGTAGCTGACGGTCACGCTCAGCTACATAGATTCCTTGGACCAAAGAGGCAGCTACAGATCGTCGATGATGTTCATTAGCCCTGCAAATTCAATCAAACAATTAAGATAAATTTAAAAGCACATTCGCTAAAGCCAAAACATTTCATGAACACAAAGATGCAAACCAGTCTATAGCTGTTAGGTGTAATGGTCCAGCGAGGCTGAAATCATCTTTCTCACAAATCATCACTCCTTCTTCCTATTTATCTCTAAACATTTTATCAAAAATGTTAGTGAAATTTTCAAGTGTTGTAATATTAATTCGCAATTTAGATGAAATAAATCAAATGTAAAATCTTAGTCAAAATCCACAAGAAGGGAATGGTGAGCTTTAATTTAAATCACGCGAGACCTTTAATAATCGCATAAATTAATATCTTTCAACTCTCCAGAAATGCATAATCACCAAACACAAGAAACCCCAAACACAAGCTCGAACTAAGGAAATGATATTGAAAAAATGATAATCAAATTCGCCGAAAGATGCCGATTCTACTGTGACAAAATAGAGTGGAGAACTTCACGAACCTTGAGAGGTGGATTCAGATCTGAAATTTGGTTACAGTCAGTGTGATGTTTATAAAAGAGTAGTAATGGAGGAGGAGAGTGTGTGGGGGCTCATACTTCAGCTTCAGAAAGAGACCTTTTAACCCATCTTCGTGTTGAAAACGACACCGTATCAGCTTCAAGGTTCACTTTTGCCATTTAAATGTAAACATTTGCTTTCTAAGTTTGGTAACAAATTTTATTTTTGTATATTTGCATATCTTCAACAAAGGAAAATAAATAAATACAAAGAAAATTACACACTGAACAGAAATTGGTGGATTAAAAAATAATTATGATGATAATAATAATACTACACAACTTTCCAAAATATTTCCTAAAACTTTTTTCCTGTGAATTAACTTATAAAAATATAGTCTTAGTAACCAAAAAAAAACATAGTTAATGAGAGAAGTCTTCTTCACACTTGAAAGGAATCATATCCATAAGGGTTATTACTAGCCCAGTTCCACAAGTCTCTGCACATCTCCTCGATACCGTATTTGGCTCTGCATTGTTACAACCAGATTAAAAACACAAATTACAACTATTTGCCAACAAAATTTTTTAACTCAATTCAATTTCTCAAGATTAGATTCTTTTTTGTCAAACTGAAATTTAGAAACTTGTTTTATGTATGAACTTACTTCCAATTCAATTCACGTTCTGCTCTTTCCGTTGAGGCGTAAACAACTTCAGCATCTCCAGAGCGATCACCAGAGGAATTTTCTGATACCCGAAAAAAGTTCAACAAACATGACCAAGAATCTAAATAACAAACTCACAAAAAAGCTGTTAGATTCGAAATACGCATCATGTTTTTACCTTGCCGGACGCTTTTTCGAAAGCATCAACCATTTCCAGAACAGATGTTCCATTTCCAGTTCCAAGATTGTACACTTCACAACCTGAATTGCAATCTTCTAGCTTACGAAGAGCAGCTATGTGTCCATCAGCTAAATCAATAACATGAATGTAATCTCGAACCTGAACAAACAAAACGATCAAAAATATAGAAAAAACACTCTTCTTGTTTATGAAAGCATGTATTATACATACCCCTGTTCCATCTTTTGTATTGTAATCATTTCCAAAGACAGTGAGATGAGGTCTCCTACCAACAGCGACTTGTTGGACAAAAGGCATGAGATTGTTGGGAATACCACGCGGATCGTCACCAATGTGACCACTAGGATGTGCACCAACAGGATTGAAGTACCTAAGCAATATGATCTTCCATTCAGGGTCAGAACCATATACATCCCGGCAGATTTCCTCGATGAATAGCTTACAAGAACCAAACAAAAAGTTTCAGGTTCGCTTGATTAACCAGAACATTCAAATGGGTTTTTGAGTAGAAGAAAGAAAAAAAGTAACCTTTGTTCGTCCATATGGATTCAATGCAGAAATTGGAGACTCCTCTGTGCAAGGAACTTGTTTTGAAGATCCATACACAGTGGCTGATGATGAAAACACAAGCTGGACACAGAGTAGTAAAAGTAGCTATAATCATGAGATCTGAGATCAAACATGAGAATACAAATTGAGAAAGATATAAAATTTTGCAGCCTTGTTGAGCCATAACTTCCAAAAGTGTAATAGTTCCAATAAGATTATTATTATAATAGAGCAGAGGCTTCTCTACACATTCACCCACTGCTTTTAGTCCAGCAAAGTGTAACACTGCATCAAACCTGTAAAATAATAATATCCAACGTTCATCAAAAGAAACTCAAACCTAATTCTATGCTTAACACAAATCATTCATATCATTATTAGTGAAAAATAAAAAGTTTACTTTTTCTGAATCATACTTTGTTTCTGAGAAAATCTTCTCTAGAGCAGACCTGTCACGGAGATCGACCGGCAAGTTAACAAAAGATTATTAAGTTTTAAAAAATCCTTTTATTTTTTTAAAATTCTGATTAATATCCTAAAATAATATCTTTAAAATAAAATTTTTAAAATAACATAAATTATTATGTAAAAATAATTATTTAATTCAAATAAAATATATATATATAAAATTAAAAAATAACGGTTGGATTCATTTTTTCAATTTATGGTTTAAATTTTTTTTATTAGAATGAGATTTTTAATTATTTTATTATTAAATTTGTGTTATTTTATAAATTTAAATAATTAATGTTATAATTAGAACAAAAACTTAAAATATTGTTATTTTAAATAATTGTCTTTTCATAAAATACATCCCAATTTCAGCCACTTTACAAAAAAAATGAAAATTTGGATAATATAATTTTACTCTTTTAGACTGTATTAAATCCTACTAATATTTAATTCTGATAATTTTTTTTGAACGATTGACAAAATAAACAC
Source organism: Pugionium dolabratum (assembly GCA_018901945.1). Lineage (NCBI taxonomy): Eukaryota > Viridiplantae > Streptophyta > Magnoliopsida > Brassicales > Brassicaceae > Pugionium > Pugionium dolabratum. The sequence continues at coordinate 131,758 of JAEVFF010000377.1, forward strand.
TATTTTAATTTTTTGTTCCAAATATATTATAATTAATTTAAATTTTTAAAAATAACATAAATTTAATATTAAAATATACTAAAATTTATTAATTGTACACATTTTTGTAATATACGTAAAGATGGTATAATTATTAGTCTATTTAATTTTTTCACTTAAATAAATTAATTTTTTTAAGTGATAAACTTGTTGTATTAACATCTTGTTATAATTATTTTTTTCAAATAAAGAACAAAGGAGTCGGTCAGTGTCAATGTCGATGCCTACGATGGGAGAGAATAAGACTTGAATGATGTTAAATCTTGTGTTACGTAAGAGCAGCCTCCATCGATTTAGTTAAATGATATAAAATACAAACAATGGGTTGAAAACAAGAAGGAACAAAAGTGTCTCAATCTCTACTCAAGAGAATAACACAAACAAACAAAACAATAACAAATCCCACGCTACTCAAGTTGGATTGTTAACAAATAGTAATAATAATGTTATCTGCTTACAATATTGTGCAAGCCTTGATTGAACTAAATCTCTCTAGATTTCTGCTAGTTCAACGACACACAAAGGAGAGTTAAGATTCAAGGATTTGTTTCTGCACTTGAAACGTTGAATCCAAACTTAAACGGCAATACTAGCAAATATATTCACCGGACCCGAGAAGAGCCATTTTTCAGCAGATCTCATAAGTCAGTATGGAAATCTTGTGGCTTTTCTTGCCCACGGGCCGGTGGGACGCTGCTGTAATCCAAAGCCATTGTTGCTTACATTGCTTCTCTTGTCTTCAAACCTTCTCATTCTCATTCTCTCTTCCTTCATGTTCGCAAACCGAGAATCCAGTGTCTGAGGCCCTTGTCTTTGTCCTCCTCCTCCTCCTCCTCCTCCTCCTCCTCCATTTGCTTGCTTCTGCTCTATCTTCTCCCTTTGCTGCTGCTGTATTTGCAGATCAAGATCGATTGTTAATAACCTCGTCAGTCAATAACTTCCAAAGTCTCTTGTTATGGATGCCAAGAAGTTCTAAATGTTTCAATCATAATGCTCATATAACACACCATAAACACTGTATATTGTATCAGTTTCTTTCTAAACTACAGTCTCGTTAATAACCTCGACAAGCATTGTTTCTTTCTAAACTACAGTATCGTTAGGTTTTGACCATGCCCACGCATACCCCAAGGTAATTTAGGGATGCAGCAAGAAAGGCAAAAAAACCGTATCATGAAGGTTTAAGCAACCTAACAGATGGATATGAATAATCTACCTTTGCAACAAACCCCCTGTGTGCAGATCTATTCTGAACTGGTGGGGTAATGAACCTGCACAAAAAGAAAAAGGGTTGAATAACTTGAAATGTTTGCAGGGAAAAGACACCTATAGAGAACATCGGAATATATCAACTCGCACCAAATACCTCAACGTTCTGATACCGAGTTATTGGTAACAAACCATTTTCTTACCACCATAGAAAGATCTAAGAAGAAAGCCATGTAGTAAACGAATAAAGAAAGCGCCTTTTACAATACGAAAAATTAAACTCTCATGATCTTATTACCCTCAGCACATGAAAAGCATGTCATGAGCAGGAAAGAATGGATGAACAATGAAAGCAATAACTCCAACTTCCAGCAGCTAAACGAGAAAAAGGGTAATTCCCAAAATTTCCAACTGCATTTAATGGTGAATCGAACTCTTCAAGAGCGGTTTGGCCCAGAGAATTAAGACTTTATCCAGGATTATAAGAGCATAGAGCTTGAGATTTGATCCATTATGCAAAAAGCAACAATGAGATGTAAATGAGTTAAACACCCAATTCAAGCAACAAAGGAGAAAGACTCAAGCAGAACACCAAAGCCACTGATCAGCAAAGTCTCTGCTCAACCCTAACAAGCTAGAACTCCTTCCTTTACCTCAATATGACATCCCATGAGTGTTCATTTATTCCTCCAAGTATCCTCTATTCCTCTTAACTCAACTACATGATTTTGAATGATTATTTTGAGCCGAATTTATAGTCACCAATCTGATGACCATCCACCATCTAGAAGAAGAATAAAGAAACACAGATATACAAAATTGTAGAAACACCCTATAATAAGGAGCTTACAACCTTCTTGCAGAAGAAATAATCGAAGATCATTATTGGAGCTCATCTAATAAATAGATCAGAGAATTATCTAGTAGTCTAGACCTTGATTGATTTGTATTAGTCATCCTTCCAGCATTAAACGGTCTACCACGGAGTGGAGCAGCAAAAGTGGCTTTATGAGCAATGGTTGTTGTTGCCGGAAAATGGCTTCCTTTGAAATTAGTCCTTCTCCTTGCGAAAACACCCTAAAATACTGATATAAGTCAGAACGGCAACACCAAAGAAAAATGTCTCAACCACCGAGGCAACAAATTGACCGATAACACAACCATACTAACCTGTCTAACATCAGACCGTGAGTCCATATACCGCTGTGCTTTTGCCGTACTGTTTCTCACAGCACCATTAAAATTCTCCTTTTTATTCTATCACAAAACAACAATCACAAGTCAAAGTTCAATAAAGACACGAAGAGTCACTAAGTCTCAAAAATACATTAAATACGTAAGCTGTGAGAAACTCAGTTACTTACCGAAGCTCTCTGTTTCTTTCCTTTACTCACATTGGTATTGCTCTTTGACATCTTGATAATAGCATCTATGCTCAACAAGAAATATGAACGATGATGAGCTGTAAAACTAGGATGCATCTTTGTGTGAGTGAGCAAAAGAAAGAAAAAAAAAAACACAAACCCACCTAAAGACATATCCATTTTCTTCTCGGTGAGTGCAACGGTCTCTGTAGTAATAGGTGTTTCAGTCGCCATCTGCAAAATCATACCATTGGAGATTAAAAAAAAACAAATTCCAAGGCAAATGTCGGGCATGGCAAGAATAAATAAACGAAGCTAAACGGGATACAAATGAACCATCTTACACACTCGTAACTGAAGTCACATAGAACAATTACTACACCAAAAACCAAAAGTTTTTAAATTTATAGAAAATATATATGACGCACCCAAATCGACTGATTTACGAACCAGTCAAACAAAACCTAAACTGTTTCGAATCGTGAGGAAAAGATGAGAAGCTAAAGAGATGTAATCGTTACCGATTTAGGAAGTCAACTTTCTCACTGATACCAAAAGAAGGCCTTTTTTATCCGAGGACAAGCGAAACCGAGTCAACTCGTAAGCACTGGAGCAGAAACAAGCAGATTTACTGGTCGGCGGATTTCTTCTTGAAATTATATGCAGCTTACCAAGACGCTTTCGCCCCTCTATACGTGTCGTATTCTCATTGGAATAAATATCAAATTAGAGTATTGAGTGTTTGGAGGTCTTTTTTTTATCTTTCTGTAAAAGTAATCCGTCTCTAGAAGTGAAAACCGTAAATGGAACAATCGGTCCAAAATTCAAAAAATCAGGAATTGTGTCGTAATGGATCTTAGGAAGTGAATAATTGTGTTACATTTTGATGCAATTCAAGATTTGAGAAAAAAAACTGACAAAAAATAAAGATCAATTCAACCACAGAATAAGAAGACTACCGATCTAATTCAAATTTGTCCAAACTATATTAGTTTGTATACATAACAATTGGTTTGGTGCTGTAGTAACACACTTTTTATAACCCAAATCTTATCATGAACTGAAGAAATCTTAAACAGAAAATAAGCATAATTTTTTTTAAAAATTTCTTCTAAAACATTTAAACCCAATCACTGTATTCAGTATTTAGGTCCAATAAAAGCCGAAAAACAAACAAGAATCTCAGAATGCAATCATTCATATACTTCTTGCCTCTGATAACTGAGTTCTCCGGGAAAATCAAAACCCGGGATGTGTTTAAATCATTAATTACTGTTTCTTGTTTTTATTGTTTGGGTAGAAAAAGAGACAATTTTATTTGATAAAAAAAAAGACAAGAGAGAGGGGGGTTAGTTGTCGCCATAGATCCATTTCTCAGCGTTATTCGTGTAAGAAACAAGTTCTTGAGGCTTAAACCACAGGTTGATCTCGTCCTTTGCAGTTTCTGGTCCATCACTTCCATGGATTATGTTCCTGAAACATCACATTTCAAATATCAAATTCTTATAATGTCCTAATGCAAATAAACACACACAAAAAAAAAAAACAGAACATACCTCCCAACAACAACTGCAAGATCTCCTCGGATTGTTCCGGGCTCTGATTTCTGAGGATCGGTGGCTCCAATCAGTTTACGTCCATATCTGATCACTCCTTCTCCTTCCCAGACCTAAACCAAGTTATATTAGTTGATTTTTGTTTTTTGTTTTTTTTTTAGTTTGTTATCAAATTCCTAAAGTTGTGAAAAAAGTTTGTCTTACCATGGCAATAACAGGACCAGAGCTAAGGAAATCACATAAGCCATTGAAGAAAGGTCTCTCCTTAAGATCATGGTAATGCTTTTGTGCAAAATCTTTGGAAGGAACAACTACTTTGATACCGACAAGCTTGAAGCCTTTGCGTTCGAATCGAGAAACGATTTCTGATATCTGGTCATTCACGAGACAAGATTTAGGCATATGCATAAGACACTACAACACTCGAGACCAATAAAGCCCAAGCGGAAACCGAGCTTTTTTCTTTTTTTTTTCTTACCAGTCCTCGCTGCACTCCATCAGGCTTGATCGCGATGAAGGTGCGTTCCATCTGATTTGGACAGATAAATTCAGTAATGAAGAACAGAAAGACTGATGAACAGAAATCAGTTATACATATGAGTGAATTATCGTAGCGATGTATTATTATTATTACCTCAGCAGCAAGAACCTCCTGATCTTGAAGCATCAAGGCTGTTACAAGAAAACATAGGTCAATACTTCACCACATCACGAATTTGAACCATGTGATTGTAACAAAGATTTAGCTGCTTAATATTCAAATAATGTGAGCTAAACCTGCAGCAGGAAGAGCTAAGAGTCCGGTGATCCAACTCTTTGAGGCGACGAAAGAGCCTGATGATCTTACAAAGTTAGATGCATACAGAGGCATCTTTCCAGATGCAGAAACCGCTGCTGCTGCACCAATGGCTCGTCCTCCTGAAAAGATTAAAGATCAAGTTAATCCACAAACTGCGAATAGCAACCATAACATCTTAAACACAATCTTCATTAATTCAAAAGGAGATAAATAATTCGACTAGCAACTTAGACATGAGATCCCAAATTCAGATTGTTCTGTATAATCGCTTAGCATAATTCTCTTACTCCATATAAATGAATTCATCAGATCCACAGAATCACCGAATAGATCTCACCAGATTAACTTCACATAAATGAAACGAATCGAGAATCAAATAAAACGGTCGACCACATATCCATTTCACAAACCATATGAGATGTATATATATATATCGAGATTCCTATAACAAATGATTTCGCTAAGTTATCTTAAAATTTTGTCCAGGAAGGAGAGAGAAGATTAACGCACCGGAGAAGAAACGAGCATTCTTAGCCGAAGAAAGAAGAGACCTCGCTGCTTTGGAAGCAGATCTGCAGATTTGGGAGCTCATTTTTCCGAAGCGAGAGAAGTGAAAAGAGGAGTGAGAGTGATGAGAAAATCAGAAAGCGAAACAGAGGCTTCGGAAATTGTTGACATGATGAGATTTGTTAGGTAGAGTTTATAGCCACGTGGTTCGGGTCGGGTCATAAGAAACCCTACCCAGGAACAAATTGGTTGTTGGACACATGATTTATCATTTAAGCAGCGTTCAAGTCCACCAATTCGATCAACATGACGTATAAATTGGGCAGGACTCACTCACTGAGTCACTCAGCTTTGGGATGATTCCGGAATATTTTCTATCGGCTAACTCTCTCCGCAAAGTGAGCTATTTTTTGGAAAAAGCTCAACTATTTGTTAAAGGTCATATAAAAAAGTACAAATTATTTTTTGTTACCCAATTATAATTTTGTTTTAAATAAAACAATTGCAAAACATTCATGAATACCCAAAATTTTGTTTTTATTTAGATTCAGTACATTTATAAATCATTTGAGCTGAATATACTATTTAAGGAGTTTTGGTTTCTTAAAAAGAAAAATCATATCTTTATTTTGTACTAATAAAATGTATATTAACTATAATTTGCAATACAAAGTAAAATTTAAACAAGTTAAGATAAAAATCTACTGTAAAAACCAATTAAGAAAATTGAATTAAAAACCCTAATGTTCATAAATTTTACGAATGAAACAATGATATGTGGAGACAAAATTATATAAAGCTCAAAGATAAAAAAAAACAATTTAACTAAATATTTGTACCATATAAAAAAAAGTGAAACCTATAGACAGAGGTGATATGGATGTCATATTTTACCTTTTAAAAATATTAAATATTCGCAACGCCAAAAGAAATGTTTTGTTCTTTTACGGTAGAATTTTAGTTTCAAAATTAGTTTTTTGGTGTTTAGAAATTGGGTTAGAAATACTGATTTGCAGAGAGAGGAACAAAAAAGTATCCCAAGTTTGTAGAAGAGCTATAGATTTTCCCTTTTGATTATCTCAATCAAAAATAAAAATTATTCACAAACGGAAACAGAGACAGACTTTTACCCAAAGAAACAGAGACAGACAAATCAAAAACAGAGACAAACAAAACTTTAGTCTGAAAAGCAGAGAATGTACAAAACCCAATAACTTAAAACGAATTTCTAAAAAGACAAAACCAGAAGCTCTTTTAACATCTACACCAATCCGACAGCAGTAAGATAACTTCTTTAACGATTAAATAAGTCAAAATACGATTAGATAGATGCATGATTGAGAGCAGAGGAGATAACAGTCTTATAATTGTTCAAATATAGTTTTTGGTTTGCTTATCCCATTGTATCTTTGAGAAAAGCATAATTATTACAATGAAAGCAAATGAAGAAAGAGATAGTTTTTTGGGGTTAAAACCCATCCCACATGGGTTTTAGGAGCATTTGATTGTCCCCGAATAAGGTAGAGATAACTCATCTTTAGTAATTGAGACCAAGAGTGAGCTCAAGGGACAAACTGACATCATCATTGTCCACTTCTTCTTTTTTAATTCCATTCACTTCAATCTGCCAAAAACAATCATATTCATTATCATAAAATATGTAATACGACAAAACACATTACACCAAAATCAATTAAAAAGAAATGATTGTATTAAAAGCTCTTCAATGAAAACTTTGCTCATGGAAAATAATTATACTTACTCTTGAAGATTGATAGAGAGACTTGCAAGAAACTTCATTACTCACTCGGTTACTTGATTCTCCAACTTCGATTTCCCTCTCATGCATCTCTTCTTTTTTCCTACAACAAAATATTAAACTTTTTTAAAAAATCTAAATAATTTTGTAAATCAATACAAAAGAATTAATCTCTTTGTTAAAAATGAATTATTATTATTATACAAACCTTTGAATTCGGATAAAGTTGGCAGTGTGTTGAAGACCTTTATAACGATAATGAAAATGGGGGTGAGTTTTCCACCGAATCATTTCCTTTGTCAATGCATCCATTTCATTTGCTCGCATCTCTTCTGCCAGATACATATATTACACACAAACATATAATTAATATATGGATTGGGCAGATTTACATAACTTAAAAATGAATATGAATATGATTTTTACTTACCTTGTATGTGCTCCTCCTGCTTGGTGATCCTATACATCTTTTGAATGCAAAGAGATACAATGGGTTCATTAATTAACACACAATTCAAACATAATATCAATATGAAAATATTCATCCACATATGTGTGCATGTAGATATTAAATTATGAATCGATATATAGGCTAAGACCTGGAGATGACTCTTCACATGTGAGATAGTGAGTTCTCTCCTATTCATTAACTCCAAAATCCTCTTAGGAGTTGCTTCTGCAATTTTAAGATATTCTTCATTTAATTTTAATTAAAACAAAGAAAATAGAGAGATCTACCCATCTTATTAAAGCCGGAAAATCAAAAAGAATAGATCTATTAATATATGAAATGCTATATTCGGAATTTTGAAATGATTGGTGTCATGATGAATAAATAAATACAAAATTGTTGATTCCGGCGGCGAATTTTGTTTACAGTTTGCACAATTTTATTTGGTAAAACAGTTGAAAACCTAAATTTGCTTACTTTGTTCTCCACCGAGTCGTTCAACCGCATAAATAAAATGTCGATGGAGATCGGAATTCCATCGTAGACGAGTCATTTCTGATCTAGTATAAGATCTAACAATCGGATTCACCATCTAGTGTTTTTGTCAAAACTCACAATTTTATATAAAATTTTATCTCATCATCTTCGTTCGATTTATAGTGGTTATAAAAAAAAGTTACAGAGATAAAAAAAATCTATTAATATTTTTACAAAAATACCCTTAAAAATCAAATTATATTGTGGCTGTCATTTTTGCTTGGTTTTTACTTTCTCATATATCTTTTTAAAAAATATTTTCATTATTCTAGAAATAATATGTTTTATACCTCCAAATTAAGTTATTAAAAATAACACACTTGATATGATTTTTAAATATTAATTATATCTACTAAAATTATCTTTTTCTTAAAGAAATTACAGTAAAATCTCAACCTATATATTGACATTTTCGATAGATAAGATTAATAATATGTCCCAAAGTTTTAACATGCATCATACTGTCATTACATTGTATTCACACCATTTTTAATTCATTTTTAAACTATTAAGATTTATTTTAAAAAATTTCCAAAAACAAAATTTTAAAGCTGATCATAATTTTTTAGCTGTGGGTAACAACTAAATAATGCTTTTAAAAAACCCCTAATTTTTAATACCTTTTTAATTTTAAGAGAAAATTCTTAAAATACTCTATTTTTAAGTTTTTGTTTCAAAAGTATTATTACTATTTTAACTCTCACAAAATAACACAAATAATTATACTAAATAAATTACAAATATAATTCAAAATTCTACTTGGGTTATCATATTACAATTTAGGGTTTAACTTTTTTTTAATAAAGATTTTGTCCATTTTATATTAAATTGTTGTGTTTGGGGGAAAATTAATGATGATGTATTTAGAGAAATGAAAATATGATATTTCTGAAAATTTTCATAATTATAAATATTTTGGTGATAGTTAGAGAAATATTGCAGTTCATAAAATTTATCAACGAAAAGTTTACATAAGGCTTCCAAAGAAAAACAATTTTAAGGAAATTATTTCGAGGTAAAATTTAGCAATTTGGATTGAACCTGTATTCTCTGTACCAACTAAGTCTTTTACTTAAAAATACCACAATAGTGCAAATAAATTTTACTGTAAAATATTTATAAAGTTTAAATTTGAACAAAAAATGTATTAATTATATATACACATAATATTTGTTGATGCTGATAAATTTTCATATATTTGCTCAAAGGAAAATTTTGACAAAAGGAAAAAATAATATTTACATTTTAAAATATTATTTCTAGATTTAAAGGTTGTTTAGGATAATAATGTATTTTGTTTAATGATATATAATTGTACCTTCTGTGTATAGAATTTTTTATTCATAGTAATCTTCTTGTAATTTTCTGGTAATTTTCAAATTTTTGAAGAAATATATGGAAATTTTCCAAAATATGACTATTTTATATGTATTTATAATATCTACCATCGTGAGAAGTGCTATGTATGCTGGACAGTTTCTTGTATTAAATTAGTTTAAAATTTCTTATATTTTATTTATATTACATTTCCATATATGTTTTTTTCAATTAAAGTTTTTAACGCAAAATAAACATTTGTTTGTTACAATATAATGCATTCCAGCAGATATTAGCTGTATTTTTATGTTGAAAGATTTGTGTGGGAAATGCTCATATAAATGCCAAAATTTCTGAAATTGCTAAAATAAATACCTAATTATTAATTGCACACATAAAACCTCACGTTTTAGTTGAATGCTCAACACTAAATTTACAATTACTTATTTTAAGTGTTTTATATTAAGTGAGATATTAGTGTTTTTTGTTTGACATTCTTTTCCAGTAAAGTTTAGTTTGGACATGGGATCCAGTGAAAAAATGTTCATTTTGGAATTTTCTTCTCAAGATCATTATAATATCAACCTATATTTTAATAAAATGCATCGTGCTTTTAGGCACAGATCACTATACTAGATGTCCTATTTACTTTTTAGAATATTTTAATTTAATTTAAACCCAAATATACTTTTCAAGATTTTTTAAACCAACATATTTAGCTAGTGCATATAAATTATATGAATACATTAAATTTGTATTGCTAAATACTTAAGTTCATATAATGTGAAGAATAGTCTGAATTCTTCAGAAGTTAAAATGCTGCAGGTTTTTCAAGAGAAACACAGTTGAAGCTAGAGTATTCAAGAGACTCTGGGAAGCTTAGAAGGTTTCATTTGAAAAGAGCAAAGAGAAAAACAACGTATTCTCTTTCTTGCAGGTTCTTCTCAGAATCAGTGCACAACCAAGTTGTCGAGTGTACTTCAAAAAGGACAATTTTTTGAAGGGCTGCAGAAGGAACAAGATGCAGAACATAGACAAGTTTTCATCCGAAAACATCTACTGAGAGTTGCAGAAAAGAAGAAGCAGAAAAGGAGCCGTTGTTCTGCTTCCAATTAATGCTCTGTTTTCATATAAACAGAATGTAGATGGTTTTTTGAGAAGTGTGTGAGAGAGTTGTGCGTAAGAGAGGTTTTCTTTGAGAAGAAAAGATACATTGTAAAAAACTTCAAGTGCTCAAGTTTCTGAGCAAAGTTCTTAGTGAATTCCCGGATAGTTTTCCGGCGAGACGTAGGATCTTTAAGAGATCCGAACTCGTTAAACCTTGTGTGTCATTCTCTTACTCTTAAACTCTTTAATCTTCTCTTAAGTTTCAAACAAATCGATAACTCATTCAACCAAAAGGTTAATCTAAACAAAGACAAGTTCCTTCTTGAGTTCTAAAACTCTACAAACTGAAACAGAGGAAGAGTTCTTAGAGAGTGCCTATTTCCAACAATTGGTATCAGAGCTCCAGGACCGTGAGTGGTTCACTTCAAACACTGAAACAAGAATGTCTTCAGCAAGAATTGAGGTGGAAAAGTTTGATGGAAAAGGGGACTACATGCTTTGGAAGGAAAAGCTGCTCGCTCACATTGAGATTCTGGGTTTAGCAGAAGGTTTAGAGGAGGTTGAAACTTCTGAAACAGAAGGATCTACAGGTGAAACTGGAGAAGGAACATCACAGGCACGTGATGAAGGTTCTGCAGAAAAGTCTCTGGGAGAAAAACGAAGGAAAGTCAGGTCAACTATCATCCTCAGTGTGGGTGATAATGTTCTCAGAAAGATCATAAAGGAAAAGACAGTAGCTTCAATGTTAAAGGTACTAGATAAACTGTTTTTGGCTAAGTCTTTACCAAACCGCATTTATCTAAAACAGAAGCTCTATAGTTATAAGATGAATGAGTCTATAACAATAGAAGAAAATATTAATGACTTTCTGAGGTTGATTGCTGATCTTGAACATGTTAAAGTTTCTGTTTCTGATGAAGATCAAGCCATTATTATGCTCATGTCTTTGCCTAAAGCTTATAACCAGCTCAAAGATACTTTAAAGTATGGGAAAACAACTCTGTCACTTGATGAGATTGTTGTAGCAGTGAGATCAAAAGAGCTGGAGTTAGGAGAAAGTGGAAAACAACTGAAAAACGTCTCAGAAGGACTGTTTGTTCAGGACAGAGGCAGAACGATGAAGAAGGAAAAAATGGGTGATAAAGGGAAACAGAAATCAAGATCAAAATCGAAAGGGAAAAAGACATGTTGGATATGTGGGAAAGAAGGCCATTTCAAGAAATAATGTTCAATGTGGAAAGAAAGAAATGGCCTATCATCTAAAGACAATTTAGAAAGAGGAGAATCATCGAATGTCACAGGACAAGTTTATGATGCAGCGGCACTCATGATTTCAGAAGCTTTCTTGTCACTAGAAGATGAACTTAGAGAGAAGTGGATTATGGACACCGGGTGCTCCTTTCATATGTCTCCTAGGAAGGAATGGTTTCTTGACTTGAAGGAGACAGATTCTGGGAAAGTCAGAATGGCCAATGACACTTACTCTTCAGTCAAAGGGATTGGGATTATAAGAATACAGAATGCAGACAACACAACAATCCTTTTGACTAACGTGAGATATGTTCCAGAGATGACCAAGAATCTAATCTCACTTGGAACATTGGAAAATCAAGGGTGTTGGTTCCAATCTAGAGATGGAGTAATGAAGATACTCAAAGGCTGCAGAACATTACTTAAAGGGAAAAAAACAGACACTCTTTATGTTCTTAAAGGATGTGTTTTACCTGGAGAAGCAAATGTGACTGTGAACATCAAGGATGAGACCAGGCTATGGCACAGAAGGCTGGGCCATATAAGTGACAAAGGAATGAAGTCGCTGATCAGTAAAGGGTATCTGGATAAATCAAAAGTGAAAGACATGGATTTCTGTGAAGATTGCTTATATGGTAAAGCTCATAGAGTGAGTTTTGGAACGGGTAAGCATGTCACAATGGAGAAGCTTGGATACATTCACTCTGATTTATGGGGATCTCCAAACATCCCTTTGTCTCTTGGGAAATGTCAATATTTCATCTCATTTATAGATGACTTCACACGGAAAACTTGGATCTTTTTCTTAAAGAAAAAGGATGAAGCGTTTGCAAGTTTTGTAGATTGGAAGAAGCTAACTGAGAATCAAGTTGAGAGGAAAGTGAAGACACTTAGAACAGACAACGGACTTGAATTCTGCAACAGAGAATTCGATGAATTCTGCAAGTCTGAAGGTATCACAAGGCATAAAACATGTGGATACACTCCACAGCAGAACGGTGTTGCAGAGAGAATGAACAGAACCATTCTCGACAAAGTTAGATGTATTCTGAGTGAATCTGGACTGCCTAAAAGCTTCTGGGCTGAAGCTGCAGCCACAGCTGTGCACCAAATCAATAGATCTCCCTCTTCTGCAGTAGAACAATCCATCCCTGAAGAGCTTTGGACTGGAACAAAGCCAAGATATGAAGAATTGAGAGTCTTTGGATCTGTGGCTTTCATTCACAGCAATCAGGGAAAGCTGAATCCAAGAGCAGTGAAAGGAGTTTTCATAGGATATCCAGCTGGGGTGAAGGGATATAAATTCTGGCTGGTGGAAGAAAAGAAGTGTGTAATAACACGAGATGCAACCTTCAAAGAAGATCAAGTATACAAGAACCTGGATCTTTCTTCAGAAGAAGTTTCAAAGGTACCACATTCTATCTCTCCTTTCACTTATGATTTAAACATTGGAAGTTCTGAAACATCAGGAGAAACGAGTCAAGGAGAAGATAATCACTACAGAAATGACAGTGATAAAGAAGAGGATTCAGACAGTGAACAGAAGGAGGATCATAATGTTTTGGAAAGTTACCAACTGGCAAGGGACAGAGAAAGGAGGGTCAGCAAGAAACCTATCAGGTTTGATGAATCAAACATGGTCCAGCATCATGAAGAGGACATGGTGGGCTTTGCATTTATAGTAAGTGAGGATGGAGGATATCCTGAACCAAGAAGCTACAGTGATGCTAAAAGGGACAAAGATTGGAAAATGTGGAAGAAAGCAATGGATGAAGAGATGCATTCCTTACATCAGAATCAGACTTTCACATTGGTTAAAAGACCTCCAAACAGCAAGGTGATTGGATGCAAGTGGGTATACAAAAGGAAATCAGGGATTTCAGGAGTAGAACAACCAAGGTTCAAAGCGAGGTTGGTGGCTAAGGGATATCTACAGAAAGAAGGAGTAGATTATCAAGAGATTTTCTCACCAGTTGTCAAGCACGTCTCCATAAGACTTCTACTGTCATATGTAGTGAATTTGGACTTAGAACTTGAGCAACTGGACGTCAAAACAGCCTTTCTACATGGGAATCTCGAAGAATATATACTGATGGAACAGCCTGAGGGATATCTGATGAAAGGAGACTGTGAAAATGAGGTATGCTTGCTAAGAAAGTCCCTGTATGGACTTAAACAAGCACCAAGACAGTGGAACCAGAGATTTGATGTCTTCATGAAAGATGCAGGGTATACAAGAAGTAAGTTTGACAGCTGCATCTATTTTCAAAAGCTTAAAGATGACTCTCACATATACCTGTTACTCTACGTTGATGATATGCTCATAGCTGCCAAAAATAAGGAGAAGATCAAAGAACTCAAGGACTTATTGAAGGCAGAATTTGATATGAAGGATCTGGGTGAAGCTAAAAAGATTCTCGGAATGGAGATTAGGAGAGACAGGAAGAATGGAGTGCTGGAAATATCTCAAGAAGAATACTTGAGAAAAGTTCTGCAGACATTTTGTATGGAACAATCAAAGGAGGTACAAACTCCTTTGGGAATTCACTTCAGATTGAAAGCAGCTACAGAAGAGGAACTGCGTGATCAAATAGAATACATGAAGTCAATTCCATACTCTAATGCTGTGGGGAGCATAATGTATTCAATGATTGGAACAAGGCCAGATTTAGCTCATCCTATGTGTGTCATCAGTAGATACATGAGCAAGCCAACAAAGGATCATTGGATTGCTGTAAAATGGGTTCTTCGATACATAAAAGCAACGCTGAAGCACAGGTTGTGTTACAGAAAACAGAATGAGTTAGAAGTTGTGGGATTTTGCGATTCAGATTATGCTGCAGATCTTGATAAAAGAAGATCAGTGACTGGTTTTGTGTTTACGGCTGCAGGAAATACAATCAGTTGGAAATCTAGATTGCAGAAGGTTGTAGCTCTTTCAACAACAGAATCTGAATATATGGCCTTGACAGAAGCAGTGAAAGAGGGAATTTGGTTAAAAGGCTTAGCAAATGAACTTGGTTTCAGGCAGGAACAAGTAGAAATCATGAGTGATTCACAGAGTGCAATATCATTGTCTAAACACTCGGTTCACCATGAAAGAACAAAGCACATTGATGTGCGGTTACACTTCATCAGAGACAAGATTGCAGAAGGTGAAGTAAAAGTTTCAAAGATATCAACTCAATGGAATCCAGCTGATATCTTCACTAAAACGGTTCCAGTGAGTAAGCTCCATAAAGCCTTGGAGTTACTCAGAATCTCTAGGACTTAGAGAAGAAAGAGGAATCCGGAAAAAGGGAATTAGATACACTAAGAAGAAGTGATTACTAGTTATGAAGATATTCAGACTAAGGAGAAGTTTTGTGAAGAATAGTCTGAATTCTTCAGAAGTTAAAATGCTGCAGGTTTTTCAAGAGAAACACAGTTGAAGCTAGAGTATTCAAGAGACTCTGGGAAGCTTAGGAGGTTTCATTTGAAAAGAGCAAAGAGAAAAACAACGTATTCTCTTTCTTGCAGGTTCTTCTCAGAATCAGTGCACAACCAAGTTGTCGAGTGTACTTCAAAAAGGACAATTTTTTGAAGGGCTGCAGAAGGAACAAGATGCAGAACATAGACAAGTTTTCATCCGAAAACATCTACTGAGAGTTGCAGAAAAGAAGAAGCAGAAAAGGAGCCGTTGTTCTGCTTCCAATTAATGCTCTGTTTTCATATAAACAGAATGTAGATGGTTTTTTGAGAAGTGTGTGAGAGAGTTGTGCGTAAGAGAGGTTTTCTTTGAGAAGAAAAGATACATTGTAAGAAACTTCAAGTGCTCAAGTTTCTGAGCAAAGTTCTTAGTGAATTCCCGGATAGTTTTCCGGCGAGACGTAGGATCTTTAAGAGATCCGAACTCGTTAAACCTTGTGTGTCATTCTCTTACTCTTAAACTCTTTAATCTTCTCTTAAGTTTCAAACAAATCGATAACTCATTCAACCAAAAGGTTAATCTAAACAAAGACAAGTTCCTTCTTGAGTTCTAAAACTCTACAAACTGAAACAGAGGAAGAGTTCTTAGAGAGTGCCTATTTCCAACATATAAATTATATGAATATATAAAATTAGTATTGCTAACTATATATATAAAAATAACATACTTTAACAATTGGAAATATTCATCATATTATATAAAAATTTAAATGTATATCTAATTTTTTATTTATCGCGGTTGAAAATTTCTTGATTTACTATCAAATTAACGTATTTATATATGTAACGTACATGTTTTTTTGATTTCTGTTTTATAATTTTATTAATTTTTTGTCACTTATTAATTTGTTTAGTATTCTGCATATATGTATAACTGATTAATAGAATATATATTATGGTAAAACATATAAATTACAATATTAGAACAATGTTTTTAGTAAACAACAATACTTACATTTTATATTTACTTGTAACACGTTGAAATGATAATAAAATTGGATTTGATTCATTGTTGTGTTAGTCTCATTTAAAATTGTAACTCCAGCCATATTATTAAAATAGGTCTAGTTTTGGGGGATTTTGTGATATTTGATTTTAGGAAAAGAAAACAAGAAAAAACAGAGAATATGCATTTAATTATTAAATTTTGATCTTTAAACCATAAAGAAAGAAGAATAGTGCTACGTAAAATAAAAGAGTTGATAGAAAAGATAATGACGAGTAAAGGAAAATAAAACAGTATGATTTTTTCTTTTCTTTTGCTAAGTTTTGTTTTCTTTATTATTTTGCAAATTATCACAATTAGTTTTGTTATAGATGCAAAAAAATACTCATGTTTGTTATGTTTTTGTAAACTAAATCACTCGAATAATTTCCGTCATTTATAACTATTCTTACTGTATATTTATATTAAACTTCATATTTTTATTTTGTCCATTTTTTAAACCAAAAGTATAAAATTTCTAATCATAAAGTTGATTATAAAATATCTGTTACAAAATGAAATAATAGATTATAAAACTGTAGGAAATTCTTAGAAAGACTTCAGCATGCATTTAAAAGGGTAAGATGATATGTCTAATCCTGGTTTGAATAATAAGAAATTTAGTCCAATTGATGAAGTGTGGAACCACTCGGATCGTATAAAATTCAGAAAGAATTATTCGATTTAGAATTCACATGTGAAAATGTCAGTGAATTACGCCTGTACCGGTGAACATGTTCCTAATAGACCAAAAGAATAGATTTTATTGGGATTTTATTAAACCAAACCAAATACCCACTCCCCCCAGAAAAATATCCAAACCCAAACCGGAATGCCAGCCCAACTAAGAAAAAAAGAAAGAAATAGAAATCAAAATATAAGCCTAAACCAAAATACAAAGCCCAACCCGAATGGCGGAAAATGATACTACAATTCCAAATTAACAGAATCGGTGTGTTTCGGTCTCGGTTTAACCCAACCGAATTAAAAAATAGAGCATATTTTCTGGTTTCGGCCGATCGGTTTTTTTATTAAACCGAATTAAAACTGAGGACCGAAAGTTTAGTTCAAAATCATATCGGTTGCATTCGGTTTGAGTTTTATGCCCAAGCCTACACAGTACACAACTATACATAGTGAACATATTTATTATAAATTAAACACAACAGGAACACAACCTTGAAATCGAACATTTAAATCGAAAGTATTGAATTACAAAAACCAAAAACTCGAAACTATGAACTTTATTTATGATGACAACACTTAAAATTATAATGGAATACAAAAATTCAGATTTTTTTTGTGGAGTCTTTTTGGTAATACGCCATTGCCTATTTCAAACACCCAAAGATCTCAGATGAAAAAGATCTTAGGAAAAAAAGTAACAGAAAAAAATAGGTAAAAGCAAATCCCCAAAAAACTCCCTTTTTGTAGAAATATAAAAATTTTAAAGCCACGAAATATGAAAAATAAACAAAAAGAATTATTAAAAGGAATATACTTCTTCAGGCCATTCAATGACACTCTCCAGCGACGGTCTCCACTTACGGCATAATCTCCGGCGAGAATTCTCTTCTTCTGCCGCAGCAGCTGCAGCTTCTCCGGCCAATCTCTCTGCCTCAAGTTCTCGTAGGAAATCTCCAAAAGAAGCCAACGACGTCGCATCTCCTCCTTTAGATGCACCATCTGGGTTAAGTTGGAAAAGTAAGAGCTTCTCTAACTCATCTCTCGTTAAAACAATCTTCACTTTCCGATCTTTTCTTTTGCAATCTGTCTTCATTATCACTTCTTGACATCTTTTTTCTTCTTCTTCGCCAACATTTACGATCTTCTTTCCGACTAAACAGTTTCCCATTACGTTTAACTTAATGAAATTTTACGAAAAAGATGTTCTTTTCTTAGTAAATAATACCCAAAAAGGAGAAGGAAAGAAAAAAGGAAACTTGGGATATGCCCAAGAAAAAAACCTTTCCTCTTGTTCTTCTTCTTTCGTTTTCTGTATAGTTGGATTCAGATCTTAGAGTATTATGGAGCCATTGTGGTATATATAATATAATATGGGTGTCTGTAAAGAAGAGGAGGAGGGAGAAAGAATCGTTGACTATTATCGTAATTAAGGCTGCTAATTGGTTGATTTTAAAATTTTAGGTTTGAAATGGTGAGAGCAGTTACAACAGTTGAATCACCATATAATTTAGGTTATGACTGAGGTATAAATGTATGTGGTATACAATTAATTTAAATAATGTTTTGAATCATCATTTGAGATTGTTCGTATGATCTACTGTGAATATTAGACAAATTAACTATTTGCATTCTATATCACATGATGGACTGTTAGTATAGTCAATGATAAGCGGTTCAACAAACGATTCTATATATGATGGACTGTTTCCTATATTACACAGGTTTACGTGTACCGATTTTATCTACACAATATCCACCACAAACAAATTTAAATACAACATAATCATGATAAACGATTCAACAATTCTGCATCTATAGATCTGTTAAAAGTTGCAATTATCTAAGAATCAAATTCTAAACTTGGTATACAAAAACCTTAATCAACCAATGAACTAAAAAATTTAGGTAAAATATATAATAGTGAATTAAAATAGTAGACTAAATAATTTCATAATTTAATTTACGATAGTGTCTCTCTATAGTTTTTATAGTCAAGATCATTTTATTCTAATTTTTTTTTCTTGTAATGTGCTTAGAATTTCCATATATTTTTATAAAATCCAATTAGGACTAAAATCCCATGAAATTTGCTGAATCTTCACATGGCTTGGTGAACCGAGACTGCTTGAACCGCGGGAGAAAATAATTAAGTTGATTTTTAAAAAATTGTGGAGTTTTATTCAATTTATAATGAATTAGTAATAATTTTGTTCAGCTTTATAAGACTAATTATTAAAAATTAATTGAACGTGAATATTATTAATTTTTTGATGTAAAAAATCTTAATGCTCGAGACCGTCAATAGATTGAACAAGAATGATCATACGGAAAAGAAAATAAGATCAAACTTTGTTTTGTTTTGTTGAAGAACATGTCATATGGTAATATATGTGCACTTTTGAAACCCTACAAACATACTAAATACCCCAACCACTCATAATGTTCCTCAATTTACTTGATTATACATATACACATTTATTGAAAATGTCATTATAGGTTTAGTCGTAATCATAATATTCAATGATGTTAATTAGATAATAGATACTAATTGTATTTGCTATCATGGGAATAAATTATACTTTGAACCTAACAAACTTATAAGCGTTTCTATATTTCTCATAAAACTTTTTTTCTAATTCTGATCCATTTTTTTGGCGTTTGCAAATTTCTAATAGTATTTACGTAGATTTCGATTATTTTAATCGAATGTTAAATTATAAAATATTGTACTAGACATTGGATGTTAGGCTTATGTTCTGTCCGATTAGTTGGATCTTTAAACCAAACCAAAACCGTGTTAAAGACAAATTTTCATTTATATAATTATAACGACTACCTACCTGTCCTATCATTATTTTTCTTCTTAACAGTTATCATTAGATTCTATATAATAAATTAATATTTCAGTTTGAAAGAACACCCCAATCATACCATTCATCTTTTTGTAACCCCAATAATTCTGCTAATTATATTACAATTAGATGTATTTATACGTAGTCTTGGATATAATTTCAAACTCAAAATGATTAAGCCTATTTCAATTTAAACTAAAATGTCAAATACTTTTCATATATATTATGATATATCCGATGGAAAATAATAAAACTGAAACTGTAGTTCAAATGCAATGTGATAGGCCAATAATTGAATGGGTTCATATTGGATATAATTATAATTATTAATAAATTGTCTTGCTAAAAATAATTAAACCTTTCTTATCTCGAAGACACGTTGTTATAAACCCTTACGCGTTATATGATTGATTCAATAAACCAATTCTTGTAATGGAAACTTCGTGGAAAGTAATTAACCCCAAATGAACTTTTGTACAACGTTGCAATTAACTCCTCAAATGTATGTTATGTATTTCTTATATAAGTATATAATTTATTTTATAATTTATATTACTTTCTCAATAGTATTTTATCAGTTCATACTTTATACATTTTGAAAATAACACTAAATTTATGTTGAAACAATCTAAATTTTATGAATTACTTATGAAATCGAAGATTATTTTTCAATAGTTGTTTCTTCCCTATGGAAAGCTATATGATGATCACATTGATCATAATAAGCAAAGTTGGTTTTGAGTTTAACAATCCCGCAAAAAAAAAAGTCATTAACAAAATATTAATAGAATTCAAATCCATAAATTTAATGAAAAAACTTGTTTTATATATTTATTATTATTGTAAGCGTATTTTCAAAATAAAGGTTGATTATTTTTTATCAATATTAATGATCGTAAACATAGGTTTGCTTCGTTTGGACTGATACCCGATTTTGCTACTAGATCAAATGGAAGAATATGTCTCTTTAATCGTATGGAAGACTCTCTTATTAATTTTATATTCTTTTAGTTATATATTTATTATTCAAATAATAAGATAGATTATGCATCTTATATTATTTTATGATATATATGTTAAATTACTATTAACGACTAGTAAAACCTTGTAAGTTTAAGAGACCATGTTTTTAAAAAATCTAAATATTTTCTTATATGAGAAAAATTTATAAGATACATACCAATATAATAATTCCTTTCTTTTATATTAAGTGAAATTTTTTGTTTCATTTAAGTGGTGTATTTAGTTTTTAATCCAAAATTAATTAAAATTTTAATTGTGATTATTTATATTTTTGCAGATTAAATCGGTTTTGGATAGATATACACTAGTATTGAAACAGACTGGGCCTAAATCATAATAATGATACTGGGGTTATAATGGGCCGTTATTACGGGCCATGTAGAGTAGTTGAGACGGTCTTTTCAAACAACCGGATTTTAAGCCGCGAACTCACTCACTCTCAGAGTCACTTGGCTTTGATTCAAAAATATAGCGATCGATCACGAGACAGAAATGGCGTCACAGAAGAAGAGATTCATCTTCGAGGTTGAGGCGGCTAAGGAAGCCACCGATGAAAAACCTTCCGTTGGTCCTGTGTATCGGAGTACTTTCGCCATTGACGGATTCCCTAACCCGATCGACGGAATCGATAGCTGTTGGGATATTTTCCGGTGGGACTCTCCTTTCCTTGATATCTGATCGTTGAATTTTCAAGTTTATTTTGGATAATTGGTACCGATCCGTGATTGTGATATTAAGTTTCGTTAATGTATGATTGTTTTTTGGTCATATGGGATGTTTTGTTGCTTTATATTGTGTTAAATCAATAAATTTTGAGACTCTGATCTTATATGATACATTGTCCTTTCTCTGACAGTTTTTCAATTTTTTTAACTTTCAATTGATCAATGGCTTGTGACTCTGACAGTAAATGTGATTAGATGAAATTTATGTTTTCTTTCATTGTGTGCTTCTGCTTGCAGCACGGCTGTTGAGAAATATCCAAATAACCGAATGCTTGGTTGCCGTGAGATTGCGAACGGGAAGGTGCCTACTATCTTTTTATTGTCGTTTTACTTGGCTCTTTTTAGCTTGTGATGTTGTCTCTATCTCTCATTTTTTCTTCTTGTCAGGCAGGAAAGTACATGTGGAAAACATACAAAGAAGTGTATGACCTTGTCATAAAACTTGGAAATTCTCTCCGTAGCTGCGGGATTGAGGAGGTTAATATTTCATTTCTGTTGGTTATGATTAGCTATTTACTTGCTTATATGTGATTCTTTTGTGTCTTAGATTGGTCTTTTTCGGGTATGTGGAAATGCAGGGAGGAAAATGTGGTATCTATGGTGCAAATTGTCCTGAGTGGATCATAAGCATGGAGGTACGTACAACGTCTAATCTTGATAATGTTCTTGATTGTTTGTACTTCAATGGTGCACTTCTGATGCAGGCCTGCAATGCACATGGGCTATATTGTGTACCTTTATACGACACACTAGGTACGTCTTCTCTATAGCAGATTAAGTTTCGTATGAATATTTCTAACTGTCCGGTTTTGAACACAGGTGCTGGTGCAGTGGAATTCATTATATCCCATGCAGAGGTTTCAATTGTTTTTGTGGAGGAGAAAAAGATCCATGAGGTATCTTCACTTATATAGTTGTATTATACCTATATGTGCTTGCTCTAAAACAGAAAGTCATTTTCTTGCAACTTCTTTTTATAGCTCCTGAGGTAACCCAACGCTTTTTACACTGAGATGCACAGTTTTTTTTACTACTATCTGGTTTTAACTTCCTTTTATGTTCAATTGTCAGCTTTTTAAGACATGTCCAAACTCGTCAAAGTATTTGAAAAGTGAGTAATACAAACTGAATCATTCACCCTTTTTCGTGTTGTACTTGTGATGCTAAATGATCAACTGTGCTTATTTAAAAATGTAGCTGTTGTGAGCTTTGGTGGTGTCAAATTAGAACAGAAAGAAGAAGCTGAAAAGTTGGGATTGGTAATACATGCTTGGGATGAGTTTTTGAAGCTGGTAGGACACTTTTAATTTGCGTATTCTGCATGTCTTGACTTCTTTACTCTTTGCGCTATTTTATTTCTAGTGATCTAATGTCTATTCATATCGTGATGATGATTATTTATATCCCCTGTTTTGGATTTATTTTTGTGTTTTTTTGTCTGACAGGGTGAAGGTAAACAATATGATCTTCCTGCTAAAAAGAAAAGCGACATATGCACGATAATGTATACTAGCGGAACCACTGGTGACCCAAAGGGAGTTCTGATTTCAAACGAAAACATTGTTACTATAACTACTGGAGTGATGCATTTTCTAGAGAGTGTGAAGGAAACCGTTAGTTTCTTTCCTTTTTTTCTGATTCACATGGAAGCTGCAATTCTGAGGATTCAGTTATGCTGAATTCTTCTCTGTATCTGTGTATAACAAATAAAAAACAGTTATCTGAGAAGGATGTATATATTTCTTATCTTCCTCTTGCGCACGTCTTTGACCGGGCTATCGAGGAGTGTATTATTCAAGTAGGTGGTTCAATTGGTTTCTGGCGTGGGGTAAGTAAAGCTAAAATTCGATCTTTTAGCCAGATATGAATTTGTTGATATATTATATGTTTGTGTTTTGCCCTAGGATGTTGGATTGTTGATAGAAGACCTTGGAGAGCTAAAACCAACTATTTTTTGTGCTGTTCCCCGTGTCTTAGATCGAGTATACACAGGTAGTTTATGTCATCTTGTTTATTAGATATTAAGATATCTTCAACCAATTTTGCCGACCATCTCAACAGGGCTGCAGCAGAAACTATCTGTTGGCGGTTTCCTCAAAAAGAAGGTTTTCGATGTTGCTTTTTCCTAGTAAGTTAGGCTTCTATGATATCCTCTGTCTGTTACCTATAGCTGATCTTAATGGAATAAAAATCTTGAACACATTCAAACGCTTCTCAGTAAATTTGGAAATATGAAGAAGGGACAGTCTCATGTAGCAGCGGCTCCATTTTGTGACAAACTTGTCTTCAAAAAGGTAGCAAGCTGAAATATCTGAAACTCTTGAGAGACTTGACATTTACAAAACAAAAAACAAAAAAATGGATTTTGCGTAATCTCTCTCAAGGTTAAACAAGGACTCGGAGGCAACGTAAGGATTATTCTATCTGGAGCGGCTCCTCTCGCTAGTCACATAGAATCATTTCTAAGAGTTGTGGCATGCTGTCATGTTATACAAGGATATGGTAACCATTTACACCCAAAAGAGCTGAAACTGTTTCCTTTCTATGAAGTTATTTATGAGATTTTGCTAACAGTTTCTTTATCTTGTGATTGTTCCTTGTAGGTCTAACCGAGAGCTGTGCTGGAACTTTTGTCACATTCCCGGACGAACTTGACATGCTTGGAACAGTTGGTCCACCTGTGCCAAACGTCGATATATGCCTCAAATCTGTCCCGGAAATGGAATATGATGCTCTTGGAAGTACTCCTCGTGGCGAAATCTGCATCCGTGGAAAAACTGTATTTTCTGGATACTACAAACGTGAAGACCTCACAAAGGAGGTTCTTATTGATGGGTGGTTGCACACAGGTTATTAAAACAAAACCCAGCAACCAGACGTTGACTTGATCATTGTTGTCAAGTGTTGATTTGAACTTAAACCTTGTTATCATTTTTGTCAACACAGGTGATGTTGGTGAGTGGCAACCGGATGGAAGCATGAAGATAATTGACCGTAAAAAGAATATCTTTAAACTCGCGCAAGGAGAGTATGTTGCAGTTGAAAATCTGGAAAACGTCTATAATCAAGTGGAAGCCATTGATTCAGTAAGTCGAACTTTTAGACCGGTAAATTATAAATTCCTCTGACATGTTCTTTATTATCAAAATGTTTTCTTTTCTTCTTCTAGATATGGGTGTATGGAAACAGCTTCGAGTCCTTTCTTATCGCTGTCGCAAACCCGAGTCAACAAACTCTTGAACGTTGGGCCGTGGAGAAGGGAGTGAATGGAGACTTCAACTCCATCTGTCAAAACGCAAAGGCGAAAGCATTCATACTTGGAGAACTCGTTAAGACAGCCAAAGAGAGAAAGGTTTTTCTTCTTCTTTATTTGAGCTTTCCCTCTGTCTTCTTTCGTTTCTTATTTATCTACATTTTTGCAGTTGAAGGGTTTTGAGATCATAAAAGCTGTTCATCTGGAACCGGTGGCTTTCGACATGGAAAGAGACCTTCTTACTCCAACCTACAAAAAGAAGAGGCCTCAATTGCTCAAATACTATCAGGTAAAATTTTCAAAACATTTTTAGGCGATTTTGAGCTTAAGAAAATGTAATGGTTTTAAACTCTCTACCTTCTTGATGTTATTGACAGAATGTGATAGATGAAATGTACAAGACTGCAAAAGAAGGTCAAGCTTCAGGACAGTAGATTCCTTCTACTATACAAACCGAATTCATGCTTTTGTTTGCACAGACATTACTACTTCGTTGTCTAATTTTCTCTAAATAAGCGTGTTCGTATCTTAAGATGCTACATATCATCTTTACATGCTACATAGTTTGGTTTGGGTTGTTTTTTGTCATCTGATGTTATTTATATGAGAGTTATTAGCCAAATATGACGCTATAAGGCGGTAATGGACGTGATTTCAACCATTCCACGATACAATGAAACTGACAACTTAAAACAAAACAAAGAATTTCCGAATAGCAAGATCCAACAGGGAAAAAAAAACGAATCTCAACACTAAATCTAGTGAAGACCCAAATTTCCTCTAATATACTCGAGAGGGTAGACAAGCTGAAATCTTTTTATATTGCTACAAACAACAATCGAAAGATTTGACGAATCCATGAACTACACAAATCCGAACAATCAAACTAAGAAAGAAATTATTTTTCGTCAAAAAATCGTGATCCAATTCTAATTTTACAACTGAATAAACAAATAATTCAACCGAAATATTTTGGGAGACAGAAACCGCATGAACTAAATTAACAATGGAATTGAAAGTCAATAGTAGGGGTTGTTAATTAAGGTTTGTTGGAAACATTCCTACATAGCAATGGATTTGAAAGTCACTGGTGGAAAAGAATTAAACTACAAATTATGGTCACTCTACATATATTATGTATTGCAAAATCCATAATTTCATGAATTCAACAAAACCTAGGACGGAACCCCAGTTGTTTTCAATCCTTGTATTAAAGTGTGAAAAGTTCGACACAAGTATACACTATTCATGAGCTACTTCATTTGATGATTCACACGGCAGATCGGACGAAAATCACAACGATTGGACTTATCTCTTTCGCAGGAAGCAAACATTACTGTTTCTTCATCCTACGGAGGAATCGATGATCTAACGAATCAATGACACAGTTGTGATTCATCCTCCAGAGGCAGCGATCTTCGCCATGCAGCTCTGATTTTCATTCATCTGATCTAAATCATCAGTCCCCTCTATTTTTGATTGGGCCTCCTTTCTCAAGATTACCATATTAATCATTATTATATAGCCTTTTTTGTCTATTGCTCAACTAAAAAATTCTTAGTTGTGGGCTTTTTTACCAAAAGTTTAAAATTGTCCAAAAAACCTAAGACGACATTTCATTAAAATAGTAGAGAGTGAGTAAACATTTTATCAAAAAATAAGAAAAAGAAAACCCCTTAGGAGAGGAAATGTGGGCATTGTGAATTAGCCCTTGGAGCAATATATGGGTTAAATAGTTTATCTTTGAATATAAAAATTGTTTTAAATATATGTAACCGCTACACAAAACTTCATGTGATCTCTGATTTTTAAACTAAACCGGAATGGCTCAATCTAATATACCAATACTGTTCCGACAACGTGATGAAATCTCTTCACTTTTGAGATTTGACTTTTTTTGATTCAGTGAATTTTGTTTTTCTTCTATACATCCATTCTATGAATCCTCTCATTCCTCGAAATGATGAAATATTCTTTCTTGTTCCTTTGCCTTGCAGAATCGACATAAATATATTTTGTAGACTATAGATCAAAACATGTAATATAGTTCTTTAATTCCAAACTTTTATATTTCTCTTCTAAATTTTCAAGTTATATTGACTGGTGATACAATTGGCAAAATGATACAGTATTATCAATCGAAAACCACTATTGTCCAATTAAAGACACAAAATAATAGGTAATAGTTTTACGTACAGAAAATGGCAAAATACAATAGTAAAAAAAACATCAGAGAAAGGTGTGTATGTTTTGTAAAAAAGAATGGTAAAAGTAGGCATATGTCATCAATTAAAACTATAAGATAACTTA
This sequence comes from Pugionium dolabratum, assembly GCA_018901945.1. NCBI lineage: Eukaryota > Viridiplantae > Streptophyta > Magnoliopsida > Brassicales > Brassicaceae > Pugionium > Pugionium dolabratum. Next base: position 158,957 of record JAEVFF010000377.1, read on the forward strand.
GATACAAAACTCCATATATGTTATTTAGTAGCAGAAATACCAAACTCAAGTATGTTAGATTTCTTTTATTTAGTAGCAGAAATTTTTAATATTCATTTTGAGAGCAAAAAGTTGTGTGGTACGTGTTGGCAAAAAGTTGAGCAATGAAGAAGAGAAAAGAAAAGCAATTTGGAAAAATGGTGTATCATTATCTCTGGCATATATTCCAAGTAACAGCCCCTAAAAGAGAAAACTCCAAGAAAACTTTAAAATGTTGTACATATCCTTTATCAAAAAAAAAAACAAAGCATAAATTTCTTCATTTTTGTTTAAATATGAGCTTTTTGAAACATGCAAGTTGACGAACAAAAATGCATGCAAGTTATGTAAAAGACGTGTGTCGTTAACTCATAATGTGTCCTGTTGTGGACGGACCTCCATTTGCAGTTAAATTATTATGTTTTTTTCGTTTCGTTTCACAAATTTATATTATTTTAAAAACGCCTTTACGCTTCTCTTTTAACTATTAGGCGAATACTTAGTGAAGTTGGAGAGAAAAAAACGAATGGGAATCACAACACAACCGTCTCCCAATAAGAAATTATTTATTTTTCAAAAAATTTAAAACAAACTTTTTTTCTAAATACCATGTTAATTTTTATTTTTTAAACAAAAATGAAAAACTGAGAAAATAGGATTAGTTTTCTATAAATATTACAAACTAAATATTTAAAAATTATTTCTGTGTTTGTGAGAAAAGATTTTAACGTATTTTTGTAAACTAAAAACAAAGTTTTAACGAACCAAATTTAAATAGTCAGCTTTACAATTTTAAATGTTTTAACGAACCAAATTTAAGTTTCAAAATTTTTACAGTCTTATGTTTTTTTTTTTTTTATCATAAATTATTTGAATATGACAGAGTTTAATATTGAATCTTCCTCATTTATTCATATCTATATTTAAATATTTTAGTAATATCCACATACATACAGTTTTAAAATTTATTATTGTATGTGCAAATTAACTATTTATGTTATGATAAACGGTACAAAATTGGATATTTACAAAATTAAGTATTTCATATTAAACAGTTATATTTAACATATTTCCGAAATTGAATTTGGATGATGATATAGTAATGATAAACATTTGGTTCAACCAAACCAGATGGTTTTTCTCACAGATCGTAATTTTACTCGGTTCACATAAACCACATCCTCTTCTTGACTTACCTTAAATTAATGAGTTATAATTATAATCTACTTATTAGAAATTAGCTCTAGTGAAATCTTTGTATTAGCTAAAAGCGAGTTTCATCTTTAAAAACCTTATTCCATTAAGGGAAGAAACCAAATGAATGAAATTTGTATACTCACACATAGCTGTCTCCTTTAATTTCAAATATCTGAAAATAATTATTAAAAACTACAAGAAAAAGTGTAATCCGAATTGATTTTCAAAACAAAAAAAAAGAGAGTATTATTTATAATAAACGTAAGAATGAAAATAGTCACATGCTCACAAACTCTATGGTCTAAGTGGGTGTCTAGATTATGGTTTCTCATTTTAACTCTTTTTATTGTTCATGAAAAAAACAAACGTATCTTTATATAAGTGGCAGTCTCTACCGTCTTTCATATTTTCATTTCTTTAATCATAATAATAATAATAATAATAATAGAAAAATGACACTATGAGATATTACACAAGCATGTGTTACGTTATATAATATACGTTTTGCCCATCTCAGTATTTGGGTTAAAACTTAAAAAGACAAAGAGCCAAGAGGAGTCAATAGTCATGGAAACAGGTATTACTTTGCCAATTCTGGCCGGCGATTGTGACTCCGGCGAGAGCAAACGGGTCAGAGTGGCTGATCCGGGATTTACCGTTCATGACGAGGGCAGACCTGTCAAAATCCCAAGACTTGACAAAAAAGGTAATTCCGCTATGAAAGTTTCTAATTTCCAAGTGTGTATTTGAATCTCACATAGCAGCAACAAAATTATCTTTTTATTTTTATCATATCTTTTTGAGAACATGAATAAAAATGAAACTATACATTTTTTCGTTCGGATACTTCATTCCTTCCAAAGCGAAACGAGTTCTCGGAATTTTTATTACTTTTATGTAATATGTGACAGTTTGAAAATTGAGAATCCTATGAATGTTTGTTTTCAGAGATTCAGACCAATTTTTTAAATTTTTTTTATGAAATATCACATATTTATGTTTTTCTATTGAAATTATTTATTAATCATAAATAGAGTATAATAAAGTTAAAACATTGTATTGATTGACATATTTATTTTATTTTTATTAAAAAGATTTTAGTCGTTTTTTTGATGTTAAATTTATGGTATTTTAAAAAATGAAAAATTTTGTGAAGGTATATTTGGAAAAAAAATCTTAATGATTTTTTGAAAATTAACTATTTTTATTCATAAATAAACAACAAATTATTAAAATTAGCAATCTTATGACGATCCAATCCGAAGTAGTTTTCTTTGAAACTAACGAGAAATATCTATTTTTTGGGTAAATAATTCAACTCTTTTCGACGTCTTTATTTTAAATTATTCTAAAACACAATCACACAATTCACCACACAAAATAAATACATAATTAAATATAACGATAAACGGTCAATTCTTTGTAAAAGTGCTTTCAAACAAAAGAGTTTTTATTTCGAGTAAATACAATCTATTGTATTTTTCCTAAAGCAAACATTTTAGCAAAAATATATTAAAAAATAAAAGATTATATTGATGAAGTCTACATTTCATCCGGTGCATTAGTGCTCCTATAATCGCTAAATAGCCTTAGGTGTAGGGACATCGGAAGCAATCGCTGTCGATTTACTAATGGCTGACGTGGTAATTAACGATCTAGACGGAAAATTAAACTTCGGCCACGGAGTAGTCTCAGTCATGGGACGTCAGAGAGCTATGACGACCGCCGTTTCCACCGTGGTTGACGAGATCCCGTCTTACGACATTTTCGGAATCTTCCAGGGTCTTAGGCTCGCCAAGTATTTCGAGGAGAGGCTGCGTCGCCTCGTGAAGGAGGAGGTAACGTCATGCCACAGCCGCGGGATGGTGACTGTAGACTGGAATAAAGTGATGAGATCGTGTTTTTCAGATGGCGTTGGGACGGTTAGGTCCACAGCGGCCGGAGCGGTGGTCACGATAGTCGGAAAAGAAGAGGTGGTTGTGATGTGTCGCGGAGGCGCAAGGATTGTTCTTTACTCTCATGGAGGAATCGCTTTGCCGCTATGCCATATCCATCATCACCAGGTGAGTAGGTGTGACTTTGTAATTAAACACATACAAAGTTTAATTATATTTTAGATTTTGAAATTATTAGACCACTAATAGAGACTTGTTTTACAAAACCGTTTTTGGCAATGGTTTTAAACAATCCGCACGTAATTTTTTAGAAAGAAAATAAACAGAAAATATAGTGTCTATTTACTAAAAAAGATATTATGCAAATATTTTACTGTCAATCAACATTGATTATTATCTGAAAAGGAAAGCAATTGTAGTGTAAATCTCTGGAAAAAAAATAGTATATGAAACTCTTCTTAAGAATAGTATAAGAATTATATTTTAGATGTGGAGAAGTCGATGGTCACAAGCATGCTTGTGATATCTATGTATACAGAATGGTGTAGAACAAGTACTAAAGATCCAGAAGCGATCGATGATAGATGATTTCATAGTACTTGCATGCGAGGGCCTTTGGGATGTTGTTTCCGACAACGACACTTATCAGCTTGTTAAACGTTGTCTTTACGGCAATTTACCAGACGGGTTAGTTCCTTAAATTCTATTTATTTTGCTTTTACTTTTGATAATATTAAACTTTTTAAAAACATATATGTGATTAATTTTACGCAAGTTTTTAAGCGGCTCTCCGTGTATACGTAAATTTCTTAATTAATTACTAATAATTTTTAAATAATTAATATTAGTTGTTTAATTAAATTAACAGATGTAAAAGTGAATCAAGCACGACAGAAGCTGCGGTGGTACTAGCAGAGCTTGCAATTGCCAGAGGAAGCAAAGAAAATATAAATGTCATCGTTATTGATCTCAGGAGCTCTACCGTTTCTTAATTTTCTTCCATTTTTAGTTGCGATTCTCAACTATTACTAGTTTTATTTTCGTTTTTGTTTAATCAATTAGAATTTCCCATTTTACTTCTTTTTTTTTTCGCTTTTTTTTTTCTTTGTGTTTTGTTGTTCGTTCTTGTTTCTTCGATTCTTCAGTTGTTTTCTTTTCAATATAATTTTTCTTAGGAGTTCGTTTTCTTACACCCCCCTGCTTTGTCATTCTCCTCGATGACAAGTTAGTAAATGTATTTCAGACGATGTAGCTTTCGGAGTTTAGTTAGGTATGGAATATATATATATATATATATAACATAATTATTATATAAGAACAAATTAAATCTCAAATATTCGATGAGGAAAATACTGTGGTGGGCAAAAAAACTTTGCCAATCTATCAAACACCAAGTATTCTTGGACTACTTTTATTAGACTTTGAAAAGAGTCGAGAATTATTTAGGCTTGGTTCCGACCACAATGCCACACCGACTCCGATCAAAGGACAAACTGAAACTGAAACTGAAACTCAAGACTGAGAAAAAAAACTGACAAAATTTGGACGGATATCGATCCATTACCGAGTTGGACTGAGCCAAACCTAATTTGTTCGCATCATCTTTCTATTTTTTAGTGTCAGGTATCTGGGTGATTTTAAAAAAATTCACGACAGAGACTGACATTGATTACTTTTGAGAGGTATTTAAGTTCTCTGACAGGAGTTAGAGTTATTTCGCAAGTGCACGGTTTGGAGAAAAAATATGTGGTTCGTTCTCATATATCCACGAAAAATACGGAAATTAAGTTTCGAAAATTCTGTCTAATTTAATTTTATTTGCAACAACAAGAATACTGAAATAGAAATGATTCGTATGACATAATGACTGAAATCGTTACGGTTTGCTTCTTGCTGAGATCTCTTAGAGATTTTCATGTTAGAATTGTGTTTTTTCTTTGTGGTTGTCGATTTTGAAATATTTCTTTAGAGTATCTTTTTCTATTATTTTTATGAAAAGAATTCTTGGAATTCTAACCATCGTAGATGTTAGAAATCGATTTTATGAATCCTAATCCCCGTAAAATTAGAAATCTTTCTTTTTTTTTGTCTAGTAAACTAATCACAATAACGCGTTTTTCATGCTGCGTTTCAGCAATTTTGCGTTTCATGCAGTTTGTTTTAAATCTAATGTCATGAGCATTGTAATTTTAATGGATTTAATCCATAGAAAAATTTTATTCTCAACATCCACCATGAATCAAACACCAAAACCAAGAAAAAGCTTTCTTGAATTACAATAAACAACGTAGCCTTAGTCTCCCTATTTTCAAATATGTCTCTCTATGTGTACAAACCAGAGAAGTCGTGTTCCTCATCCTCCCAAAGATGTAACCAATCGACATAACTAAACCGACTAATTTTAAATGGAAGTGAAGAAGTTTACAAGCTAGTAAACCGGATTCAAACAACAAAACACTTGTACTCACTCCAAATCATAGTTAGAAACCAAGACATTTGCCGGAGAAGCTGAGTGTATATAGACAAATTCCATGCTTTTCCCTGCCGGTAACGATTGCATCCACCAAGGAAAACCGAATGAATTTCCGGTTTTTGTTACACCCCAGATTGGACCGTAGAGTTTGGTGATTGATATCTTTAGATTTGTTAAAGTTTTTTTAGATCTGTTGGTTAATATCGTTGAGTATCGGTAGTAAATTTTTCCTTTGTTTCTCCATGAGTTCGTCATCTTCTGTGATATGCTAATGGGACTCGTAGAAGAAGCTGCTAAAACCAAAATATAAGAAGAAATTTGGTTAAGTTCTGATACCACAAATTCGAATTGGTTTTGCACAATGAGTTAACATAAGAAATAAAAAAAAGTCAAACCAGGAGGTTCAGTCGGCTTTCTTTTTGGCACTGGTGCTGGTTTTATGATAACCGGACTTGGACTCGGACTAACACCTGAATTAGAAACCCGGATAGTTATGACCGGTTAATCAAATTGACTTAGTCAGTGATTTTTACTAATTAAGCGAAAATTTACTACCTGCTAAAGAGAAGTTATAGCAGCAACAATAAACAAATTATTAAATAATCTCATTTAGTAAAGGATAAGGATTTAACCAGACAATGTAATCCCTTAAATCTTACCCGGGAGTAGTTGGTTAGAACCCATCGAACCGGAAATTAATCGGGCTAATACACCAAGAAGAGGCGCGTTGTTGTAAGTCGTTGATTCGGTTTGCTCGTAATTATCCCGTTGGTCGGCGAAGTTATCATAGGCGTCTGGTCCACCAACGAGAGCTCCCGTCAAGACGTTCGGATTGTTTCCTTTACGGCGGTACCACGTGGCATAACCACCTCTGCAAGTCACGAACTTTTGATCGTCATTGAAGGAGATAATCGATGAACCACGGTGGTGAACTTGCCGAGGATAGGTTTTTCCGTATCCGACCATGTAGCTCGTCGCTCTTGGATTGTCTCCAAGAATGTAATCCACCTGATTAATTTCAATCAATTGAAAATTATTTTAAAATATCATCTAAAATTTACCAAAATCATCCAAAATATATGATCATTAATTTTACTAGAAGTAATGAGAACCTGTGATTTAGAGAAATCAAGGAGTTGGGATGGAGAAATGTTTTCTTGAAAGCAACGGAGGTTTCTTTTGGAGGAAGAGAGATAGTCGGAGTAAACGGCGGCCAAGAAAGAGGCACTGGTGACAAACTGCATATTATTCCACCGTTGCCGGAAAATCAAACCGCCGGGAGTTTTCTGAATGTTCTTAGTGCTTTTACCTAACAAAGAACACATAAACTGTTCTGCTTTCTGTTGATACCTCTCGAACACAGCCGTGTGTTCTCCGGCTTTCCCTTGCATCAAAATCTATTATCCAAAGAAGTTTAAAGTTTTGTATAAACCAAATCAAAACCAATGTCAAATTGAAGTAGTATACCTTAGCGACAAGGGTTTGGACACCAGCATATTTAACGTCCCAACCAAATTCAGTCATGGACCAACCGGTACCGCCCATTGAGTCGCCATTCTTGCCGAGATAATCCAAGTAGTATTTATCATTTGTTGCTTGGTATAACCACGCAGCAGCCCAAAGTAGTTCATCCTGTTATACAAATTTGTGTTTGTTAAAAAAAAATCGATTTTTAATAAAAAAAGATATATATTATTAATCATTTTACTAATGAGAGCGTTGCGTTTAGTACATTGTAACCGCTAACTGAGCGATAGTACTTCTGTGCCACGGTTATGCTGCTGTCGTATTTGCCTCTATATTTGTCCGCAAATTCAAATAGCTGCGTTACGATTAGTGCCAAAAATCGTTAATACTGTGAAGTTTGAAGGTTACAAGACCAAACTCAAATTCTGAACTCCTTTTTTTTAAGAATACTGAAACAAAGCATCAAGAAATTATAAAATTATAGAAACAAAAATCAACCAATGTGTCTGTAACCGGACTAAATTTCACTAAACCGGGATATAAAACTCGTTATACTTATGTTTTATGCGAATGAGGTTTAGGTTTAGGAACCTGATGGGCGTGGCGGAGTAGCTCGGCAGAGTATGATGGATCCGAGAGACGGAAAACGATGGAAGCGGCGGCCATAGCGGCAGCTGTTTCTCCGGCAAGATCAGAACCAGGATTGCTCCGGTCAATTTTGTAAGCCCTACGGTCAGTAGTCATTTCTTCTGGCCTTTGCCAACAGTAATGGTCCGACTTGCCATCGCCCACCTAAACAGTTACAAACAAAGATTACTAAAACCGAATTTAAATTAAGTAAATAATGAGTTTAATTAATGAATCAACAGTTTAGTGGTTAGAGAGTGTTACTAATTACCTCACCGTACAGGACGTTAGGTTCAGGATGGGCTTTAATAAAATAATCAGTTCCCCACTTAACGGCGTCAATGGCGTGGCCAAGTTCGCCGTTAGATTCTAGCTGGCCACCGTATTCAATAATGCTCCAACACATTGTTGTGACCGTGAAAGCCATCGGCAGACCGAATTTCACATTGTCTCCGGCATCATAATATCCTCCCACTAAATCCACCTGCTCATTTTTTTTTAAAGTTAATCACGTCGAACTGGTGCATTCAAAATTATACTATTTTAAAAAGTTCTTTTCATGAAAATTTGTTTTCTGAAAATGAATATAACTTAGGACTCCGAATTTTTAAATAAATAGAAATAGTACATATTATTTGTACGGTTTCCAGATAGTCAAAACAATATTATACAAGTGCCGATTTAATGATTTATATATAAAAAAAAAATCAAGAGAAGAGGAGCTTACGCCGCTCGATTTGCCGTCGTTGAGACCGGAATGAGATCGCCATGAAACCCTCTGGTTAGGAGGGAGGTGTCCAGATCTTTGAGCTTCAAAAAAGAGAATGCTTTTGCTTAGAGCTTGTTTATAGTCATGCCCTGAAACTGAAAACTCAACTAATCCAAGAAGAAGAAGAAGAATCGCAATGGTGGAAGTAGAACCCATTGATCAAATATGTGTTTTTCTGAAATTAAGGAAGAAAGTTTGATCCTCTTTTCAATCAAATTGACTCAGAAGAAGAGTGGGTCATGTTCAGACTTTGTTAGATTTAGCTTCTTGGATCTATTCATCAAAAAGTTTGACCTTTTTAAATAGAAAAAGAGATGGTTTGGTGAAGGAAGATGAGAAAAAGAGAGGTTTATATGGAAGAAAGTGAAGGAAGGTACCAGGAGGAGAGAAATCGGCAGAGTTTATTAATTGACGAATTCTTAGTTCATTTTTGAAATTATATTCAAACTTTTATTATGTTAATACAGTTGTAGCATATTATGTAAATATAACACTGTGTCTGCAGGCAACTACGTACTTTCGTGAGATGTTAAATTAGTGGCTCAATCAACCACAAGAGAATTAGCTTATAGAGTTATAGTAACATCAAACTAAAATTAAAACATATTTGCAATGATCTTCAACATCTTTCTTTGTCTTTTAGTATTAGACAAGATTTTGAATTATTTGTTAATCAGGACAATAATAGTTGTCCTTCCGCAGATTATGGAAGCTCCGAATATTCCATTTATAGAAAGAAAAAAACTCGTGTTATTGTTTTGTTTTGTTTTATTATTCGAATCTTATTTCTTAACCCACACTCTCTGATTACATTTTTCATTCAAAATAAGAAGTGTTCACTGAACATGAATGTTTATGTTTTAGTTAAACTTTTTCATAACAATATTTTTCCGTTGACAAAAAAAAAAGCTGTTAAAAACTGATAAAGAATCTATCTAATCATAATTGGAAGATCGATGTTTGATCGACATTGCCAACTAAGTGACGAATAGTGTGGGACTGAACATAAACTTTATATTCTATAACATATAAAGCGTTTAGAGTGTTCGAACATATTTTCTGATATCAGCTAATTCTGGCAGGTGCTATTGCAAGGCTCACGCACGTGCGATTTTCTTTTTAATCACGATAGAACTGTCTTATTCCCACTAATCTCGGTACAATTTATGTCCACCACCTTTTGCGTAGTTTCTATTTTAACCGGAGATTTGATCAAGAATTTGAATTTGAATTTGAATTTATTTTATATTATTTTTGTTGTATGATTCGACTTTCTATTTAATGGTTCTCAAGTATGAGCTGGAAATTTAAAAATGTAAAGACAATTTGTACCGGCAACTAAAGATAATAATAAAAACAGAATACGTAAAAAAAAATCTAACGAGATTCAACGAAAAATCAATTCGAAATATTATATATAAAACTTATTAACAAAGAATAATGACTTAATAATCCGATTGTTTATGAAAATTTAGCAAAACATAAAATAAAGATATGTCGTAAATTATAGAGATAATATAATTAAATATTAATAATAAAATAAGTGGCTCAAGCTGTAATTCTCGACGTTTCGTATTAAAATCACAAATAATAACTTGGTTGAAATATTTACTATTATGAGCAATAGTAAAAGTCACCTATTTGTTTATAGCAAACTAATAAGAAAATGAAGAATGAGAAAGTTCTATATTGGTCACTATATTGGTCACATGAACGCACGTGACTACCGACACTCTGAAATGGGGCCCACCTTGTGATCCACGACTTTTTTACCCCCTCGTGCGTGAGAGCCCAACAGAACAGCTGTTTCTAAGAAGCGGCCCATTTCAACGTCATCACGTGGCCTCACGTGATACGTACTTTCTCTTAAAGCTCTCAAGGAGACGAGAACATAAATCAGAATTTTCCGATGAGATACTATCGAACTTTCTTTAGTACGTTCGTAAATCTGTTAGTCAAATATTTTAAACAGTATGATACACTGTTGTTTCTCTTAATTTTAAGCATTGAAATAGATTAATATCTTACCAAATATGATATTTCTATCAAAATAAACATATCTAACAATGCGTTATATAAAATCATTTTCGCATACATAACTACTGTATTCCAAAAACTCATCTCAACTTTTGCTGTCTTTCTAAAATTTTTAAGTTTGTGCATACGAATAATGAAAATTTTGAGTATTTTAATTCAAACTAAAAGACAAGAGGGCAATTTTTAAAAATACCAAAATTTCTTAAGAAAATACTACATTTTAAAGTTTTATTTTTCAAATACCATCACTAAATTTTTACATCAAAATTTAATATAAAAATGACTAAAACGTTTTTAATGGAGGAATTGAAAACATTTTTAATCAAAAAGTCAAACACAATGTTTTATTTTTGTTTATAACGTTTAGAATAAAAAGTTAAAAGTATGACAATTAAATTTCAAAAACAATATAGTTAGGAGTATTACTCATTACAAAATGCAAATTTTTAAAGAAAATAAAAGTTTTGATAACGACAAAAAGATCAAAAGCTATAGCTTCAGAAATATCACCCCAGAAGCAAAAATATTTTATAAACCGAAATTCGAAACCATACTGACAAAAAAATTTTACTCCCAAACGAATCTGTTTTGCCATCTAATCGTCGACTGACGGATTGGTTCTTCCGTTCCGATTAGTTATCTAAAACAGATAACTCTTTTGTATAAACTTAATAAAATGGTATTTACTGAAGAAAAAAAACATTCACTAACCGAAACCTTACGTCACAAATTGTTGAAGGCAACTTTTATAACCGTAGATTTTCATAAACCGGTACTAATAAAACTAAACTAAAATGCACGGCAATAACTGAATGGTTTTTACTTGAAATTACATAATTGCCCCTTGTAGCCATACAAAACGAACTCGGTGCTCACAATCAGGAGAGCAAACAACCGAACTGTTTTATCCATTTTACTGACAAAAACGTTGATTCAGTCTGCCCTCTAGCCACCGGAATATCCTTGCTCCGACATGTTTCAACTAAATCAATCCTTCTTCTGCCACAAGAGGCACAAATATTCAACACAAACACAAACATCTCTGAAAACTTCGACTCATTTTATGGTTGGAAATGAATGGTATTAGCTGAATTATAACAATGATAAACCTACTTAGCTCATCGAAAGAGACTTTGCTAATGCTTTCCCCATATTTGATCAGCCGAATCTTCCCTACAAAAAGCTCAAAATAATTGTAATTCAGCAACAACCAATGATCAAGATCAACGATATGAATAATCAACGACATGAAAGATCAACGACATGAACATAACATACCATCACGGCGAACGCAAATCTCAGGGATACTTTTTACTTCACCACTGATGCTATCATTATACACTCTAGTCTCAATATCTCCTTCAACATACACCGATGAGCTGTAACAAAGCACCAGTGAAAAGTTTAGAAAAACAGACAAACTGAAGACAGAGAAAGAGATTGCAAAAGAAGAAGATATTACTCAACTTAGAATTTCAGTGTACACTTTTATACATACAAATGCATACGAGCTGATTAACCTGATTACATCTTAACCGTACCTCCTAACTAACTAACAGACATATTACTAACTTAATTAGAAGTAAGAACTGTTAACTTTATCAATGCAACTCCATGTTTAAGATAGTTAAACATGTAGTAAAGCTTACTTCTTAGCGAGTTTTTGAACAGCATAAGAGCCTAGCATTTCGTTGTGCACTGCGATTCTATGCCACTGAGCTGGTTTAGGCTGATTGGTTGCTCCTACAAGCCTCTGATCAAACATACCACCTGTTCCTACTGTGAAGATTGTTACTGTTCCCCCGTTTCTTAAGATCTTTTGTAAAGGTGCTTGCCCTACTTTCCCACAAATGACCGCCTGTTTGAATCAGACAAGGTGAACCGCAAGAATGCAATAACCCATTGAAGATAAAAAGAAAATTATGTTTTATGATATTGCAACAAGATAACTCAGGTCATGAACCATGATACGATCATTGGGTTTACTGACTAGCTTAGGGCATGATTTAGGATTGAAATAGACAAAAAAATCTTTCTTTTCAATCGGGTTTTCGCAGCAACGGAACAACTACAAACAAAAAATTGAAGCTTAAATGTGTCTAGTTTGACTCTAATATAACAAGTGTTCTATAGAATAGATGAATCTTTTTACCCTATGGACACCGCGATATCCCCAACCTTTACGGGGATCAACTCCATGAGGCTGAAGCTCAGGTTTCACTGAAATGTTTTCTTCAAAATCTTCTTCCACACCTTCGTCGATTGGACCCGTCGAGAACCACGACCGCGAGCCTCTCTCAGCACTTATTGCTACACTCAAAGCAACACAAGAAGAAACAGATTCATTACTACAGAACAGAAACTACGGGTGTTTTAGAAAAAAAACAGATACTATAGGTGTAATAGAAGGAGAAGAGAGATACATAAAGAAGATATCTCAGATAATCTGAGCATCTTGGAGACACGAACGGCGAGTGAATTCATCTTCAAACACTCAAACAGTGCTGCAAAAATGCAAAAGGCTCCCGAAATTAGGGTTTATACGTTTACAGCAATGGAATCAAAGCTTTTTAGGGATTTTGAATTAAAAGAAAAAAAAGACAAAACAAAATGTTGTTTACGAAGAATCCTTTCCGAGGTACGGGACGACGGAAACCTTCGTTATGTGATTTTATGAAATTACCCTTCGTTTTAACTGAATAAAATGATGAGAATGGCCTTTCCAAATTACAAGGCCAAATTTGAATACGATTAATGAAAAATACATTATTTTATAACTGAACAAAAGCTATCTTCTACATATTAACCGACAACCCGAAATAAAATATAACATTTTTAAAAAAATTAACATTTCATATTTTAATCTAGTTGTATGTTAAGATATTCCAAAATGTTTAGTATTCAACAATATATTTATTTCTCCCGTTTTTTTGCATCAACCTGTCAACGTTCAGAAAAAAACATAATTTCTTATAGAGATGAGATAAACTACGAGTTTCTAAACTTTATTAGATCTCAAAATATGAAAACATAGGAGTAAAACAAGCAGTGGGGCCTTATGTAAACATTGATAAACTAAAGGGACCAATTCGGATAACAAAAACACTGTAGTTTTATTTTATTTTATGTAATCTATCGTGTTCGTCTGTCGCTTACTCAAAAACAGTCGATTCATTTCCTGCCTTAGAAATATTTTTTTTATCGAATCGACGTTTACTAGAGTTTCCGTCGTTTTGTTTTCAGTTTTCTCTCACCGCCTTTCTCTACTATATCTTCTTCCTCGTTCGATTACGTCGGTGGATCTTTGTTCTGTGTGTGTTTTATGGCTATGTTTAGTCAATTGGCTTCAGCGATTGGGTTTTTTGCGACTCATGTTCTTAATTATCTTTAAGGTAGAAGAGAAACTCTTCCGTCGCTTTGTGCCTCGGTAACAATAGTCCTTCAAATAACCGTAGCCAGTTTGCAATTTTTTTGGATTGTCGTACAATTTGTTTTGTTTGGTTAGAAATGGATTGTGTGAATGACAGTATTGTTTCTGTACTGCCCTTCAAAAATTCTGAATCAGAGCTATAGGCTAGTTATTTGAATCGAGATTTTATTAGCTGTGGATCTAATTTTTTTCCGCTTAATTTGCTTATTGGCGTTCCATGCTTAGATTCTCAAGCTATAAATCTCTGGGAAAGTACTTGTCACATTGAGCAATGTGGCGTAATTCCAATTTTGCGTTAAAATAGATGATTTTATTTACCACTGTTTGATTGTTAGATTTACAGTAAACCCAAAACAGGAAGTTGTTTGAGGCTATGAACTTTTTTTGTTGTCTTTCCACTTTTTGTCTTCACATGTAACGTGGTTTTCTTAAATTGCAGTACAGTATAATATCGATGATACAGTGAATGATGGATGAAGGCTCAGTCGGTGATGTGGGTAGGATCAATGAAGCTGATGTTGCTCACCTTCAACTAAAAAATGGTCAGCAATCTCTTAAACCGGAGAACTGTGAAATTCAGGAAATCAAAGAAGTGCAGGTTCAGAGGGATGCCAGTTTTCCTGATACCTCGTTTGGTGTAATAGCAGAATTTTTAGATGGTAAGAATGTGAACCATGGGGATCAAACCGATAATGAACCATGTTCTAGCCAGCAGAATACAAATGTTGAAGGGGACGTTGTTGAAGAGTTGACTGTTCAAACTTGTGACGGATCAAACATGGCCATAGTAGGTAGATCAAGTAATAGAGCTAGATTAGAGATCAATCGCAGTCAGCTTCGGCATTGCTCTCCGCTAGATGTCGATTCACCTAGTAGCAGTTCTATGAGTAAGAGGGAAGGTGACAGGGGAACACAAAGTATCTGGAGTAACGCTGGAAAACTTTCTTTACCTGAGACTTCAACTGGAAAACTGGCCCTTCCTGTTAGTAATGGTGGAGCTAATGAACATTTGACAAATGTTAAACAGAATCATGTACCGTTAGAGGTATTGTCTCATGGAGGCATCAAGACAAAGATGTTATCGCAGTCTGGGTTCTCTCAGTTTTTTATTAAAAAAACATTGAAAGGAAAGGGAGTCACGTCCAGAGGCCCGCTACAGAATAGATCTAAAGCTAGCAGTATGGATCAGCAAACTGTAAATAGTTCTGGTAGCCCTTTTTCAGCAAAGATTTCTAGCAGCATCCCTTTGGCGGCTTATGATGTTTTGCCATGCTTGCCTTCCAAAGCCAGTAATTCATCTCCTTGTGCTAACCCTTCAAATATACATGGAGGTTGTGGGGGTGAAGGTTTAAGTGTAAGAGAATGGTTGAAGTCAGAGCGCCAGAGTGTTAATAAAGCAGAAATTTTGTATATCTTTAGGCAGATCGTGGATATTGTGAATGATTTTCATTCTCAAGGAGTTGCTTTATGTGACCTACGGCCATCTTTATTTAAAATTTTCAAGGAAAATACGGTCAAGTACGTGGGTTCAGGTTTTCAGCAAGAGTCTTTTGACAGCAATATGAACAAAGATACTTTAAGTCAACTGGAAAACCCTCTGGTTAGAAGGCGGTCAGGAGATACTGGATTTGCTTCTACTCCCTGTATCCCTGCAAAGAAGCAGAAATCAAGTGGACCAAGCTCTAGGCAGTGGCCTATGTTTCAACGAGCTGGTGGTGCCAATATCCAAACTGCACATGATGATATCTCAACCAAGGAGTTCCCTTTGAGATATAGTCAACC
Source organism: Pugionium dolabratum (assembly GCA_018901945.1). Lineage (NCBI taxonomy): Eukaryota > Viridiplantae > Streptophyta > Magnoliopsida > Brassicales > Brassicaceae > Pugionium > Pugionium dolabratum. Next base: position 174,652 of record JAEVFF010000377.1, read on the forward strand.
TGATTGTAGTACAGCTGCCCATCCTTTCACTTCAATGAGTGATCGGTTAGAAGAGAAATGGTATGCAAGTCCCGAGGAGCTTAAGGGCGACATTCGTTCGGTCTGTTCAAACATCTATAGTTTGGGGATTTTTCTTTTTGAGGTATGGAGAAACTTTTATAAATCGCACTTGTGGTATGCTATTTTATTCTAGCTTTTAGCCTGCAATTGTGAATATTTCATCCACAAGCTTGAGATATTAAATCGCATAGCCCCTTACTATTGACATACTAATATAAGTTTTCCATGCAATAATGTCTTCAATTAATGGAGCATATAAAATGAGCCGTAGCCTGAATGGGCCTTGTTCTGAGTTCTCTGAAATTCTGAATCGCAACGCTGTTTGTCAATAGAAATTATTACAACTCCAGTTTGCATGCGATTTATGTCAATGTGGTCCGGATAGCAAGTGCATAATTTTGGATGATCATCTAGGTTTTGCTAGTGTTGCATGTTCGTTAGTGTTCCGATAACAATGTAGTTTCTAGTCGACATTGGAATTGACTTCTTGACTCTTAGGTTAACGAATCTCTTGATTTTACTGTTCCTTGTTTAAAGAGATCATTCTCATTGATATTCTAATTTGGGTTTTTGCCTCAGCTGCTTAGTCAATTTCAATGTGAAAGTGCTCGTGAGGCTGCAATGTCTGATATTCGTTTCCGGATTCTTCCTCCCAATTTTCTCTCAGAAAATCCAAAGGAAGCTGGGTTCTGTCTCTGGTTACTTCATCCAGAACCCTCATATCGACCATCAACCAGGCAATGCAAACTCTTTAGCTACAAATATTTTTAAGTAGTAAATAGCATGTTATCAAGTGTTTGAATGCTTGATTCTGTAGAAGGTTAAGGGCCATAATACCAACTGGGGCTATTTTAAGATAGTCTTGTAGGATATAACACAAGAAATGTAAAAATGCACCAAAAGGTTTGTTCTCCTGGATGTAAACGCAAGGAAGATTGTCTCGTTAACAATTTCAGATAGGATTATTAGGTTCTAGTCTGAAAATATAGTCTTTGTAGTAATAAGCTCCTCTGATGTGTTGATCGGCTCTTTCCTGTCATCTTTCATTGATTTGATATCATGAGTTGGCTTAATTTCTTAAAAAAATTGAAAGTTTGATGTTGTTCTGTATCAGGGACATCTTGCAATCTGAAGTGGTTAATGGAACTCCAGATTTGTATACTGAAGGCGTATCTTTAGCTATTGAACAAGAGGACACGGAGTCTGAGCTGTTGCAGCATTTCCTTGTTTTGTCCCAAGAGCAAAGACAGAAGCATGCTGGAAAGTTGATGGAAGAAATTGTGTCCCTAGAAGCAGATATCGAAGAGATTGTCAGAAGACGTTGTGCCATAAGGCCTGTGTCTGTAGAAGAAGTTTCTAACTCAACGCCTTCTTCAAGTGTACCTGAAATGAGACTTATCAGTAACATTAAACAGCTTGAAAGCGCTTATTTCGCAGCAAGGATAGATGCCCATCTCCCTGAAGCACGATATAGGTTACGCCCGGATAGAGATCTGCTAAGAAATCGTGATAATGTTATACCAGAACCAGAAAATAGTGAGACTTGGAGCTCAGATGATCGTGTTGGAGCGTTCTTTGATGGTTTATGCAAATATGCTCGATATAGCAAGTTTGAAATTCGGGGTGTGCTGAGGACTGGGGAGTTAAACAGCACTTCAAATGTGATTTGTTCCATGGGTTTTGATAGAGACGAGGATTATTTTGCTACGGCTGGTGTGTCAAAGAAAATTAAAATATTTGAGTTCAATTCCCTATTCAATGAATCTGTCGACATACATTATCCAGCCGTAGAAATGCCAAATAGATCGAAGCTTAGTGGCGTTTGCTGGAACAAATATATCAGGAACTACCTAGCTTCCTCTGATTATGATGGTATTGTTAAGGTAGTTGAACCTTTAAAAATTTATTTGGATTGGGTATCACTTGATCGCCCTATTATTTTCTTCAGTCTTATCACTTGATCGCCCTATTATTTTCTTCAGTCTAATGAATTCAAGTGTATTATGATGGATCCAGTTATGGGATGTGACAACAGGACAGGCTATTTCACATTTTATAGAGCACGAGAAGAGGGCTTGGTCTGTCGACTTCTCTGAAGCTTATCCTACGAAATTAGCCAGTGGAAGCGACGATTGTACTGTGAAGCTATGGAACATCAATGAGGCATGCTCTTCTTTGCCTTTACATGCTTAGGCACAATATGCTGGATATCTGGCATATATACGCAATAAATAACATTTTGGGCTATTCTGTTGATGTGCTTAGGCTCGTACTTTTAGCCTTGTAGCTAATACAGTCTTTTTGCATACTGCGCAGAGGAACTGCTTAGGAACAATCAGGAACATTGCAAACGTTTGTTGTGTGCAATTTTCTCCCCAGTCCTCTCATTTACTAGCCTTTGGATCATCAGATTTTAGGACCTACTGCTACGATCTAAGGAATTTAAGAACTCCTTGGTGCATACTGTCAGGGCACAGCAAAGCAGTTAGCTATGCGAAATTCTTGGATAGTGAAACCCTTGTCACAGCATCAACTGATAACACGTTAAAGCTTTGGGATCTTAAGAAAACCACACACGGTGGCCTTTCCACAAATGCTTGCATCTTGACCTTTGGTGGCCATACAAATGAAAAGGTAGCTAATACTGAAACTCAAGTCTAAGTTAACCCTCATAATGTTTCTCATTTTTCGTCTTGGTTGATTTGTCATTTCCGTGCCTTTTACAGAATTTTGTTGGTTTGTCTACCTCCGATGGATATATAGCTTGTGGCTCTGAGACAAATGAGGTATATGCTGTCGCAAACTTGGGAACACGTTGATATTCCTATAGAACTTTGTGTTCCAAACTTCCCATTCTATTATCATTTAACACGAACCACCGGTTGATAAATTTGATTCTTAACATAGTTGCACCAAAGTTATTCTATCCGATGCAATAATTGACTTTTCCTTGTGAATACAATCTTTTCAACGGAATGTAGGAACTAATTCATTGCTACTAACATTAGCAAAATAACTGGTGTGGGGTCGAAAAAGGCCTGATTTAGTGAAAGAAAATAATTTCGCATTTTGTTCTGTTAAATATCTTTCTCTGATCGAGACAAATGGTTTTCCTTCTTTTTTTTTGGTTTGGTTTGGTCTTTGCTCAGGTTTATGCCTATCACCGGTCTCTTCCTATGCCCATTACCTCGTACAAGTTTGGTTCCATTGATCCTATAACAGGCAAGGAGATTGAGGAGGACAATAACCTGTTTGTTTCAAGTATTTGCTGGAGAAAAAGATCGAACATGGTTGTTGCAGCTAGCTCAAATGGGTCGATCAAAGTGCTACAGTTGGTATGAAAATCATGTATACAGAAGAAGCTGAGGTAATTATTCTTTACCTGAATCCCTCTTGGTTTAGGGTAAAAACAAAACCAACCAATCAATCTAAGACTCGAACAAACAAAATTCCAGTTACCATATTTGCGGAAAAGATAGAGCTTTTCAAGACACAAGAGATATATCTAAGTAGAGTGTTGGGATTATGAAACTGTTTATATATTTTCGAGTGGAGTTTTCTTCAAGAGGTAAAAGAATGAGAGAGAAGAAGAGTAGTAAGGTAAAGATCTTTTCTTGGTGGTCTTCTATGATTTTTTTGGGTTTTTTTGGGGTTTTTTTTTGCCTTCTTTAGTTATGAAACCATTTTGTGAATGTAAATTTTTCCCTTTTTGGACCATACTCTTTGATGTATATATAATTGTAATTGGCTTCGTTCTTTTTTGGTTCCACAAAATTTTGTTCAAGACTTCGAAATTATTGGTTCAAAATGATCATTAAGCTTTACAAATCGGTTTATTATTTCACTTTGCTATGACTCGCTGAATATAAAAGAAGTTAATTGAGCGAGCTTAATTGAGCTATTGATAAAAGTACTCTCTGAATCCATCTTCCTCACTGAAGCTGCTCCATCTTGGTTATAGCCTTCATCACTGTGGTGTATCGATAACTTTTTTTTAACTTGAGCAGAAAAGTGTCAATAACCATGATTTCCTATGAATTAAAATTGTAAACTTTAATGTTTATAGTTGACAATATTCGATACATTTTTGTTTACGTTCGAACACGATATCTTTTGTCTCGTTTAGAGATACTGCGTACACTTTTTAATGATTGTGATTCGAGTATTGACGCTGTTGTGTGGGAATTCGATTACAGGAGAAAAATACATGAATGTTGAATAGACAACAATATTCACAATATGGTCAATCCATTTATAATAAACGATTGACGTGAAGGAATTGCAAAACGAATATTTTAAGTATAATTTACTACAAAAAATATGCCAACTCATTTTATGCGAGTTACTGTTTCTTTCGAAGTTTAGTGAAAAAGGTTTCTCTTTTCGTTTCTTTAAAGGTTATTTTTCTGGAGAAATGTACGGAACCTAAATTTTGGGCCCTCAGGGCCCTGAAAAATAAGAAATGGATCTATGAAATTTTGTCGAACAGTGGGATCTCCACTTCGAAAAATGTCCAAAATGCAAAAATATTAAATTTTGTGAAAAAGGTTTAACCATCGCCACCGCTAAGATCGTCGTTTATAGCGTCTCCTCCGATATCCGATTCTCCGGGTATGCTCCATTTCGAAGCTTCTATCTCGTATCATGTCCATCTGTTTCTAATCAAGTTAATCTCTGAGATTATTGAGTACTGGGGTTTTAGAGTTCCACGCGCTTTGATCTTCTTCTAGTGTTCTCTTTCCTATACCCATGTTATATAGCTTTACTTTCGGAAATACTATCTCGGAAACCTTTTCAGCAGTTCAATATATATATATAGGAAACATAAGATCTGGACTTGTTGCTCTTTGTCTTTCTCTTTGTTTCATCAGTCTGATACTTTATGCAAATTTATAGATTTGGTATTGTCAAATTGGTCTCTTTCGTTCCAGGGTTTATTCTGTTCAGTTTGATTTTTCACTCGTCGATTAAGAATATATCAAATTTATTGTCCAAGGGGTGAAATTTGGGATTACATAAGGAGTTTGCAATGAAACTCGTTTTCGTTCATGTCAAAGGAAGAGAGAGGATCAATTAAAACTAAACAGAGGCAAATAGCCAGTGGTCATTGACTTAATTGGAAAGGCCATGTGACTATTTTCTTTTGATGATTTTATAAACTGGCTAATTTTGTTCGATTTCCTGATTTACTTAAGTTATAGTTTGATCATTTTTATTTTTTCACGTGACTTCGGTTTTAGCTTGCAAAAATGGCGTTTGCAAGGGCAGCAAGACAACCTGTTGGAGTCCTCTTTGGAACTGCTAGAGGTAGATTTAGTGCTACAAATGAGTATTCTACTGTGGTAAGCAAATTGGAAAGTCTGTCTCAGTTCAGGAGCTCTGTATTGCCTGAAAATGCAAGCCCTTTTTGTGGGTTTCGGAAGTTCTTGCGGAGTTTTAGTTCAGCGGCTCCTGCTGTAGTGGACCAAATGAGCCTCATCAAGCAGCTTAGGGAAAGGACTAGTGCTCCTATTAAGGATGTCAAGGCTTCTCTAGTTGAATGCAATTGGGACCTTGGTAAGAATTGGAGATTTTTGCTGCACTTTTTTCTGTTTCATGTGCTCCAAAATGGGTGTTATTTCTATTTGACACAGAGGCTGCTCAGAAGGACTTGAGGAAGAGAGGAAAAGTGTTGGCTTCAAAAAAGTCATCACGGACAGCTGCAGAGGGAATGCTTGCGGTTGCCCAAAATGAGGAAAGAGTCGCTGTTATCGAACTAAACTGTGAGACAGACTTTGTTGCTAGAAACGACATTTTCCAATACTTGGTTAGTGCCATAGAAATTTCACGTGGGCTGGTTTATTGTTGCTTAATTATGAGCTTTCCTCTCACGTTTACGGTTCCTTTTCCTCTAAAATGAACATTCCTGCAGGCTTTAGCAATGGCAAAACGTGCTTTGTTGGTTGAAAATAGTACTCAGCAGGTTTCTCGTTTCTTCCCCTTTGGGCCTGAGATTATGGAGGTCAGTGTTTGATGTACTCACGATTTTCTTGTGTCCATTGTCCATAACATCATAGATCTATGTTATTCTCTGTTTGCACCATGTACGGTATTGATATCCAGTTTCCATTTCTAATAACTCTAACGGTTGCCATTCAGGAGTTGAAGCTCAATCTCGATCATCCAAAAGTGAATGGCGAAACCACGGTTTCAAACGCAGTTACAGAAGTAGCTGCCATAATGGGAGAGAATGTAAAGTTTAGGAGAGGTTTCTTACTATCGAAATCTTCAGCAGGCGTCCTCTCTACATATCTCCACACAAGTCCCCAACCAGGTACAAGTTATTCAATATAGTTCCTGTTGTTTCTAATCTCCGTTAAAATTTTTATACTCTCTAACTTTGTTTTTTAATGAAACTAGGGCTGGGTCGTATAGCTGGGATTGTATCACTTGAAGTAGAAGATGAAAAAACTCAGCTAGATGCGCTTCAACGTGTAGGCTCAGAACTGGCCATGCATGTTGTAGCTGCAAAGCCTTTATTTTTAAGCAAAGACCTAGTGTCTTCAGAAGCAATAGCAAATGAACGAGAGATTCTAAAGTCTCAGGTAAAACTGAGCTGTAATTTGTAAACAGACGTAACCTGAGTTGAAAAAGTTTTCTTATGAAATGTGGTATATGTATGACAGGCAGAAAGTACAGCCAAGTCTCAGATGGCTGTAGAGAAGATGGTGGAAGGCCGTCTCCGTAAATATTTTGAAGAAGTTGCCCTAATGGAGCAAAAGTTTATTGTGAACGATGCTATAAACATAAAGGTATGTGAACTTAGCTTTTAACACAGTGTGATTATCTCTGCATTGCTTGGCATTACTTGTTGAATGGGATTTTCATATTATTCCACAGACACTGGTGGATAATTTGTCCAAGGAGGTGGGTTCTCCAGTGAAGGTTACCAATTTTCTGAGAGTCGAGGTTGGGGAAGGAATCGAAAGGTAACATAACTGTGATCCGTATATGTTATCTATGGCTTGTACATAAGATTAGTGGCTTATGAATATCTGTATTTTTGTGTTTGAAGGGTTGAAGCATCTGACGAACCGGTTGCCCAAACTGCTTGAAGATTTTGAATATTAGATTTACAGACCTATTTCTTTTGGTTCATTCATTTAGGTTTGAATTCGGATCATTCACCTGTGTGGTTTCGATTACAGAATGTTTGGCTTTTCCTCTCCCATGTTTTGTTATAAAAACGTGAGTTTGTATTGTGTGTATTAGCCCACACGTATTGCAATAAGATTCAGTATTTTGATTGTTGTTTTTATAATAGAAAGAAATTCACCCCTAACACACATAACATGGACTCAAACACTACTGCTAATACATATATATATATATATATATAATTTCAAGTCAAACCAAAATCAAACATACCAGACTAATCTTTACAAGATTCAGATTAATAAAAATTCTAAACCAGACTAAATGCCAAATGGTTCCAGTGAGTCCACATCAGTACCACCAACACGATCTCTTAAAAAAAAAGAAGAAGAATGTCGTGCTTTCTTATGGGCCTTACCATTTTGTGTGGGTTTTATAGCTTTCAAATCAGATCTGAAAGAGACACTTAACTCCTATTAGATCCCTTTTTGAAGTTAATTCAGACAATATCTATCTTACTTCCAAACTGCAATGAGACTCTGTATCTTTGTCGCTATTAGTTTCAGAAATTAACAGTGATTAATGTTGCAAATTGAAAGGCAACAAAAGAAGTGAAGTGCATGAATGGCACGAGAAGTATACATGAAGAGTGAAAACGTTCAATAAATTTGGCAAGTTGGATATATATAATACTGTATTTATTAAACACTCGAATATTTCATGACCTATTATCCTAGTCATCCAGTACAAACTCTTGTTCACCATTTTAACATTTCTAATTTTTACCACGTAGTTATTTATTCAGGTTATTGCGTCTCAACGTAAAGTTAGGCTCTTTGTGCACACTTCTATTTTATCTCCTTTTTTGTAGATATTTCCTCTAAATATAATTTTAGTAACACAATGAAATAAGCTTTCCGTTTATTCCAGTCACGTGAGGTACCACGTGATTCGACAAAACCAAAAAGAACAAAAGAAGAAAGAAAAGTAGTAAAGCATGAGATTATGCACACTGAAACTGGCGCGTGCGTGCGTGCGTGCGTGCATGCGTGCGTTCATCCACACCGTTAAGATACACAGACGTTATTTAACGTCAAAAATTCATCATTAAAGTTAAAATTTGATTTATATAACAAATCCTGTTTTGGGGGATAAACTTATGTTTAACAAAACTTAACCCATATTTTTAATACTCCCGCCGGTAACAAAACTTCGTCTAACGCTGGTTTAACGGCCCATTATTTTTGTTTTTTCGGTTACACAGCTAAAAGAGGATCCGACCCGAATAGATCCCCGATATCTTGAAAATGGTCCTCCACGTGCCAACTGGAGAATCCAGACCCAGACCCATACTCGAATCCGAAACTCATATCCTCGAAGAGATCATCTCCCAATAAATCGCTGTCGTAATAGTCGGGAATCGACGTCGGGAATGCAAAAACGTCGTCGTTTGATAACAACGCTGCTGAGAAATCAGTGAAGGTGTCTGAGACGGTAATCGACGGCTCCGTTTTAACTGCAAACTCCGCAGGCGATGCACCGGGTAATTCCTCTGTAACCTCATTCGGCGCATTCAATACGCAGGATAATTCCTCTTTAACCGCAATATCTCCCGTCGATGCGGCTGATAACGGAGATTGAAGAACAGAGATCGGTGAATCTAGGCATTTTCCACTGCCGCTTGTGGTCGAATTCGAGGTTCCGTCTATCGCCAAATCGTCTTTACCGTTATTTGACACCGGAGGAAGAGGAGAGAAGTTAGTGAGCGCTTGAGGGCCACGCAGCTGAATGGCGGCGTTATCATATACAATGGCGGCTTCCTCCGCCGTATCGTAAGTGCCTAACCAGAGCCGTACACGTCTACTCGGATCTCTAATCTCCGCCGCCCATTTACCCCATGGCCTTTGCCTAACTCCCCGGAACTTTCTCGCCGCCGTGCCAACCACGGAAACAGCAGTAGCAGCTTCCTTCGTCGCGGTCTTCCGACATCTCTTCTTTTTCGGCATATCTTTATCAGATATCGACTCGAGAACCACTTCGTTCACGAATTTCTTCACATGACGCCGTTTTCTGGAAATTTCTGTAAAATCATCATCTTCGTCGCTGGAGGATTCTGTAGCGTATGGATCGGTTACAGAGATTCGCAAGATTCTGGGTTGAGCTATGGTGGGGGTTACGATGCTCTTTGTTTTGTGCTCCGTGAATTTAATACTCGGGAGAGAAACTTTCTTATCTGTCTCCATATGTTAATCTCTCTGGGTGTATAATATGAAGAGTTTGTATTCTTTTCTTTCTGCAACAAGAGTGAAATAGAGATTTTTCCCGGGAAAGTTGAGAAAGTGAGAAAGAAGAAAAGAGCTTTTTGATATATGCTTATGGAATCAGAGTTTGGTAAATTAAGCAAAAGAGGAGGGATAATAAAGGAGGGAGATGCCTTTCCTTGTTTAGTATGAATATTAAGGTTGATGTGTTTTTTAAGAAATATTCCTGGGAAAATTTCGCAGAGAAAAAAAAGAAAAAGGAAAGTTTTGTGGAGAGTGAAAGAACAAAGATGAAGATAGAGAGAGCAGAGCACATGTAAGTAAAGAGACTCTGAGCAAAACAGAGTCGCTTTTATAGGATCTTGAAACGGCTGTTGCGGCGTTTTAAAATCCGGTTTTTGACATTTCAATTTAAGCAAAAAAAAAACCAATTATTTTATGTTTTAAATTTCGTAGGCTTTAGAAGACACCGGAAGGACGGTTTAGCCTTACCTTTGACCTTAAAATTTTGATACCAATAGTAATACTCCTACTATTTAATAGCAGTAATTAAGGGTGGTTAATTGCTGTAATTAAAATCTTAAAAAACCTTCCTACGAGAATCTCTCTTCGGGTTCTACCACAAGGGTGTTTTCGTCATTTCCACAAAAGTAGACTGTAAAATAAATTAGACCGTTGCGGTCTGCAATTTTTTTTCTTTTTTTTACTAGTCAGTAGCCTTTACGTGGCAGAGACAAAAACATGGGATGTTACGTCAAAAAATCGCCATTCGACTTGTTGTGTCCTTTTCTCACTTGTTATTAACACTTTGTATTATGTTATTAATTCAATTTTTCACATGACATTAAATCAACTTTAATTTAGTATTAAAGCTAATATTTGTCATTTTTTACTCTCTTTTTCACTGCATATATTCACGTGACCAGAGAAAACAAAGTGCCTTTAATATTTTGGTTCTTTTAACGTGGACTGTGTTTGGCTTTTCTCAAGAAAATAAAAATTGTACTACATTTTCTCTTCAAACAATATAACTTAATTGACGAATTCTATAAGGGTTTCCAGTGATAATTAACAATGTTGACAATACAGGGAAAAAAGTAGTATTTGAAACGAAATCATCAAGACATATATAGTTACATTTGCAGAATAAAGTCTAAACTATGTATAAATATTTGATTGTGACAAAAAAGGCCTGTGAAATTTCATAGTTTTTAAGTAACTTAATAAAATTAAACAAAAACTTTAATAGAAAACAATGATTCGATGAACTAAAACTAGCTGAGACTAGGACATAAAAGTACATGAGTATGTGTTGTGCTGTATATATTGGTGTTTTCAAAACACGTAACTCTAAACCGTTAATGGGTTTCTAAATCGTAAATAATGTAATAACAAGACTAATAAAAAAAACATATATTATCAAAGACTACGCAAGACACATAAGCATCAAACCCGATATGCGAAATTAACTTTGAGCCACGCGATAATTCAGGAATCCCATAAAATTAATAAATAAGAAAATATATTTACTTGTTTCTGATAATATTCAAATGCTCAAAAATGTATGAAATATTGGGAGTAATGATGAATCCGTTAAAAAGCTTTGATCCATGCAATGTTATCATCACACAATCATAGAGTTTGTTCTAATAACGGTAAGTTCGAAACTTCGAATTCAGTTACCCTACGCAATATGAGCATCAATGAACCCTAGACTGAATTTTATGATCGATGTTTTAAGTACGATTTCTTTAGATACTTGAATAGCAATTATATACTTCTCATGACTAGTTTGGATTTAAATCTAAGAGATGTTAATTTGAAAAAAATTACAATATCTCGCACGTATCAAACAGACCGCCGAAATCTGGCACGTATCAAACAAGGTTCTAGAAATTGTTGAGTCCGAGATTCGGTGAATGTAGTCTGCTAGATCAACTACAATATCTATGAAGCTTGCTCGGGATAAAGAGTCTTATGGTCGAAGGGGAATTTGTATTATCTTATGGAAAATCTGTTACAAATTTTTGAGTTTGGTATTAACTCTGATCTATTAAAAGTCTCTCTCTAATTATGGCGCGAATATTCTCTTTTATACCATAAGTTCACTTAGTTTTCAATACAGTAATCATTGCCACCATTAAATATTTATAATTACCATTTAATGATGACAAGTTTTCTCCATCCTCGGCATCCGATGAGATCGGACAAATCCCGTATCTGATCGGCGGCTCTTCAACAAACGTGCATCTACTATCAGTAAGAATGAACCTTCATCCTATCGAACTTATTTACTTTGGGCCGAACTCTAGGTTGTACTGAGAGCACAACTCACCTTCAACAGTATGCACGACTTGGGCTTAGATTCGTTAAACCAAATTCGAATCCGGCTACAACAAGCGTGAGGGCAGATCAAAAAGCCGTGGTGATGCTCCATAGCTTGGGGGTTTGGTAAGGGGTGGTCATGCGCCCGGTCTAGCAATGCCCTTATTTAAACTTACAAAAATTAATGGAAAATTTCGTAACAGTCTCTTAAAATCACCTGGAAAATATATGGCATATGGTACCTATATCCAAGTAGAAGTAAATATATAAACACCATTTTTGACTTTTAAAAAATGAATAACACGAAACAATATCAGTTTTTCCTCCGTAAAGCCTACGTTGGGAGATGAAGTTGGTGTTTAGTCAATAAATGTTTTTTTATGGCTTATGAAAGTTTAGACTGATTTAGAACAAAGAAAAAAAAAACAAGACCGTACGGATAATTGTCGAAGAAAATAAGGACAAAAGTTGGACGGTAGTAGTAAAAGTGGGGGCCACGTTTGACACAGTTAGTTCCGCAAACGGCGCCGTTCTCTCGTTTCGAGCCATCCCACTTGTTTGTTTTCATGTGACTCCTCACTTCTCACTTAGTCGTCTCGAGGCGCTCTCTCTTTCACTTATTACCCATTTCTCTGCCAACATCTTTTTTGGCAATACACTCATATGATACTCCGTAATATATGTTTTATCTTTTCTTTTGTAACTTTCTGTTTATATGAGTTTTACATTTATATATTTCATGTTATTATGAGATAATATTTTGTATTTTTATTAAATATTTGTAATTAGATTTATGGAGTTAATATTCATCTTCTAAACGAGCCAGTCAACAGTCTATGAAACTCGTAGAAGCCATTGATGAAATCGAAACGCAATGGCTTGTTTTTTACATATGCACTTGACCTTTGTAAATGTATTAATAAACTTATTGAAATTTGATATTATTGGTAGAACAGAGCAAAACTGTAAAAGTTCCAATAATGAACCAATTATTATATATTAGTGGTGTACTTGTAAAGTGCTTCAACCATACTGAAAATATGTATCTTGTCAGGAACTTATTAAATAGTACACCTTTTAAACAGCCAGAAAGATTATGGTATTTGGTATAATTTAAAATAAAAATTGACTCAAGTTTTCCAATAAAGCAGAAATCATTCATCTCTAATTGAATTTGAATTCAGAGAATAGCTGTCAATACCTTAGCATTCAAATACAATTCGGCTCAAATGCTTGAATCAATTTATCCAGGCATCGTTAGGTAAAGAAGGTACCGATGAGTAACTAAAAATGGTATACATATTTACTTACATTTCATGTGTGTTTCTGAACAATTCTCAATAATAACAAAAAAATCGTTCCAAAATTAGTAATAGTTTTTTTTCAAAAGTAGCATGAAAAGTAAATTATCAAAAAATATATTTAAACTTTAAACGTCAAACAACTAAACCCTAATTCCTAAAACTATACCTTAAGCCCTAAACCTAATATATTAAACTGAAATTAATTATAAACAGTCAAAATCAGTTTTAGTATTTGTAGGAAAAAAAGTTATTATAATACTATGGAAAGATTTTTTTGTGGTATTTTAATTGTTTTTCTGTTTTTTTTTTCTGGTGGAACATGGAATGCACATAATATAAGGTTTTTTGTGTGTCTATTACATGTTAGTGATTTGCCCATAAAAACTAAAAAGAAATAAAGACTGTTTAGATTCGTTTCGACTCATCCGAATGATCAAAATGAAATAAATAAATTCCAAAAAATATATAAGCAAGGAGGAGATCCATCAGGGAATGATCTTCTTCTCATGCAAAAACCTTAGCATTAATATCTTATTCGCATACTTAACAATCACCAATACTTTTCTTACTTCTATACATTCGATTACATCCACTTCATTAATCTTGATTTTTGTCCTATAAAAGTCTTTTTTCAAAGCATATAATGCAGATCTCACATCCCCACCGATGATTAGGGGAATGATTGTAAAACTAATGAAATTGATGATTATCGAATCATTGGCATGAAATTCCTAGCTACATTAAACCCTTACTTAATTTAACTTAAAAGTTTTAATCGTATTTAGTGCATGTACACTGTACACTATACTCACGAGTTTTACTTTTGCTACTAATTATTCTGGACGACATTCTCCTTAATATATGACACATGTTTTATGTAAATGAAATATCCACGAGATCTGATTTAGATGATACCTCTTTTACTTTCTTGCCTTTTTAGACCAAATGGAATTAGTCTCATCATTGATTTTAGTCTATATAATAAAATCATAGAAGTACACATGATTTCTGAGAATGGTTTATACTTTTTGGATTTATAAATTGATAGTTATAGTAAAATAGTTAAAGTTTGGTGGACGTGTGAGATGGGTGAGCCAGCAGTTGATTGTTATTCGTTGTCTTGTAGTGAGACAACTCTCTTTAATTAACCATTTTTAGATAATTAGAACTAATAATTGATATTAATTAGTGGCAAGCTGAGTTTTTGTTGTCCTTTCCAACACTTTCTTACGACCTTTTGCCGGTCTATTTTTCATTTATTAATTTATACACCACTTTTACTTTGCACGTGCATTTCACTCTATAAATTTGTAATTAAGATACTTATTTAATTATTTTAAAATTGAGATTTGATTCTTGTTTTAATATATTTTCTAAAGGTTTAAGTTATTTTAAAAAACTAATAATTCAATTGAAAGATAATATGTAATATAGCCCTAAAATCTATCAATTCCACAATCTATAAATAATATAATTCACACATAACTAAATAAAAAAACACAAATCAGAAAATAAGACATGGTCATAAGAGAAGAAAGAGGGACTAACTTTTTGTTACTAAATTTAGTAAATGATGAAAAAGCCTAATAATAACTAATAGTCAATTACATTTTCGGTCTTAGTAAATTTATAGAGACTAAAAACTCAGGTTAAAAAATGATTTAGAAAAGAGTAATACCCTAAAATAGCATCTTTTAAAATTTTTCTTCAAAATCTAGCATCATAAAATTAAATTCCCAAAAATAGCACAAATACTTATGTGAAAATACTTATTTATTCTAAATAAATTATACATAAACTTAAAGTATTGTATTTGTGTTCATTATTTCCAATTTAGGGTTTAATTTTTTCTATTAAAATATAGTTTTAATGCATTTTAATCTTAAATTTGTGATATTATTGGAAATTTAAACTAATGATGTTATTTTTGGAACAAAAACTTAGAAATGTACTACTTTAGACATTTGCCCTTTAGAAAATGCATAAACACTAGAGTAATACCATAAAATAATATATTTTAAAGTTTTTTTTCCAAATCTAGCATACCAAAATTAAATTTCCAAAAATAACACAAATACTTATGTAAAAATACTTATTTATTTTAAATAAATTATACATAAACTTAAAGTATTATATTTGGGTGCATTTGTTTTTCAATTTAGAGTTTAATTTTTTTCTATTAAAACATAGTTTTAATGTATTTTAATCTTAAATTTGTGCTATTATTAAAAATTTAAACTAATTATGCTATTTTTGGAATAAAAACTTAGAAATGTGCTATTTTAAACATTTGCTCTAAATACTAATTCAACCAAGGATATTAGTTTGGGTGTTTGTGATTTTTTAAAAACTAAATTAAATTAAGTTGGGAGTGTGAGAAATTGCAAACTGATTCCAAAGATTTGAATCCAATAAAAAAATTAATATCTTCATTGGCAAAATTAGGGTTCCACATCTCAAGAATAATCAATCGCTCATGGTTCTCGACAAATGATCATTTTCCAACTCGTCTAGTCTCTAATCTATAAGCGTGTTAGTGATACGAAAATGGGCCTTGGCCCCTAAAGTAGCCCAGAAAACACTCGCGTTTTTATTTCGACGCCTTGTCGTTTTTTTTATGCTCTAGAAAACTGTGTTTCGTTTTTTTATTCATGTAGTCTTACAAACAGACAACTTTAATTTACTCATCACCACGTTGCGATCTACGTCTCTCTCTGTCTCTCGCTCCAATCTTCCTGCGCCACAGAATTCTCGAATTTTCTGCAAATCTCTGCAACCTTCGATCGTTTACGGTGATCGCCGATTCCCGGTAAAGATGAATGACGGGGATGTGTCGAGGCAGATCCAGCAGATGGTGAGATTTATCCGCCAAGAGGCGGAGGAGAAGGCAAACGAGATCTCTGTTTCCGCTGAAGAAGTACGTTCTTAGTGTTCTTGGAAATTCTGATTTATCTCTGCTTCGAATCTTGTTTATATGTTTGCATTTTGGGTATACAGTGGTCTTAAGCGGTTTTTCTGATTAATATTTCAATATCTATAGGAATTCAACATCGAGAAGCTGCAGCTAGTTGAGGCGGAGAAAAAGAAGATCAGGCAAGATTATGAGAAGAAGGAGAAGCAAGCTGACGTGCGCAAGAAGATGTGAGTGTTCAATTGATTAACTCATCGTTTAATTTCTGATTTCACTCTCTGATTTAGTTTAAGTTGGATCGTCGTCGGTTTTTGGATAACAATATCTCAGACGTTTGAAATGTAGTAGCGTATGATCTATAGATTTGAAGTTTTCACTTGAATTCAACTTGTAATTTGGATAGTTTCTGGTGACTGATGAACAAAAAATGAGTCTGATAAAAAAATTGAAGACAGTTAACTTTACATCCCAATCTTCTTACTTTTGCAATGGTCTAATCTAAGATTATGGTTTACTGGGCTTATTCATCTTATGGAAATCCAAGAACTGAAAAACTTGTGCACTTTCTAATTCTCTTATTTTTGATCTGAAAGTTGAATTCCAAATTTGGGTGTGTGTGTGTGCGCGCCCGCGTTGTCTTTCTTTGTAAACAGAACAGTGGAGAATTTGAGCAAAATAACAATGCAATACATGTTTTTTCAGTGATTACTCGATGCAGCTAAATGCTTCGAGGATCAAAGTTCTTCAAGCGCAGGATGATATTGTCAATGCCATGAAAGACCAAGCAGCAAAGGATCTTTTGAACGTGAGTGGCGATGAGTATGCCTATAAAGCCCTTCTGAAGGATCTGATTGTTCAGGTTGGTATTGAAATCAAAACAGAGACAATACTATATCATATTGAAAGTTTCTTTTCTATTTCCTACTCATCTGATTATGTAATTGCTTTCTTTGAATCTGTTGGCAATGTCATTCTTTTGTGGTCTGACACCTTCTGCTTAGTTGTGCTGATGTATTTTTCATTTCCAATACCATTTCGTAACTTAAAGATTCTTTCTTGTGGTTGTTTCAGTGTTTGCTTCGGTTGAAAGAACCTTCTGTGTTGTTGCGTTGTCGTGAAGAGGACTTGGGTTTAGTTGAATCCATTCTTGATGACGCAAAGGAGGAGTATGCTGCCAAAGCAAAGGTCCATGCTCCAGAGGTTGCCGTGGACACACATATTTTCCTTCCCCCTCCTCCTAAATCTAATGATTCTCATGGTCTCCACTGGTAATTAGTTATTAGTTTAGATTTTTAGAAGAGGACATTATTGGTGTTTAGGTCCAGTTCTTGATATATTAGCTAAAAAGATAGATTTGTTGAACTTGTTATAGCTCTGGAGGTGTTGTCTTAGCTTCTCGTGATGGGAAAATCGTGTGCGAGAATACACTCGATGCACGTCTTGATGTCGCATTCCGTATGAAACTTCCACTGGTATGATAGCAAATCTTTTTTCTTCTCTTTTTGTGATCCTTCAATCTTTGTTCTACTTCTAGTTTTCTTTTTTTTACTTTGGTTCTCTCTGATTCGCTCTTTTTTTTGTTCACAGATCCGTAGGTTGTTGTTTGGCCAAGTTGCTGCCTAATGAATGGAATAGAGATGTGGTTCAAACCAGTTTTTGTTTGGCTATTACCTATTTGGGAAAGATATCTCTTTCTTGTGATTCTTTTTTATATTCTGCAAATTTTTACTGTGGCTTCTGCTTATTCGAATGTCGTTTTCTCCTTCCTGAATGTTGTTATCATCATGGTTACAAAATAAATAAAATAAATTAGGAACTTCCTTTTTCCTTATAAAGCTGTCTCTATGCTTTTGCTTGGGCTTTTAGCTCCTAAACCTATCTTAAACCTAATTCTCCCTCTTATCTCTTAAAAATCCGAATGAAACAACAAATAATCCCTATTCACTAAGCCTAAACCTATTATTAGCGTTGACAGTCCAAGGGAAATAAAAGTTTGGGACAATAACATAAAACTATTTAAACTATAGGGGTCAGATATAAACGACGTAAAAATAAGGGGGTCGGATATAAACAACGTAAAATAAGGGAGTCGGATATAAATGACGTAAAAATAAGGGGGTCAGATATAAACGACGTAAATAAAGGGGGTCACATATAAACTTAGCTACAATTCGGATGATAGGTTTCCGACCCAAACCTGTTTCTTTGACGCCCCCGACCCAAACCTGTTTTGACGCCCCCGACCCAAACCTGTTTTGACGCCTCCGACCCAAACCCGTTTTTTTGACGCCCCCGACCCAAACCTGTTTTGACGCCTCCGACCCAAACCCGTTTTTTTGACGCCTCCGACCCAAACCTGTTTTTTTGACGCCTCCGACCCAAGGCTAAGGGACCTCTACATCCCCGTGTTCCAAAAAGAGCTAAAATCTTGTATAAGCGTGCGAAGTGCCGAACAATTGCAAAGGAGGATATATGTTTGCTTGAATTAGCGTTTATCGCGTCTTCCCATTAACGCAAGGAACTAGCCATTCCCTCTGAGTGAGTCTCCCTTGTTTTCTAATCTGAGAAATTTTGTGTGAAGGTGTGGAAAAGACGCAAAATCTAAACTAGGAGCTTTGCTTTAATGTTTTGGATTGAGAAGAATTAGTTAGGAGATACGTTTGATTCTCTCAAGTTCTTTCGTTTTTCTGGTTTTTGCTTCTTAGTGACCTAAAAGGAATTTCTTAATGCGTATCTTTTTTTTGGTTTCGTTGCAGAGAGAATTATTGATAAATGTATGAATGGCGTCAAGGCACTTAGGAAAGAAGGTATTTTTCCTATTCTTTTAGTGAATTTCATCATACCTGTATGTTTTTCCTGAGGAATTTTGACTGGAAAGGGTATAGCTTTAGCTTCCAGTTCATACTAGATGCTTAAATTTTCCCAAATTTTCCATAGATTTAGTTAGGATATAGATATGCCGTAGTTATGTTTGTGAGTTTGGTTACAAGTTATATAAACGATTATTAAGTGTTGGGTTTTGGTTATCATGCTGTTTCTCTCTATAAATTATGTTTAGGCCTTTAGCTGGGATTTCAAGATCTTTCTGCCTCTTTTGTTCATAGTGAAGCAAATCTGCATTTGCATAAATGTGATTAGACGAGCATATGTTTATCCAGCAATGAACTTTAAGTGTTTTGTAAAGCATTTGTTTGGCTTTGGCATATATACTGTATTTTTGTCGAGCTCTTTTGACTTTGTAAATAGTTGCACATTCTTAGAATTGTTTTGTGTATGTATCAGCATTTCGGTCTCATTTTATTCAGCATATGTTTACGGATGTCTCAAGTAACTTGACGTATTTACAGGGTTTTCAAGCATATTTTAAAAGAGGTTTGGTTCTTCCGCGAGTTGCAGCATCTACGGAGAGGCAGATTTCCTCTACGGTTTTAGAAAGCGCTTCCGAGAGGATCTCCTTTCCATTGTATCGGTACATAAATGGTAAGCTTGAAAAGGTGTTCACTCACAGGTGGTTAAATTATATCTTCCAAACAAACGTTTTTCTTACCCTTCTTATACATGTGTAGGTTTCAGTTTTAGCTTTCGATCAAATTGGTCTTCTAGTCGTGAATCTTTCCCAACTGAATTATCCATAAGGTAAACCATTCGCCTAGAATTTTCCGTTTCCTATCTCATATTTTCTTCCTTCAGAGTATTTATTTGAATCTTTACTGGTCTGTGTTGTATTGTTATTTGAACAGATATTTTCATGCGAGTCGAGAAACATTGGCGAGAAGAAAAGAGGATCCTGATCGTCCGCTGAGTCATCGTGAGCGCAAGAAGCAGACTGTGAATACGAAAGGAAAGTTCTCAAAACGGGAGAAAAAACCGGATAAGCCACCTGTAGAAGCTCCTTACGTGCCTCCTAGGCTGAAAAGATTGGCAAAGGGATTGCCTGAGAAAACAGTCGACATTTTCGAAGGCATGACACTCCTCGAGCTCTCCAAACGTACTGGTGAGTCAATGGCGGTTTTGCAGAGCATTCTCGTCAATGTTGGTGAAACCGTGAGTTCAGAATTCGATACAATCAGTATCGATGTTGCTGAGCTCCTTTCAATGGTAAGGTGATTCTACTATGTAAAACTAAGTATACTAAGTATATATATATATATATCTGTAACTTTTGAAGGATTTAAGATTTAGTTTGGTCTGTCGGATATCAAAAAAGTCGAACTATTCTAACCAAATTAAGATGTTCTAGTTTTTGGCTTTGATGATTATTTTCGCTCCGATCGGTTTATCCAGATTGAATATCCATAAAAAAATTTCCTTAGTTTTAATCATATTAGGTTATATGATTTGTGATTTTGATTTCGGATTGGTGCAATCTGTATTGAACAACCCTATTTAATGTAACTCTGTTTTTGTTTCCTCATCTTCGTAGGAAATTGGGATCAACGTAAGGAGGCAACATTGTACAGAAGGATCCGAAGTTCTCCCACGGCCTCCGGTTGTAACTGTAATGGGCCATGTTGATCATGGAAAAACCTCGTTGTTGGACGCTTTAAGAAACACTTCTGTGGCGGCAAGAGAAGCCGGTGGAATCACTCAGCACGTGGGTGCATTCGTGGTTGGCATGCCGGACTCTGGCACTTCAATCACCTTCCTTGACACACCTGGTCACGCCGCATTCAGCGAGATGCGTGCTCGAGGAGCCGCTGTAACTGATATTGTTGTATTGGTGGTGGCTGCTGATGATGGGGTAATGCCGCAGACACTTGAGGCTATTGCACATGCCAGATCGGCAAATGTTCCAATTGTGGTTGCTATTAATAAATGCGATAAACCAGAAGCTAATCCAGAGAAAGTTAAGAACCAGCTTGCAGCTGAGGGGATAGAGCTTGAGGATATTGGAGGAAGCGTTCAGGTGAGAGGTTTTAACTCTGGAATTGGTGTTTTATAAATTTTTGACTTCGTCCGTGCCGGTTAAAAGTTTCAAACGCAAAAGTTTGTGTTTTTGACTTTGGTTGTTGGTCCAGATTGTTAGTCCCAGTTTCAACGGCAAAAGTTTTGTGTTTTTGAGTTTTCACATTTATCTGTAGTGTAACTATGGGGGTTTGGCTTGTTGTTTCAGGTTGTTGAGGTTTCTGCAGTCAAGAGTACAGGGTTAGACAAATTAGAAGAAGCTCTGCTTCTACAAGCTGTGGATATGGACCTTAAAGCACGTGTGGATGGACCAGCTCAAGCATATGTGGTGGAGGCTCGGCTGGACAAAGGCCGTGGACCATTAGCCACCATTATTGTAAAAGCTGGGACTTTAGTGAGTGGTCATCATGTTGTCATTGGGTCTCAGTGGGGAAGACTCAGGGCTATACGGGACATGGTCGGTAAACTAACGGACCGAGCAACACCAGCGATGCCTGTGGAGATCGAAGGGCTTAAGGGTCTTCCTATGGCTGGTGACGATGTAATTGTGGTGGAATCAGAGGAACGCGCGAAGATGCTGAGTGAAGGGCGAAAAAGGAAACAGGAAAAAGATCGGTTGTTGAAAGCAGAGGAAGCGAGAACAGAGGAAGCACAAACAATGGAAGCAGAGTCTGGTGAAGGGTTTGTTCGGGTTGAATTACCGATAATAGTGAAATCAGATGTGCAAGGGACTGCGCAGGCTGTTGCTGATGCGTTGAGAACATTAAACAGCTCACAGGTGTGTAAAACTGAGATGTTGGTTTGCTTATTAGCTCTCTCTTTTTTTCTTCTTTTTTTTTCCGTAAATTTGTATTTATTGGATATGTAGGTTTTTGTGAACATTGTTCATAGTGGCGTGGGAGCAATTTCTCATTCTGATTTGGACTTGGCACAAGCTTGCGGGGCGTGTATCGTTGGGTTTAACGTTAAGAGTGGAAGTTCTGTTAATATTTCTGCGGCTCAAGCCAGTGTTAAGGTACCTCGTTGTGTTGCAAAAATATAGTTTGATATCATAGAAGAGAGCTTTTATATAACAATGTAACTAATGGTGACCACTTAGGTATTACATCACCGTGTAATATACCATTTGCTGGAAGACATTGGGAAGTTGATAGTAGAGAAAGCACCGGGAGTAGCGGAGCTGGAGGTTGCTGGTGAAGCAGAGGTGCTTAGCATTTTCAAGATCTTAGGAAAGAGAAGAACGGAAGAAGATGGAGTGAACATAGCGGGTTGCAAAGTGATGGATGGTAAGGTATGTAGAAGCGGACTGATGAGGCTGTTGCGGAGTGGGGAAGTGGTCTTTGAAGGCTCGTGTGCGTCGCTGAAACGGGAGAAACAAGACGTGGAACAGGTCGGGAAAGGGCACGAGTGTGGGCTTGTGATGGGAGATTGGAATGATTTTAGAGTCGGAGATGTGATTCAGTGCATGGAGCCAGTCATTAGAAAACCTAAATTTGTTTCTTCTGAGAGTGGAGCTGTGAGAATTGAGTGTTGAACATCTTGAAACCCTAAAACTCTCTCATCTATTAATCTGATTTTTATAGGATTTTTGTTTTCGAACTACGCTTATGCTTTTTTCTTCTTCTTTTTTGTTATAGAAAATTGTCCTTTTTTAAATAAAAACCAAATTTTACAGATAATAAAGTTTAGTAACTTTGTTCCCTCATTTATATTATGATCAGTTTTTTTGTATATTGCTTTTCACATTTTATTTTGGTTTCTATATCCATGCACATAGACCATCCATTACACATTTACAAACATCTGATTATTTCGATTGTGGTTACTGAACATATATTCATGAGAATTTTCTTTTAACAATAGGAAAATGGGGAAAGCCACAAAAATTATATGACTGGATGATAACATGTCGTGCTTTCATTGGATGTTACAAAACGTTATATCGTGTTATTGAACACAGCGTTTCCACATCAGAGTTAACGCCAATTTTCGACCAAAGGCTCTAAAGCTGTGGATACAGAAGCTTAACAAAGTAGTAAGAAGCATTAGGGATTTGAAGATAAGAAAACAAAATGCTTCTTCAACTCTGCTCCACTTTCCGTCCTCAACTTCTTCCTCGTCAATTCCGTTTTTCAGATGGAGTTTTGGTTCGGTAAGTTCTCGATTTCACACCGCCGATAATCGAGTTGTCCGAGTATTTTTCTGTGTTGTTGTTTTCTGGGTATTCGTCATCAAATATCATCTCAAAATTTTCTTTGAATTCTTTTGCGAGTGAAAAAGCGTTACCTATTAGGTTACAAAATTGACGAATTCTGGTGTGGTATTTTAGGGATTGTGGGATTGGTTTGTGTGTGTTTATGAAGAAAAAAACCAATCTTTCAGCTAAATGTTTTGTGTCTCTTTTTCTTTGTAACAGCCAAGCAATAAACTCTGGTACAAACAATTCAGTTGTGAATCTCCGGGCAGTGATACGTTGCCAGAGAGTTAGCGGAGGCCGAGGAGGAGCTAATCGAAGCAAACCCCCAAAACCTCCAGTTAAAGAAGGGAGCAACAAAACAGTAATTGAAGGTTTAGTAACTGAATCACTTCCCAATGGGATGTTTCGAGTCGATTTGGAGAATGGAGACAACATTCTTGGTTACATTTGTGGTAAGATTAGGAAGAACTTCATACGTATTCTCCCAGGAGATAAAGTGAAAGTCGAAATGAGTGTTTATGATTCGACAAAAGGTCGTATAATTTTCAGAATGAGTAGTAGAGACTAAAGAAACAAAGGTTGTTCAAGATCCTGTCTATTCTTTTCTTTCCTTCCAACACTTAATTTTATAGGCAAACGTTTGATGTAATCGTAAAGCGCAATTCAGGTTTTGTTTTACGCATTTGGTTCTTCTTGTTTTATAATCATAAGCATATAAAGCTTTAAACATGATTAAGGGTTTTTCTGATGAAGTGATTTTGCAGGCTTTTCTCCATGACTATTCTGAGGTGCAAAACATCATTTCGTATAGATATTTTATATTACTATGAAACTGAAGAGATTACACAGTAGTAGATAGACAAATTTTAAAGTCCCAAAAAGAGAAATTTTTGACTTTGATATATGAAATAAACACCATTACCGCTAATCGGTCGGATGGTGCACATAAAAGAACCCAAAATCATATTTATAAATATATATAACATAGGAAAAGAGAGATCTTTGCTTGGGAGAACTTTATGCAGTGGCAATTACTTTACACTATCTGAAACTCATTGTATATGTAAGCCACGAGTTAACCCACTAAGAAGCCGAAATACCCAAGATCTTGTTTTCCTTCCAGTAACTTTACGACAAAGAATTTGATTCGAACTTGATAAATAAAGCTGATAAATCATAAGTCTTGACCGGAACTGATTGCAACTGTTTGGACACGTTTATGAGAGCTTAAAGTGGTTCATAGTATCCATTTATTGGTTTATTGACGTGTCCCACTCATTTGTTTCCTAATCTTTATTTGTTATTAAATACATTATTTAAAAAAGCTTTATGCTTGTTAACGTGTTATCTAAAGCCAAGTGTGACTGACTTAGTGGATATATTGTCCGAATTTCATAGAAAATATACAAAAAAAAGATTATGAAATTACAAAATAATATTAATCAAAAAAGTAATCGCCAATTGAAAATAGACAAAGATAAAGAGAATGATCGTGGACGAAGGGTCCCCCACATCATACGCACTCTAGACTTTTTCTTTTCATCGATGGAACTATAGATTAATATCTGCAAATATTATTTTACTAAGTTAATTATTTTTAACATTATTTTATATGTCAACATTCTATTAACATTATTATTACTCTCCAATAATTGTAAATCAGATCAGTAGATTACAGACTGCCTAGTGGCATAATTGGTGGACATCTACTCAGTAGTACTATTGTCAGGTTAGATCTTCCACTTAAAGACAAAAAAGTTATAATCACAAAACCTTTCATTTTCTTATGATTTTATTCTTGGGATTTTTAATGTTGTTTATGCCAATAATTAAGGATTATGCAACTGTTAATTTAACCGATTCCATTAAAACAAAAAATTGTACTAATACCATATTATAATTTTGTGAACGGTAACTATTCATGATTTAGTCTGAACTCCAATAACAAGAAACTACACCACATCCTCCATAAATTAAATATATCAAAAACAAAATCTAATACTCGTTATGCTTTATAAAAATTATATATGTTTTGAGTCATTTTTTGGTAATGATGTTAAGCTTTTTGTAATATATTTTTAAGTTAGACAAAAAGATATACATTTACAAGGAGTGGATGAAGACATATATGTAGTTGTACATGTTTATTCCAAATTCTTTACGTAACTGGAAAACGGATGAAGTGTTTACTAAAGCAAGATGTCCAATTATATATAGATAGTGGCTTAATCAACTAATGTTACCAAAAGAAGAGGCTTAAAAATAAAGATTTAAGTAAATTATTGTTGGTGTGGCTTTTTCTCTCTTTCACTGTCAAAACAAATAAAAAATTATATATAAAGACAAGAAATGAGGAAGACAAAGTCTCTCTCTCTCTCTCTTTCTCTCCCCATTCTTAGCCATGGAAATATAATCAAGAGCTCCCTTAGTTTGGATCAATCTTGAAAAGCTCTATAAGGTTGATTCAAAATGAGGGAGGTTGAGTTAAGCTTCTATGAAAGCTTCTAGGCGAACCGGAAGGTTTCACCAAAATAGCTTAGAAATATATTGTTCACTCCCTCAACTTAATTAACCGGTGGTTATGATGGTTCTTCAAAACCGATATGGTTAAAGTGGTGGGGTTGAACCGGCAAGTCATGGAACGGCGGATGGGCTCGATCCTCTTCGAACCTACCAAGGTGTTATATCGGCTCCTTCTATACTATCTAGGGCTTTGTTTTTTCTCTCTTTTATTTTTCTATTATTGTTCTTGTTGTTTTGTATGTTTCGATTGAGTTTATTAATGCAATTTAAGGAGTTCCGAGTTTTGAATTTGTTTAAACGATGTGTTTATCTTCCTCTTTTAATCCATGAATGAGCATTTACAAGCATTGTACAGTAACTTCGAGATAATCATGATGTTAAATAGCGTTGTATATATTGTTAAATAGTTTAGTTTTGATGTGCACTACTCAGATTCCTTAATTTTGTTGTTTACCAAATTTAAGGAATCAAATTTAAGTGTGATGTTAAAGATGAAAAATAGTAAACCTGTGAATGGAAAAGTAAAGTTATCTACTGGTTAACCATTCAGATCATTTAGGCTTATAAAATTCGGAAAATTATAAAAATGTCAAAACAATTAACAGGAAAAAGTTATAGTCGGCTATTCAGTTTAGAAAAAAAACACTGTCAGAAGTGGGATTTGAACCCACGCCCTCTTACGAGGACCAGAACTTGAGTCTGGCGCCTTAGACCACTCGGCCATCCTGACTCTTGTGACAATTGACTTTCTATACAAATAAAGATATTCAAATGTTGTCAATAAAGAAAAATCCTCAACATTACTTTTCCGCGTGAAGATAAATTCACTCCAACAGACAACAGTGCAATTAATCGAACAACATACAGAAACCGATACACTAAATCATTAACGCTACATATAGAGCAAGAGAAATGACTAAAATTTTTGTCCTCATGCCACAACACAACCATAAACCCACATTAAAGAAAAACGAAAAGCAAAACAAAGTTGTTTAAATCGAATCTGGAGAAAAATAAGATGAAATCTTACGGAACTTTTTTAGATTTACAATTTCACTACACAACCCAACATTTTAAAAAAGCGAGCATTGTGCACTTGCATGCAAATCCTACTCCTTCTTCTTATCCTTCAATGTCCCCCTTGGGATTTTGCTTAATACCTTTGCGTCCAACACAGCGTATTGCTTCTTTAACTCAGCCATTGCTTTCTCACCATATGAGTCTACTTTGTCTTCATACTTGTCGTAGAGAAGAGGTACAGTGAAGAGCAGAACCAGAGCTGAATCAACAGATCGATAACCATATCCATTCATTAGTATTGTTCGAATACAAAACTTGTTAGAGAACGAAGAAGCTAATACGTTTTGTTGTTTAAGCAATTTACCTATGTATGCTAATGTCAAGAAACTACAGCAGCCTCCCAAGATTGATAAAATCCACAATCCGGCAATAGCCTAATTTGATCAAACAGTACAATATTAGTCGAGCATAAAGATGCGACGATGGGAGCAGGCAAAGTCCTAGACAGTTCAGACTTACAGAGAGGAACTTCTTGAGATCCCTTCCAGATGCAATCTCACGAAGAGAAGAGAACCCACGGTTGATTTCGATTCTAAGACCTGAAGCAAGCTGAAGAAGAGGTTCTTCAGGGATATGAACTTCAGGAATCTTTGGTGGAGACCTGAAAAAGAAAGAATCGTAACTAATGGGGCCAATAAGCTTGATAAAAAAATGCAGAAAGCTGATTAAACACAACTTACTTGTGAGTGAACATGGTAGCATTAGACCATAGAAACAACACAGCAAGAACCACGATCAGAACGTAGCATAGCAGAGTCAGAAGATGATACTCCATCAATTCAAAGAGCACCCAGGCAGCTGTAGCACCGCCTAATACACCTCCTGACATCTTCTTGTTCTTCCACATAAATATATCAGCCGCTGAAATTAGTAAAACCACCGGGTTTATAAATGAAGATGTAAACGAGAAGACCCGATATCGTTAATACAGGTTTATTTGCAATACTCAAACGTAGCAATGAAGATCATATCAAATGATACAATCCAAAACCAGAAAATGGTGGATCCAGACGAATGTTATACGCCACGAGATCATAAAACCCTACGCTACTAAAAGGATCTCATTAAACATCTATGCTAATTCAATGTTTTACACCACCTGAAAAACCACCGATCCCAAAAAAGAAGCACCAAACTGTAATCATCGACAAAATCACAATCTAGGAAACTGAAAACAGAACACAAACCAAAAAGAACTCAAAGACAAGCTGAATAAATGATACGATAACGGTGTAAACGTACGTTTTCCGCCGCCGAGAACCTTATGCACGGGCCTCTCCCTGCCGAACAAACGGTAAACCTTCGATTTCAGAGTCGACGGAGTTGACGGTTTCTTCTCCTTCTCGTCATCTGACGATAATGATGACGACGACTCACCTTTGTGATGGATCTTCTCCGATATCTTGTCCATCAACGACTCCCTTTCTACAACCTCCACCGCCGGGTACAAATTAGGCAGAGATTCCTCGTGAATATGTACATCCGCCATTGTTTCCGATCAAATAGTGCAGATTCTAGCTTCCTATTCAAGAGATCAACAAAACAATCAAACGACACTTTCTTCAATCTCTGGGAGAAGGTTCTCGAAGGAATCCTAAATGTATAAGTAAGGAAACTTAAATTCGATCACAGCCGTTAAATCGATAGTTTTGATCTGAACCGTTGGTTTCTCCTTCAACATAGAACGACGCGTGGGGCAAAGATAAATGGCATGGGAACACAAAAACAGTTCGTATTTTCATAGAACCGAGACGTAACGTCGAATTTGCCGTTACAAAAGCCACGTTAACTGCTCCGTCATCAAATCCTTGTAGAATTTCTAGTTATTCGTTCAGTCATACACGGGCCAGACGATTATATGAAGAGACCATCGATCTTATGACACGTAAGTGAATCATGCTCTTTCGGCTTTCGGTCTGCATCACAACACACTGAGAAATAAAGTATTATATTTTCGCAATGAATAAAAATATATTATCAGGGAAGCAGGAACCGTCTTATTTTTATTGAAATTTAACATTAAAATAACTTTTTTTTCTTGAATTTTTTTTGTTAAAGAAGTGTTTTAAATAAAGTTCTAAAAGGTTAAGAAGCTCTAATTGGATAGCGAGGTGTAATTTGACAGAGCTTTTTTTGTTCCCTATAATTTGACAGAGCTTTAAATAATTGGTAACGAACAATATCTAAGGTTGGAATTATTGGACCAAATAAGCTGAACAAAGATAAAGCCCAATTCCAATTTTCTCATAATCCAAGAATTTTTTTTAAAGGGGCGTACCGAATTGTTTCCGGTTTGGTTTTATTTTGTTTTGTAACTTGTAAGCAAATACCATTACATTTTACTAAAATAAATTTCGGCTGAATGCAACACATTTTTTTTATACAACACATTTTTTTTATACAACACATTTTTTTTATACAACACATTCTTTTTTGGCTCCATAATTTTATGGAGTGGTAAAAACGGTCCTTAAAGTTTCTGTGTGTGTCTATTGTCTAAGCCATAGATTTAAATCTAATCACTAATATATTATTTGAATAATATTAAAAAAAAAAATTTATATTAATATATAATTATCAGAAATATTATGTCAACGTGTTATCATTGCAATGAATTTCAAATAAATATATATATATGCTTAATTTATTAAAATAATTATGATATATATCATTATTATTAATTTAATTAAAGAATTAATATATTTTTATCAAACTAATAAAAAATATTATTAAATTCATAAAAACAATTATTTTTTCTTTAATTTACGTACACAAAATTTATTATTAAAATTTAATTTATAATTATTAATAAAAAATATTATAATTTTTGTAAATATTTTTTTCCATATAGTTTGTAGATATAAATCTAATATATATATAAGTTTTGGAGAGCATTTTAAGTTTTTTTTAATGAAGAGCATTTTAAGTTTTTTTTTTAATGAGGAGCATTTTAAGACTTGACCTATCACACATAAACTTGCTACGTCTGAGAACTTAGCTAGGGCCCACTTTTCCGCTCTTTGAATTTGGGTTATGAAATTACCGCCTCTCTATTAAATTTTTTAGGGTTTTTAAGAATTTTGAGTCTCCCCTCCAGGCCTCCGCTTTCACCTACTTAATTCTGTATCTTCTCCCTCAACGATACGAACCCAGTGAAGCCGGCGGTGTGAAACAACCGTCGGATTTCTCTGGAGTAGGAAGGGGAGTAGTGCGCCGATTATAGTTTCTTCGTAGGGGATTGTATTCGGTTTGATTTTGATTTCGTGTGTGTGCGTGAAAGAGAGAGTAAGAGAAGTTAGGGTTTTCTGTTTGTCGCTAGAATGGACGAGAATTTACTGGACGATATAATACGGCGGTTGCTGGCGACTAATAATGGAAGGATGGTGAAACAGGCCCAGCTAACTGAATCGGAGATACGGCATCTATGTTTGGCTTCAAAAGATGTTTTTCTCAGCCAGCCTAATCTCCTCGAGCTCGAAGCTCCTATCAAGATTTGCGGTGATATTACTAAACCAAGATACAATGTTTTTAGTAATCTTGTTATCTTTCCATTATTTTTCTCTACGTGCATTACTATAATTAGGCTCGTGTTATGGTTTTTTGATAAATTGTACTTTCTTATTTACAAGTATGTTGTTGGAGAAGCTTAGCGTTGTGAGCTATAAGTGTATTTTGATTTGATTAAATTGCGGTATGTTACAAGTTAGTTAATTGCTCTGCTTTCTTTGTAATTTTTGAGTATTGAAGATGTGACCTGTAACACTTCTGTCAGTCTTTGAGAAACCATGTCCCTTATCTCTGATGCTGCATAACTGAAATTAGAATCTGGCCTGACATTTTACTCGAAGAAGTAGCGTAAAGCTTCATTTGATAGCTCATAGTTTTGTTTACTAGTTCTTGAATTTGGTGTATGATACTTATCTATCTCTACATTTTTCTGAAAAGAAGTTCCTTTTTTCAATATTTTTCCACTGTGCTTACACTAATACTCTGTACTGCTACATAACTGTTTGATTTATTAAATGACGTCTACGATTTTAACGTTTTATGCTGCTGCGCAGGTGATGTTCATGGTCAGTTTCCAGACCTCTTGCGGTTGTTTGAGTATGGTGGCTATCCGCCAGCTGCAAATTACTTGTTCCTTGGGGACTATGTTGACCGTGGTAAGCAGAGCATAGAGACAATATGCCTTCTTCTTGCATACAAGGTCAAATACAAGCTCAACTTCTTTCTTCTCAGAGGCAATCACGAGTGTGCGTCAATCAACCGTGTGTATGGATTCTATGATGAATGCAAAAGAAAATATAATGTCCGCCTATGGAAGACGTTCACTGACTGCTTCAACTGTCTGCCGGTTGCTGCCCTCATTGACGACAAGATCCTCTGCATGCATGGTGGACTATCGCCTAAATTGAAGAGCCTAGATGAGATTAAGCGGATTCCTCGTCCTATTGATGTTCCTGATCAGGGCATTCTTTGTGATTTATTATGGGCTGATCCTGACAGAGACATTGAAGGCTGGGGGGAGAATGACAGAGGTGTCTCATACACATTTGGAGCCGACAAAGTGGCTGAGTTCCTTCAAACTCATGACCTTGATCTTATATGCCGAGCTCATCAGGTAGCAAGCGTACTCTTCGCTGTTTTATGCAGGAACAGGGTTCCTTTATTGAACTGGTTATAGGCTCTTTGGTGCCAATACGATAAGTGTCTGTCAGCAGTGCCAAATCTAGTAGTTAGTCAGTGAGTGTAAATAGAAAAAGATCATGATATTTATGTAATATTGAAAATTATAAGGGTGCTATTGAATTTGTTCTTCAAATTCAATAGCGTAAATAAGTTAGAATTCCTATCACATTTATAATATATTTTTGCTGATACTAGGGTGTGTAGATTCATGCAATGGTTCGTATTTTTTTTTTTAACCGAATCTGAATCCACAGGTCGTAGAAGATGGATATGAGTTCTTTGCAAAGAGACAGCTGGTAACGATATTCTCTGCACCCAATTACTGTGGTGAGTTTGACAATGCTGGCGCAATGATGAGTGTTGATGATAGCTTGACATGTTCATTCCAAATCATCAAGTCATCTGAGAAGAAAGGAAGATTTGGGTTTAACAACAATTTTCTTCCTCGACCAGGAACCCCACCTCATAAGGTGAAATACTCTTTTCCTCTAATATTGGTTAATCTCTTCTTGCAATATAGGTAGATTTCATGTTGATATGGTAAAAAAATTCTTCTTGCAGGGTGGAAAAGGTGGTTAAGTTCAGATATTCACATCAATGGGGAAATCAAGAAAAGAGTGAAGCCGATGGGTTCCATTTTTTTTAAGGTTAAGGTAGGTGACTGAGGCAACATTTTGTTCTCTTAAATTGTTTTTTTTTGTTTTGTTTGATTGAGGCAACATTATGTTTTGACTAGATAGTTATGTTGTAAAAATTGTGGGAAATGGTCACGGCATTTTCAACTGAAAAATGTCGGGTTTATCCATCAACCACAACACAAGAATGTCACGAACCGTTCGGAAAATGTCTCGAGAGAAAGAAAAGTTTCTAATACAAAATCAAAGCATCAAAAAGTTCTTTAGACCACTAGGAAAGAAAGGAGAGAGAAAAGAGACCTTTTAGTTAAACGATTTGTCGGATTTTTAACAAAAGACTTCAGAAGATCAATACTCCCATTTCTTGAGCTCCATACCATCTGGTGGAGTGCTTTCCACTTTCTTCGTCCCAACCTCTTTCCAGTTTGTAGACAGTACTGTCCCGTTCGACTCTGCCTGCCAAACCAAAGGAACGTACTTCTCATCAGTCAAATGGCCAAAGAGTTGAAATTTTGACTTAAAAGAGCGATTGATTTGCTCACAAATGATTTGTTCATAGCTCGCCTCATGTCCTCATCCGCACTTTGGTATATATCGCTGAAAAACTTGTTCATAGCTGCATCTCCATCTAGCTTCTCATCCTTCTCCTGCACATTCAAAAGCTTTAAGTAGAAAAACAATAAAGTAAAGACTCGGGAGTTGAGAAAAGAAACCTGTTTCTTCACTTCAGCTTCCAGCTTGTCCCAGTCTTTTCCCGGCTTAGACGACGGATACACTGGCCTCTGCGAGACCGCTGCATATGAACATAAAATTACATGAGAAGAGTCCATCTCCCCATCAGTTTTGTTCAATGTTTTACAGTTGCGGTTTGGAATAGATCTATTAAACACTATGGTAACTCTGGAGATGAACTGAAGCAAAAAAGGATTCAGTGTAAAAAAACCTGATGCGACATTTGGTTTAGGCAGAACAGCTTGCCCTTTGCCATACTCAAGGGAGGCCCAAGTGATTATATCTGCTTTTGCGAGACGGATCTCAACTTTGGTTGACAATACTTCATATCTGCACTTCTCTGGTACTATCTGAATAATACCCATGAAAAATGATTTAGTAAAAGTGTACATGGAAACACCACAATTTCATTTCTCGAATAAACACCACACCTTCCCGAACAATCTAGGCTGGAAATGATAAGCCGCTTGTCCAGCAACATCAATAACCACACTCAGCTTCACAGACAGCCCAGGACAGATATCAAATCAGTACGCAATCTCAGATTACAAAGCGAGCTATGTTCATAGGTTCAGGTTAAAATATCATGCATTCATCTGATTGCCGGATAATACTCACAATCTGCTCACCAAACTCAACATTTACGTTCTGCTTGGGTATTCCTTTGGCGAAAATTGTCACTACCACTTCTTCCGGCTTCTGGTAAAACTCATGTCTGTTGAACCATCGAGTATGAGATATATTAGTGATTCATTAAAAAAATGAAAGTATGTTTACCTATAACTAGACTACCTGAACATCGGTTTGGCAGGTGCTGCAGGACTTGGAACAGAAGGAGCATCAGCTGCAGTTGCTAGTGGTGTTGTAGAGCTTGAAGGCAAAGCCGGTGGCATCGATTGAACCAAGTCTTTCTCTTCTTCTGAACAGAGATAGAAAAACAATATCATATATCTAAGCCTAGGTGCAGACAAATATATTGAACCGTTTAATACTTTTTTATCTTAAGCTATGCAGAATTTGTAATACCTGCAATGCGCAGATTGCATTCATCTATCATCTTCTTAAATTTTGATTCATTTGGTGCAACGGAAGTGCCCTTTACTAGGGCTGCTTTAGCAGTACTATATTCTTCTAGCTTCATACAAGCAGTTCTGCAAATACAGCATAGTATCAGAATACAAAATTGTGATTCCAATCAAACTTAATTATATCATCAAACTGTCATTAAACTTAATACAGAGGAGGGCTGATGAGAATATCATACCCCTTTCTGAGGTATGCTTTTGCCAATGTAGGTTCCAACTCGATCGCTTTGTTTGCATCCGCAACAGCTTCTGCTCACGGATAACCATCAAAGATAAAATACCACATCAAAGAATTTAATAAAAATTCAGTCGGAAAATAGGGGAAGAAGATGCATAGAATTCTTTCCTAGGGAACACAGCAGTTTAACCTTTAATATTGATCACTCAAGCAAGGATCAGGAATAACCAAACCCGTAAGTGGTTAGCTATTCTGATCGTTGAGAGAAAAAGAAGCAATTCTAATAAACAACAAGGTGAATGAAGAGGAACAAAGAAGCTACAAAAAAACCTTCTTCAGGAAGGGTGAAATCATTTCGTTTCCCAAACAATGAGCAAGAGATAAGCATCAAATGGGTGCCAAATTACAAAACACGAATAAAGAAGGTTACATGAAACAAAATTACTTTTAAGTTCCAAAAAATTCAGTGATTTTTGTTATCCAATTCAATGTAACGGAGTCGCAAAGAACCCTAAATCCAACTAAACTAAACCGTTAACGAAATCAAAAATTGGCCCCCCCTGTGAACAGATCGAATTACGCAACGAGAAATTACAGACAAAAATCCAACAACTCGAAAAAGCGACTACGAGACTGAGAATCGTCTAATTAATTACGTATTTTCTGTGAATTAGAGAAGGAAGAATATTACCAGTGAAGTTGCCAATTTTGATGTTGGCCTGAGCACGATCGGAGAAGAAGGCGGCGCAACTGGGATCCAAGTCAATAGCTTTGGAATATAAGTCAATAGCGACGTCGAAATCGTCATCTAAGAAAGCCTCTTTAGCTTGATCAGCAAATTCCTTGCCCATTGATGGATTTTGAATGCACTACTGTCGGATTTGAGAATACGCAGAGACTCAAAGACAAATTATTTATTTAGAAAAGGAGACCGATACTGGCCTTCTATGTGTTTGAGTCTTCCTTGAGTTAGAACAAATGAAAAATATTTAATTAACAAAGGAAAGAACTATAATAATTGTTATTTTACTTTTCTTTTTTCCCAAACAGGTTATACTCTTTATTTTATTTTATTTTAATTGATGATATTCGTTTACAGGTAGTAGGTTTTTACGACTTTTGCGACCGTAGTTGCGGTTGTGATAAATTGTTATTTGTTTAAATGTCATAGGTATTTACGACAAACGTAACGGTCAGACGTTGTGTCATGTATCGTAATTTTTTTAATCATTGATTAAAACAGTAATTTAACTAAAAATATGCGATCAATCACAACCACCGACGACATACAAACAAACAATATTTATCACAGTTGTAGTTGTAATGTTGATCGTAAACACAACCGAATGCGCGATCAAACGAGTCACACGGTTATTTAACTAGTCACACTGTTATTTATGTTAAATAGAATGCAAACGTGGGGTTTACTAACGTTTGAGAGAACTAATCATATGCTTTTGAACTTCATGGAGTTTACTTGTGCTCTTACATAACGGCCGTTACTCTGCCGTTGAGTTTAATTCATATCCGTCATGTTAGCCATGCAGCACTGCTAAACCCAGCCGTTAGAAACGTCGTCACCACTTCGTCCTCCTCTTCCTCAATCACCCGGACTCGTTCGCGGACTCAATTGGTGCTTGCCTCGCGTGATCCGGGTCGATCACCACTGAACTCGGTCGATGAAGTGCCGATCTGTGGCGTGCCTATGGTCTCGAGCGCCTCCATCTCATCGGGTCACGGCCACGACCGCTCTTACCAATCCCCCGACTCTCTACACCGGCGGATCCGATGGGTCCATCATCTGGTGGAGTATCTCTTCTTCCGAGTCAAATTCGGTAACTTGCCTCGCTTATGCTTGCTCAATCGTTTGATTCACTCTAGATTCCCCCAATCATTTAATTTCTTCTTCTCGAGAATTTCTTCTTAAGGTTTATAATTTCTTCTTCCCCAAATATATAGCTGTTCGATTAAGTCTCTCCCAGTTTTCTTTTTGTGCTTCCTAGCAGATCTTGGATCACATTGTTAGAAATTATTCTCGTGCTTAAGATGTATTATCGTACTTACTGGAAACACTGCTGATAATCCAGATTCCAGCTCTCGTAATGAAGAAAATTCAGATGCATCAAGCTCAAATTCTGTTAACCTAACTTGAAATTCAGGAAAAAATTATTTTGTGATCATAGTAGTTGTAATCTTTTGTTTGCCTTCTCATCTCATTAAGCCTTTCTATTCATCAGGAGGTTAAGCCGATTGCTAATGCTATGTTGTGCGGCCATGCTGCACCTATCGTGGATCTGGCTGTTTGTGATCCTACAACGGTTTCAGGGACTGGAGTTACAGCAGATTGTTCAGATAATGGTAATGTGGACCCATTTGCTAACTGTTGTGCATTACTCAGTGCTTGTACTGATGGTGTCCTGTGCGTATGGAGCAGAAGTAGTGGCCACTGTAGGCGCCGAAGGAAGTTACCTCCTTGGGTGGGAAGCCCGTCGATTTTGTGTACTTTGCCATCAGAACCTCGATATGTATGTGTTGGGTGTTCTTATATTGATATACATTCTCTTGATACTGTTGATGGGGCTGAAGGTTTAGCAGATACAGATGTTCAGAATAGAAAACCGTCAAAAGGCACTGTGGTTGTTGTGGATACTTATACGCTTACAATCGTTCACACGGTTTTCCATGGAAATTTATCTATTGGCCATTTAAAGTTCATGGGTGTGGTTCAATTGGAGGAGCAGGAATCGTTGCTCATGGCAGATTCATTTGGCAGGCTGCAGTTGGTTCCGGTGTCAGAGAACTCTGGGAAAGGTGAAGATGTATCTGAATCGAGCAAAGGCTTCATTGTGTCTAGAAACTGGTTACATGAAGATGAAATAGCTATATCAGTAATAACCCGAGGGAATCTTGTTGCTCTTTTCTCAAAGAATAGGGGTGTATTTGGGTTGTTGAATCGCAGGGAAGCAATAGGAGAGATAGCTTTTGTTGACAATTCGCATTTTTCTAAAAATCATTCTTCGGATTTTCATTTTAAAGAAGCAAGCTTACTTTACTCCAGCACATCAGCTACCGAAGGCAATAAAGTTGATAAAATTTCTGAAACTTTTGTTCTGTGGGATGATATTGGTTCTGCTGTGTTGTTTGATATATCATATATAGATGGAAAATTTAGGTATAAGAACCTTGGTGAGATCGTTACTGCTTCTGATCAGCATTCAAAGAAACATTCGCTTAGTTTTATACAATTGAGGCAGTATCTTCTTCGAGTAGAGTCTAGCTGTTGTGATAATGAGCAACCTTTTCAGTGGAGGCCCCATATAACTGTCTGGTCACTATGCCTAGGAAATGGTAATGAAAAAGAACTCCAGCTTCAGTGTAAAATGCTTGGAGAAGGATCATATTTTTCTGATTGGTTCTCAAACTCTTGTTCAGATCTTAAGGGCCCGGTTAGTGCAGCAACTGGTATTTCTCATTTAGGAACTCAATGCACTAGCAAATATGATCTACAGACCTTCGTTAGTAACAGTGGACAATGTGTGTCATCATCAATGGTTATCTCTGAGAACATGTCTGTACCGTATGCCGTTGTCTATGGTTTCTTTAGCGGTGAAATAGAAATTGCAAAGTTTGGTTTTCTTCATGGATTTGATTCACCTGCCTCAAGCCCGAGATCAGACACTGATTCATTTGTCTCTAGACAGCATCTCTCGGGACATACAGGACCTGTTCTATGCTTAGCAGCCCATCGAATGTTTGGGGCT
This sequence comes from Pugionium dolabratum, assembly GCA_018901945.1. Classification (NCBI taxonomy): domain Eukaryota; kingdom Viridiplantae; phylum Streptophyta; class Magnoliopsida; order Brassicales; family Brassicaceae; genus Pugionium; species Pugionium dolabratum. Next base: position 212,432 of record JAEVFF010000377.1, read on the forward strand.
GCAAAAGGATTTAGTTCTTCTCATGTTTTGATCTCCGGAAGTATGGACTGCACCATCCGCATTTGGGATCTCGAAAGCGGAAATGTAGTCATGATCATGCACCACCATGTTGCTCCAGTGCGCCAAATCATTCTTGCACCAGCTCGAACAGAGCACCCATGGAGTGATTGCTTTCTGTCAGTTGGGGATGATTCATGTGTTGCTCTTTCTTCTCTCGAGACTTTGCGGGTCGAAAGGATGTTTCCCGGGCACCCAAACTATCCGACAAAAGTTGTTTGGGATGGTACACGAGGTTACATTGCATGTCTTTTCCGTTCCCTTTCTCGGAAATCTGATCCAATTGACGTCTTGTACATTTGGGATGTCAAGACAGGTGCTCAAGAACGTGTCCTCCGTGGTGCAGCTTCACATTCTATGTTTGATCATTTCTGTGCAGGCATTAGTGAGAAATCTCATTCTGGCACTGTGTTAAATGGAAATACTTCAGTTTCCTCTTTGCTTTTCCCAGTAGATGAAGAGAAGAAACCATTTTATTTAAAAAACTACGAGCGAGCAGCCTCTTTGTCAACATCTAAGCCAAGTGCTTCGCAGGAAAAGACTAGAGAAGAGAGTTCTATTGCTCCATCTTTCCTCCAAAGAATCAGATATCCTCCAATCAAATGCACTTGCCCATTCCCTGGAATATCAACACTGATCTTTGATCTTTCTTCTTTAGCAGTTTCTTGTCAATCACATGAGGACTCTGATATGCATAAGATGCTAGAAGAGAGTAATGGTAAGGCAACGGCTGAGCAGAAAACTTCAAACGACAAGTCTCCTGTCCAAAAGACTGTAGATAGCCCTGCAGAAGTAGTTCACATGGACAAGGCAGTTGAGGAATATCTAATTCGATTTAGTTTATCCTTTCTGCATCTGTGGGGTATAGATTCTGAACTCGATCAAATGCTAATAGCTCATCTAAAGCTAAAAAGACCAGAGAGTTTTATTGTAGCCTCCGGTTTGCAGGGGGACAAAGGGTCATTGACATTAGCATTCCCGAATTTGAATGCAACACTTGAGGTATTCTTGATGACCTCTGTTGATGTCAAAACCGCACATTTTTCAACGATATACTAATTTTCTGAGAATTTGTATAACGTTCCAGCTCTGGAAATCATCTTCAGAGTTTTCCGCGTTGAGGTCAGTGATGATGGTGTCTCTTGCTCAGTGCATGATAAGTCTGTCACACTCCACTGCCACAGCCAGCAGGTACATCATGTGTTCCCTGGAACCATATCTTTTCTTGCAAAGCGTTTACACCTTCCTATTTTATTCGTGAATGTCAAAACTATTTTTGGGTTTTTCATTACAGCACATTGGCAGCATTCTACACACGGAGTCTGGCAGAGAAATATCGAGATCTGAAGCCACCATTACTCCAGGTGAGTTCTTCAGCTGTTTTCACCAGATATTATGTGGTTGGTGATGGCATTGTACGTTCTCTAAATAGTCGCAACACAGCTAAGTGTTTTCGTCGTCTTTTTATTGTAGCTTTTGGTAACTTTCTGGCAAGATAGAAGCGAACAGGTCCGTATGGCTGCTAGGTCTTTATTCCACCACACTGCTTCGTTGGCAATACCTCTCCCATTATGCAGCGATTACGCATCTGAACACGCAAAACTGGTGAGAACCCTATCTGGAATCAATCCGAGAGAACCTAAAGTTCTTAGCACAGAGGACGAACATCTCACAGACAGTTTGGACTCTGAGCATATTCATGAAGCTCAACGGCTTTCTCAGGCTGAGGAGGCAGAACTACTCTCCTGGCTTGAATCTTTTGAAATGCAAGACTGGATTTCTTGTGTTGGGGGAACGACTCAGGATGCAATGGCGGCTCACATCATTGTTGCGGCTGCCTTATCAATCTGGTACCCAAGCTTAGTAAAACCTGGTTTAGCCATGCTGGTTGTCCACAAATTGTTGAACCTGGTTATGGCCATGAGTGAGAAATACAGCTCGACTGCTGCAGAGCTTCTTTCAGAAGGAATGGAGACTACATGGAAACCGTGGATCGGAGCTGACATTCCTCGGATAGTTTCAGACATATTTTTCCAGATAGAGTGTGTCAGTTCCTCAGTCGGAGTACATCAAGTTGTACCATTGCCAATAAAGGAGACTCTGGTCGAAGTTCTTCTTCCGAGTTTAGCCATGGCAGATGTCCTTGGGTTTCTGAGCATAATAGAAAGCCAAATATGGTCCACGGCTTCTGATTCTCCTGTTCATGTAGTATCTCTCAGAACTATCATCAGAATAATCCGAGCTTCTCCGAGAAACCTGGTGCTGCATCTTGAAAAGGTTCGTAGTATCTACTTTTACATTCAGCGAGGATAGTTAAGTTTTGAATTAACAAGACATCTTGTCTGATATATGTCGATAGAGAGATTTGAATAACATTCAAGGAAAGCTTGCAGGTAGTTAACTTTATTCTTCAAACGATGGACCCAAGCAATTCCGTCATGCGTAAAACTTGCCTTCAAACCTCAATGGCTACGCTACGAGAAGTTATGCGTGTATTTCCAATGGTAATCCTGAACGATTCATCAACAAGGTTAGCAATCGGCGATGCTGTCACAGAAATCAACAATGCATGTATCCGCATATATGACATGCAAAGGTACAAAACCTTACATAAATGAGTTTATGCTTTGTGTTTTTTTTCATCTCACCTCCATCTTGGTTTCTTAATGGTTTGTGTGGCTACATTGCAGTATGACAAAAGTAAGGGTTTTGGATGCGAGTGGACCACCAGGTCTTCCAAATTTGCTCAGAGGAGCTTCAGAATCTGCGGTAACAACAGCTATATCAGCTCTCAGCTTTTCACCAGATGGAGAGGTAAAGAAATTACTGCTTGTTGCACTTATAAGTAACATTGAATTGGACGAGGTCCTGATGAATACATCTCTGTGAGTGGTAGGGATTGGTTGCGTTTTCAGAAAACGGTTTGATGATCAGATGGTGGTCATTGGGATCGGTTTGGTGGGAGAAATTAAGCAGAAGCCTGACACCTGTTCAATGCACAAAATTGATATTTATGCATCCATGGGATGGATTTTCATCAAACTCTTCTCGGACAAGTGTGATCTCAAGCATCACAAGCAATGAGCCTGAACTTCCTCTTCAGGTAATTGTCATTTCATTGCAAACTCAACAATCCCTTTTATCATATGGATTTAAACCGATTCTACTCATCTCTGCTGTGATTCGAACAGGAAACCTCAAAGAACACAAGCCACGTAGACCGATTAAAACAGCTCATTCACCATCTCGACCTCTCTTATCGCCTCGAATGGGCCAGTGCACGCAAAGTAGTTCTAACCAGACACAGTGTTGAGTTGGGCAGTTGCCTGTTGTAACAGCCAATGTAAGAATTCAGAAAATTTTAATCCATTTTTCTTGGGGAGTTTTTCTATTAGTATTTGTACATTGAAATTTACACGAGAAAATTTTTGATCCAAATTTCTGAGCCAATATTTATAGCGTTATGTACAATAAATTTGTAGTTAAATGTTGTTAACGTGCATTAAATATTCTGTATATGATACTCCCTAATGTTCGTCAACGTATGGCTACCATTCAATGTCATTTGTGTAGGTTGTTTGGTTCCCGTTTGAGAATGAACAATTTGGACCCGTTAGGTTCTGCGTTTCGATTTACCATTTAGATGTAAATACATCATATGTTGTTTTGGATATTATTTTGGTGCATTTATATTACTATTTAGATTCACACAACAATAAAATTATATTCAAAATGCAACATTGGAATATAGAAACCGATTTCTAATAACAAACAACGTTTGTGGGATAAATTTAGCTATTACTTCTAACAACTGAATGTAAAACGCAACATCCATCTATAAAAACGAACGGGGCAATATTTGTTTTTTTTTTCAGAGTCTTAAGTTTTAGTTGTTTCTTTTTGTTATGAATCTTCATATGTTTCAATGGCAAATTGTTTCGTTAAAAGAATTATTTGGGCTACAACTTAGAAGTAGTCTTCGTCCAAAACTAGCACAACATTTAAATATTCACCTCGTGACAGAAACAAATGAGAATGTAATTACAGACTGTGGCATAGGTCAAGAGATATACACATACAATAACTGAATAATGATTTGTATTTCTTTTTTACAATTTATAGTTATGTGTTTTCTTGAACTGTTTTATTGAAATGAAATTTCTGCATAGACACACACAAAAACTTTCTGCATTGATGTCAAATGTATTGTATTTTACACAACACGATTAGACTATAATATCCTCAATACATACATTCTTTTTCTGTACAAACTCAATGAGAATTTTGACTTCACAACCATATTAATTTCTTTAAAATAGTAAATTTGGACATTAATCCATTAATATATGGCATTTTTAGATTGATATGTATAAGGAAAACGGTTGAATGCTATGAATGACTTTGAAGATCTACAAAATATTCTAAACACATGAATTTTTTTTCTTTTTTTTGGTTATTAAATGTTTCCTAATTTGACGATTCCTAATACATATTCTAAATGTGATTAAAAACGTGTGTCAAAATTAGCATATTCTCCTTTTAAAAGATGTTTAACTTTCCACTATAAAAAACGAATAATTGCTCTACATAGTAATTAAATATTTTTTAACGATTAGTCAGATGATTAGAAAATGAAAAAAAATACAGTCTTAGAAATGGAAATCTATATTTAGTTTTAAGAAAGAAATATAAATACCAATCGCCAAGAAAATTGCATAATAAAAATAACCCAAAAACTATACGTACATAACTCATAAGCAAAATGAATAAAACTCAATTGATTATTATTTGCTTTAAATACGCATATATACGAATATACGGTATTACATGTAATTCTTCTTATCAATGTTATGTTCCGCTAATACATTTAATTTAGTTTATAAAATATTAATTACATTAATGTTATGTTCTTATAAATGATCACATAGAATCAAAGTTGTTTGCCGACTCATAATGCTTTAATGGTTGATGGTTCATTGTATTAGTTTAGATAATAATGTTATAGTATTTTCTTGTGATTTCAATCATTGTTGTGACGTTTTAAGTTGCAAAAATTCCTGATATCTTTTGGGTTTCGGTAATTAATTTGGATTTTGGCATCAGATTTTCTAATAAAAAAGGAAAAAATACTAGTTATTTTTATGTAATTTTGTATTGTTGTACGAAACAAATTATAATATACATGTTGTGAGATACATATATTTTTCTCTTTGTTGACAAATAACTAAAAAAAATTGTTTTATTACTTAAATGATATATCTATTGTATAGATGGTTATTATTAATTAACCGTTTTGAATTTTGGATTCAATTAAAATTGTAAATAATAATAAAAAAATTCTAATCAAAACTCGTGTTTTGAATTCAAAAAAGTGAACACGACAGCAAAAATGGTTTTCGTTGTTTTTTGTTTAATATATAGAATATGTAGTTATACATATATGATTTTATTTATATCTTGAACTAATTTAAAAATGTTTTCTTAAGTTGAGCTTAAGCAAAGATTATAAACTACAAAATAAAAATAACATTACAAAAGAACTAGCACGTTACACTTTAAATATATTTTAATCAAAATGATGTTATCTGTATATATATATATATATGATAAAAATGATATTATTTATTATTTAAGTCAATATATATAAATTAAGTTTTTATTTTTAATTTAGTCAATATTTATAAGTAGTCAATATTTAAGGTTTCATTTTTTATATCTCATTGTTAAGAAGATAAAAATTGACTAGGATTTTCTCATCTTTCACCTTTCTATAATATAAATTTGAGATTATCTATATATGTAGATCAAATAATAAGGAGACTACATTGGTTTAGTTTAGAATTTGGGGTTAATAACTGCCAACTGATCGTTATTCCTATCTTTTCGGTCGGATTAATGTTACTGTAAATATGTATTTTAATTTTAATGGAATTCGTTTTGGTTTTGACTTTGCGTAAGTTGTGGTTTTTGACCAAATTTAAAAATCCGCGTGCGTTTCAGATAATCTACTTTTTCCTACCCAAAATGTCAAACAAGTTTCTCGTCTTTTTCCAATAATCTATTCCTTTTATAAAATACCTTTCCGATGACGAATTTTCCTCAAGTTTCTTTTTTTTTCTTTTCAAAACCATAATTATTTCTCAGTTAATGACACATCATCATTACTCCATTTCATTAAAAAAAAATTTGTTGGTGAAGATTTTTGGCTTTCTATTCGGTCGTTGGATCAATATATCATCCAATCAGTGCTTGTTAATATGCAAAAATCCATCAAAACAACTTAATAGCTGAATAATTACTATTTTTTAAGAATTATGTCATATATATGAATCTACCATAAAGCAAAATATTTCATTGTTCGATCATGGTTGGTCATTGTTAACATTGTAGTTGCAAAATAATCAATTATTCTATATGTTATACGATTCATTTTGATTTGTGATAATATTCTTATGATTATCTAAAGATAAAACCCTAATAATTCTTTTCAAATACTCAAAACCACATGTTAACGTTTAATCGTTTAAGAGGAAAATTAAAAAAGCAAATTAATAATGAAAAAAAGAACCACATGACAAAGAACTGTGTCAAGTCATTGCCAAAACACAATAGTCATTTGACTTTAAGTCTTAATTGGTAACGCTGGTTAAATACATACTTATGCAGAAGCCAAATTCTAATTTGCATTAGAGAAAGAGAAATATTGTTGGACTTTTAGACTGGAAATTACGATGACTATTTTGCAAGTGAATAAAGAACATAAATGTTCTAGTCAAATCAAACGATGACTTTAAAATTGCAAAATGAAATGACTTTATTATACTAAAAACTTGATAATACAAAGTCGTTGGTTTTTTATCGACCCCGAGATTACTTTATCAACATTCTATGTTCACACATTTTTTAAAAATAATTATGATTTTTAGTTTTGAATTATGACTTTGCTGCCAAATTTTGAAAACTGCACTTAAATTGAATTCATTATTTTTTTCACAAACATATAGATTTCTGTTAATTATATTTTGTTAATTCATAAGAGTTACTTTTAGGTTATCGATTTCATATTCCTACTTTGTAACGAAATAACTATTATTAAAAGAAAAGAGTCCAACACATTTTTTTATAGTAATATTTTAATATAGTATTTTTAAAACTTTTTTGTTCTAAATCAATCATTTGAAAATTAAAATTACAAAAATATCACAAATAATTATATAAAAATACTAATTTACTCTAAATAGATTATATATAAATTTAAAACATTATATTTGAATTCATTTTTTGAATCTAGAGTTTAATTTTTTTATTAAAATGAATTTTTAATGTATTTTAATTTTAAATTTATGATATTATTATCAAATTTAAAATAATAATATACAAAAAAAATTAAAATATTATTTTATAAAAAAACTTTTTAAGTCATTAAAAGCGTTGGTAAGCGTGAAGGCTTCAAATTATCCTTTGTTATTTTCGATTTTGACTAGAAAAAATCTCTGTGGAATGTTACTGGTCTTTGAGGCTGCCAATATTGCATTTACTTCTCAACATTTGTGGTCCAAATGTCTGCCACTATCATACTAATGATTCTACCTTTTATGCAATAAATATTGAGCCATATAATATTCACTAATTTAAAGCCATTCTAAATGTAGAAACAAATGGAATTCCACAAATTTTACTCTTTTTTTTTAATACAAAAGCTTAAGCTTTTCATTTTTGTTGCTTTACTAACGTGTCAAGTGAACAATATATCATTAATGAAAATATTAAAAAATAAAATGTAAAGGAAAAAACAAGTGAATAGAGTTGAGATATCAATACGTGTGTTGAGTGCTGCATTATTGTGGAGATGGTGAAGAAGATCTCAACCTTCTCCAACGATTAGCTTAATTAATAAAAATTTTGATTATTTTTTCACATAAAGACTCCTATAATTAGTTTTTAAAATCAAATCAAATCAAAGTTATATGATTTATGCTCAATTAAAGGGGAACACTTTCAACTGTTTCATCCTTTAATTCTTATTTATGCCGACATTGCTAACTATTAATATTCTCTTTAAGTGTTACCTCTAATTAATTAGGCGTATAACGAAATAATATACATTAGTCCCCCATGAAATACAACTTCACTACGATTGATTCCAATAAAGAAATATTACAAGTGAAAATTAAAATGAAGAAATTGGACAATCTTTTGTTCACACAGGTCCCCACTCCAACACATTTTCGTTTGTGTTCCACTCTTTATCACAAATTTCGTCCAAACTCACTACCAAAAATAGTAATTCAGACTTCACGGGAGTCTAATAAAATTACAGAAAACATTGAGGGCCTTTATGAAATTTTCTGCTTTTATGGTTATTTCATGGAACATTCAACATTCACTGTCGTGCTACTTACTCGGTGTGTACACATGTAATTAGGTCTTCAAAATCTCTATATATAGAAACAAACTCACTTCAGATATCAAACCATTATTTGTCAATCTCAATAGAACAACAAAGAGACAAAGCAAACACAATTACAATTAAAATCTCCTTGAAGAAACTAGAGAACTTAAGAAGAAGAAGAAGAAGAAGAAAAATGGTGGCTATTGCGGCAGAGAAGCAAGAACGGAATCTACTATCGAAAATCGCCGCCGGTGAGGGTCACGGCGAGAATTCGGCTTATTTCGATGGCTGGAAAGCTTTTGAAGAAAACCCATTTCACCCAATTGAAAGACCCGACGGAGTAATCCAGATGGGTCTCGCTGAAAATCAGGTAATTCGAAAAGAAAAATCAAACTTTTTTCCTCTCGAGTTTTATAAAACCTAAGACTTAATTTTTGGGGGCGTTTTCTTGAACTGTGTAGCTTTGTGGAGATTTGATGCGTAAATGGGTTTTAGAACATCCAGAAGCTTCGATTTGTACATCAGAAGGTGTAAATCAGTTCAGCGAAATTGCGATTTTCCAGGATTATCATGGTTTGCCGGAATTCAGACAAGTAAGCGTTTCACCGATTCATTTGTTATATAATTCTTCAATTTTGGTTGATTGATTTCAATTGTTTTTTTTTAACGCTATTGTTGCTTTCTCGAATTCTTCAGGCTGTAGCGAAATTTATGGAGAAGACAAGAAATAACAAAGTTAAGTTTGATCCTGACCGGATTGTTATGAGCGGCGGCGCAACCGGAGCACACGAGACGGTTGCTTTCTGTTTAGCCAATCCCGGCGACGGTTTCTTAGTCCCGACTCCTTATTATCCAGGGTATGTTCAAAGACCAAATTGGTCACCGAGTCACTTCAGTGTTTGGTTTAATTCGGTTTTGGTTTGATCTAACTTGGTTTGGTTTTCTTTGGTTCCAGGTTTGATAGAGATTTGAGATGGAGAACCGGTGTGAATCTTATACCGGTTACATGTCATAGCTCTGACGGGTTTGAGATTAAGGTGGAAGCCTTGGAAGCTGCGTATGAAACCGCTCGAGAATCGAATATTCCGGTTAAGGGTTTGCTAATAACCAATCCTTCGAACCCTCTCGGTAAGACGTTAGACCGGGATTGCTTGAAATCTCTGGTTAACTTCACTAATGACAAAGGGATTCACCTCATTGCTGATGAGATCTATGCTGCAACTACTTTTGGGGAATCCGAGTTTATTAGCATTGCAGAAGTAATCGAGGAGACCTCAGATTGCAACCGTGATTTGATCCATATTGTGTATAGTTTATCTAAAGATATGGGTTTGCCCGGTTTAAGAATTGGTATAATATACTCTTACAACGACCGTGTGGTTAACATCGCAAGGAAAATGTCGAGTTTCGGTCTGGTCTCGTCTCAAACGCAGCATTTAATCGCCAAAATGTTATCTGACGAAGAATTTATAGACGTTTTCATCCGTGAGAGCAAATTGCGGTTAGCTGCAAGGCACGCAGAGTTAACTACCGGTTTAGACGATTTAGGCATCGGTTGGTTAAAGGCCAAAGCGGGTTTGTTCCTATGGATGGATTTAAGAAATCTTTTGAAGACCGCTACATTCGAGTCGGAGACCGAACTATGGCGTGTGATCGTCCACAAGGTGAAGCTGAACGTGTCTCCAGGTGGTTCGTTCCATTGCCACGAACCAGGATGGTTTAGAGTATGTTTTGCCAACATGGATCACAAGACGATGGAGACGGCTCTAGAGAGGATCAGAGCGTTCACTAAACAACTCGAAGAGGAGAGCCTGAACCTTATTAAACCGATGGCTGCAACAACTATGATGGCTAAGAAGAAGAAGAAATGTTGGCAGAGTAGCCTCCGGTTAAGCTTTAACGACGCAAGACGGTTCGAGGATGGCTTCTTCTCGCCTCATTCACCGATGCCGCCTTCTCCGTTTGTACGTGCTCAAACCTGAGACCCGTTTCAAATTTTGACTAGACAAGTCGTAAATTGAAACGATTAAATATTTACCACTGATTGTTACATTTTGTGTGATTACATGTATAGCTACGACTATCAACTTGAATTTGTTTATTTTATAATGTATCTCATGTAAGTTGAACCGAATGAATAATATAAAGAAATCAGAATTTATTTAACCAGCCTATACAGAATTTATTTCTAGCGTAAACATTTTTGAAAAGGTATCGGTTAAGAAAACTCAAGTTTCTATTAGGTGTTCCGGTGTCTTAAGTAACATTAAAATCAAACCAAACCGTTCATTGGACCTCTATAACCGGAAATCAGACATGATAAAACCGGTGAATTGGCCGCTCCTTTTGTCGAAATCCCCCAAGTCCTCGGGATCTCAGCTTTGAAGAACAATCAATTGTTTTGTCAATAGAAGAAAGTGATTAGAAAATTTAAACCGAGGGAACCGAATTCGTCTTGCACTTTGTGTTAAATTAACTGCATTTGTATTTCAGAATCATAAACTATATGACAAAAAGAAATGTCAGGAAATGTCAGAATCGTAAGCTATATGACCAAATTAGTGTCTTTTTTCTGTCAGGAATTGTTTGGTAAAATGCATTGCAAGACATTGAGACAGGATACAAACACAAAATCTCCTTACTACGGATAAAGAAAAATTACATATTTTCTATTCTCTTCACAAATCACATTAACATTGCATAATTCACATTACGTAATTTCTTTTTTTTTCTTTTGTTAAAGTTTTAATTTCTTTCCTTAGAAATTTCTCGATCATTACATATAACTCCCTCCGTTTCATAATAAACTAGAATACTACATGTGCTATGTACATATTAAAATTAATATTTAAAAAAAATTTTTATTATTTGAATGAAAAAATTATAAATATATTTTAATTTAAAATATTATATATATTATAAAAGAATGATATTACTATTATTATATATTATTCAAATAATATTGCATTATTTTATCGTTATTTTTACGATACGTTAATCAAAAATAGATTTATAAATTTTTTAGTAAATATTTGAAACATATTTTAAATTAAATTAATAAAATTAGTAGTCTAAATTAATTTTGTTATGTTATAAAATCTACTTATATATAGAATAATCATACTAAAAAATAATTATTAGTTATTCAAATTTAATATTACAAACAAATGATATCATATAAAAATTTATTTGTAAATATATTGATTGTTTGGAAGCAAAAAAAAAATTGAGTGATATAATTTCTATATGATTTGTAATTTAGATATACCGAATATATATATATATATTTATAAAACAATTAATTTTTTTATAAATGATATCATATAAAAATTTATTTATAAATATATTGATTGTTTGGAAACAAAAAAAAATTGAGTGATATAATTTCTATATTTGATATTTGTGATTTAGATATGTCGACTAATATTATTTACACAATATATAATTATACAATTAATTATTACTATAAATAAAGTATTGCATTTAATTATTGAGTTAAAAAGTAAGTTTGTCATATAATATAAGTAATGGATATTAAATAGTGTTAAATGAAGTTTTTATATCTATAAAATTAAATTCGACATTCACACTCACTTTTACTTTCCTTTATATGGTACTGGCTGATGACTGAGATATTATCATTTACAAGAATTCATATATCTATTTTCAAAAATTGGGCGAGTAATTAAATGTAAAATTTACTAACTCAAGAATTTGTCGTCAAATTTTGAATCTTCGTATATTTTTGAAAATTAAATAGTGTTTGAACTCACTATAAATTCTATAATTAAGTTATCTAATTAAGATGTTTAGATAATAAAATAAATAATTTATATTTAAAATTAAATTATTTAGTAAAATTATTGAGAGTGAATATGGTGATGACACGTAAGCAAATTTCACTTTAAATGCTTCTCTTTTAATATATAGTAGATATCGTTTTGACAATTTAATTCACAAATATTAATATAACATATTAAAAACTCTACTATAGTTATAATTTATAAGTTGACACTCAAATTTTTTTTATTAAATTGAGGTTAAATTAGATAATTCATTTGTATTAAAATTTACATTAAAAACCTAAAACGACACTTATTTTCTAACAAGAAAAAAAATTCATAAACTAATTCAAAAGAAAATAATATGAATTTACTTACGTGTTCGTGTTTGTTCTTTTTAATGGTTCAAGTGGGTAGATAAATGTGTTTCAATTCTTTTGTTCGTTAATTAGAAGCATAGTGGGCAATTGTGTCTTATTAATTATCATGCGAGTTTAGCTGTCAAATATTCTGTTACAATTTACTAATCTTCAAATGGAGAGAAACAATAATCCATTTCTCCTCTCCCCTTAAAACTGTACCACTCCAAAATAATAGTATGCTATAGTGACCGATTAATCTATTTTCCGTTTTTAACTTTAAAATTCATTGTTAAATTTGAAATAAACAACTCAGAGTTGTCTGAGTTTTTTAAAATTCTTCGCTATTGGTAATCATAGCATAACGATTCATTTGAATACAACTTTAAATATGATGCAAATTTAATTTCGTTTCTTCTATCTATGAATAAATGATCACAATTTAAGTGGATACCTATGTGTACTTGTGTTTCTTTGATTTAGAGTACAATCATTTTGGATTTTTCGTAAAAAAGTATATTAGTCTAGAGAAACAATTGCTATTGCGTTAGGGATCCATATATTTATGGATTAAATAATGTTTGGGACATACATAAAGGGATAACTAACACTAATGTCGTTACGTTCTTGCATTTACTTAAAACAAGATAAACTATATATTATAAAATTAAGTTTTGAAAATCTCAGTAACGTGCATCGACGGTCTCGTCTTGGGTGGACCTGTGGCGGCTACAAATAGTGGGAGCAGGTCTCCGGGTAATATACATTAATAATACCATACGACAAATTGAGTTTTGAGGATTGTTTATTAAATTTTCCAAAGTTCTTGTAATTAAGAGTTATATTTTATTGCATGTGTATATAAACTAAATGCACACATGCATGCATGACTACTTATTCGCATAAAGCTAAAAGAAAAAGGTTTACGAATTGGTTTTACAACAATGTAAAAACTATATACAGATTTTAGGGACTTACTGATGTTTACATTCATTAATGTAAAAACTATATACGTAATGATGTGAGCTTACTGGTTAGAGTAATAGATAACAAGGACTATTGCATTCCATATCTTAAATTTTATTAGAATTTTGGAATCTTAATTCAATAATTTACGTAAAACGATATTTTAGTTCTTTATTAATAAAAAATGAAGAATTTAAAAAAACTATAAATATATCATACCCAAACTATCATTAATACCACTAATTCATCATCATAACCATCCTATCATCATCATAACCATCCTATCATCATCAATTCATCATCATTCAGATATCTACCACATCATTATAAAACATAGAGTCTCTATATTTAATATAAAAATGAATAAGTTAAATTAATATCAGAAAAATAAATCGACTAAAGTAATTCTAAACTGAATAACATGAAATATACTCCAAAAGTTCAAACAGCCAGGTTTATTTATAAACAATAAAATGATATAAATCTATTATAGAAAGGAAGTTAACAATTATAATAATTCTACTTTATAAAAAGTCAACCAATACATAAGTGTATTATTCAAATTCTATAAAATATAAGTTATGTTTAAAAAATGAGTAATACCCTAAAATAGCACCATTTTAAGTTTATCTTCCAAATTTAGCACACTAAAACTAAAATTCCCAAAATAGCATAAATTATTATGTAAAAATAATTATTTATCTTAAATAAAATATATATAAAATTAAAACATAATGTTTGGGTTCACTTTTTCCAATTTAGAGTTTAAATTTTTTTCATTAGGAATAAGTTTTCAATTATTTTAGTATTAAATTTGTGCTATTTTTGGAAATTTAAATGACTAGTGCTATATTTAGAACAAAAACTTGAAATGATGCTATTTTAGTCAATTGCCCTTTAAAAATCCCCAAAAATCATTTTCCTTAACAAAAATGAAAATCAAAATGAAAGTTAGTTGAAAAATGAAAGTAACAAGCTACTATAATTCAAGAATACATTTATATCATTTTTACAGATCTTAGAAATTCTGTAGTTTCTCAGATTGGGTAAGAAAACGATCCCTTCACTCGTTTGGTAAGCCGTTTAGTGTTTGTGTTTTTTAAATATTATATATATTTAATCGACCCAGTTTTTTTATTTTATTTTTAACTTCTACGCAAATTTATGATTTTTGTATTATATAGTATATACTATATTGTCATTGGTTAGACGGTTGATTTTACATACACAAATAATGGATTTTAATATAAAAGAAACAATTTGATGACTGTTTAATTATTGCGTTTTAGCAAAAAAAAAAAACTAATTAAGAATGTATACCTCTGGCATGACAAGTTGGATAACGATGAGCAACGTAAATAAAACCCATATTAGCACAAATAAACACACGGGTTAAAAATTGAATAAAATCCGAAATGTATACGAAAACAAGAGTAAAAAGTTAAGGAAATTATCTTAAATATCATTTTAAAAATTTTTTCTATAAAAGTCATACTGATTGTTTTTATTTTTAATAATAACACAATTTTAATACTAAAATACTTCTAAAAAATATAATAGAAAAATCTAAATTCTAATTGAAAAAGAAAAAGTCATTTTAATTTTACTAGGATAAATAATTTTTTTACATAAAAATTGTATAATTTAAAAATTTTTAATTTAATGTGATAAATTTGAAAAAATAACTTAAAATTTATTATTTTATAGTATTACTCAAATAAAATATTCATATCGTCTTCAACTGCATGGAAATGTAACGATAAAGTTTCAATTCAATCTGACAAACAATATCAAACAAATTTAACAGGTAATATGCACCATATAACTAATCCTTATTTCTTAAGAAAACCAATAAAGTAAAAATAATGATAACAAAAAGAAAGGTCAAGGCCATTATAATTTTTATAATGATAATTGAAAATTTCAACATGAGCAGGAATAACTAGAGAACATGTTAGTTAGCTTCTTCTTTCTTGTTCACTTCTTCTGATTGCTTTATCCCTTCACGAGCAACAGCATATATAATCCTAACTTGGCAATTCCTATTCCCCAAACATATTGTCTAGTCAAATTCTACAAGTGTCTCATAAAACAAAATGGTCCGATTCGGGTTAGTTCTTGTGACAATTCTTGTGCTTTTAGGGTTTGTGAGCCTTACAGAAGCTCAACTTAAGTTAGGATACTACGAAAAGTCTTGCCCTAACGCAGAGAAGATCGTACGAGATGTAGTCAACCAACATATCAGGAATGTACCCTCTTTAGCTGCTGGCCTTATTAGGATGCATTTCCATGATTGCTTCGTTCGGGTATTCTTCACCTTTTCTATTATTTGGCCTCATTTGGATACATTAACTCATATATATTTGTTAAATATAGATAGATATATGATTACGTATTGGTGTTGGCAGGGTTGTGATGGTTCGATCTTAATCAATGCGACATCGAGCAACCAACAAGTGGAGAAGGTTGCTCCACCGAATCTAACTGTTAGAGGTTTCGACTTTATCGACAAAGTGAAATCTGCTCTGGAATCAAAGTGTCCTGGAATCGTCTCTTGCGCCGATATCATCACTCTCGCTACTAGAGACTCTATAGTTTCCATTGTAAATATATGTTAACACTTTATTCACCTCGTTTAATAACCCTTAGCTACACCAAAACAGTTAAACCGTCTTGGTTGTTTTTCTTTTAGGGTGGACCGACATGGAATGTTCCGACAGGACGTAGAGACGGACGAATCTCTAATGCTAATGAGGCTTTGAACAATATTCCTCCTCCTTTCGGAAACTTCACTACTCTTATAACCCTCTTTGCAAACCAAGGACTTGATGTTAAAGACCTTGTCTTGTTATCCGGTAAAAACGATCTTCTAATTCGAAATTAACTTTGTAGATTCGGATTATAGTGGATAAAACTATATATGTAATTATTGAGTGAGCCAAAACAATAGATCATACCGAGACAATCTAAAACGTTGTCGTTTTCAGTAACGATATTTTAAACAATGTCATCATTTTAAATGTTTTAGGTGCACATACGATTGGAGTGTCTCATTGCTCCTCTTTCTCGAACCGTCTCTTCAATTTTACCGGCGTCGGAGACCAAGATCCCTCGCTCGATAGCGAATATGCAACCAATCTCAAGACACGGAGATGTTTGTCTCTCGACGATAATACAACCAAGGTTGAAATGGATCCCGGTAGTCGGAACACTTTTGATCTTAGCTACTACCGGCTCGTCTTGAAACGCCGTGGACTTTTCGAGTCTGATGCGGCGTTGACTATGGATTCCACTGCGTTGGCTCAGGTTAGATGCTTCGCCGAAGGATCGGAACAACAGTTCTTTACTGAATTCTCGAAATCGATGGAGAAAATGGGAAGGATTGGGGTCAAAACCGGGTCGGATGGGGAGATCCGAAGAACTTGTACAATGGTTAATTAATAATTTAAAAAAAAAATCCTTTATTTAAATTTTTATTTCGTTATTTTGGGTGTTTTGTTCTTTTTGTCGAATATTTTGGTGTAGTTTTGTATGTGGTGAAAATGTGTTTTTTTTTTTCGAATAACTTTCACGTTTGTTAAATCTTTGTACTAAAGTTTCCATCAATTTGTTTTTAATAAAATTTGTTCTTTGAATTTCTGAATAAAACATTCTTTAGATGCTTAGCATTATTAGATTATTATTTGTTACGAAAAAGTCGAATAATTTTAGAGTACAACATAACAGGGAGAGATTCGATTTTTCTTTCAACAAATATCTTAATAATTTGATGTGAAAGAAATAGAAAGAAATTTCCAGTAAACTAATGGTTGAACACATATCTGTATATTTGTGCTGACTAAGAGCCCATTGGCCCATTTGTAATTATATTATATTTAGATGATTTATTACCGTTTGCTTCTCTTCTCAAATTCACATTGATAAACTTACACAAAGGTAGCTTGAGGTAAATCATTTACATTTGAATTTGATGGTTGTTTCTGGAATTAGTAAGAAACATGAGTATCACAGATATATATATGTGAAAAAGTGATTCTAATTTATTTCTCTCTCAAGTTTGATCCAATTAATGAAAGAGATTTAACAAATCAAAATGGCATGGTATAGTCATGTCTCAGGATAAACACAAAAGAAAAAAGAACATGTTGTATACATAACTGTAGATTATATACATCAAAGATACCAATTGAAACAAAAAATCAAAACATCAAAGATTAGATTTTCACAACAGAGTTAAAATGAAAATTTCCCCCTATGTTTAAGGGTTTAGAGATTACAATTATCAATCGCTTCAAGAATCTCACTTCTGCTTTTCACCAATCTGTGAAACACTTCCCTAACTCGTCGCTGTAACCCTTCAAGCCCATCTTCCATTTTCCGGCAAACCTCCTCCATTTCCGCCACTTCCATGGCCACTTCCGCCGCCACTTCTCCCTCCTCATTAATCCTAAACCCTTCACAGAATTCCATCAGCTTTAACGCAATCCTCTCCATCCTCTGAATCTCCTCCATCAATCCACCACCACCAAAACGCTTCTCCTTCCGTTTCAGCTCTTCTCCAATCCTCTCATGGATGCTCACGGCGGCGCTGGCCCATACCTGTTGCTTTGGCAACGGCAAATGAACCATCAAGGCGTTACTTGTCTGACAAGGTACCGCCACAACTAGAGTCCACATTACCAACACCATCACACTGTTCATTATGTATATCGGAGACGCATCTCCGCCACGTGGCGCTATGAGATTCGATGTCATTGCTTGAATCTGCTTGGCCGCTGACCAGTTCTTGCTCACACACCCTCCTACTCCACCGCCGCTACGCCGGCCAAACGACGACCACTGTTCTGTTGTTGTTGTCTTCCGACCACTTGAGGCCTCACCGCCGCCGCTGCTGCTGCCGTTTAACGCGGCGAGGAGGCTTATGAGTGCCCGTTTCGCTCTTCTGGCGCTTCCGTCACTTGACGGCCGTTGTTTCAACGCCGTAACGACAATCTCTCCAAGACGCTGGATTTGTCTGACTGAGTCAACGCCGTTGACTACGGCTGTACAGATATCAAGCGCCTTAACGATCCGATCAAGCATCTCCGATACGAACCTATCCAGCGGCGGTTTCGAGATATGAGCCGGATTCGTGGTTATGACCGAATGAAACTCCGATTCACAAGACATAAAAACATCAAGAAGCTTCCTTAGCCACTGGATCGAGAGAATCGAAACAGATTCTGGCGCATCTGCGGTGGCGCTCGACGGAGATAATAACTCGGTGAAACACTCAGCTACGTATTTCTGGAAATCTTCTAGTTCTTCGAGCTCTTGCTCATGATTGACGTCCATGGAAACAATTTGATTGCGACGGCTGATTCGACTTAGGAACGAGCCTTGATGCCCCGTCGCCGGTGCCATTCAAATGGAGAGGTAAACGAAAGGAACAAATTTGTGAATCTTTTGGTGGAAGAAGAGAAAATTTTGGAGGAAAGGAAATGAAATTGAGATAAGGGTTTTCTGGAATTTTGACGAGAGAGCAAAGTTATTATATGGGAGAACGCAATAGATTGGGAGACTTGTTGTCGGGTAGTGAGACCAGAGACCGGTTCTCCTTTCTTCTTTCTTGTTTTTTTCCTCTTTTAATTTATACGCTAATCTCTTTTGAAGGATATAAACATTCTTCCCCTTACTGTTTACTATATTCAATTTACCTCTAAAATAATTAGGACTAAAGGAACAATAATTATATCTGCATGGTTTTATATACTTAATATAAATTTATTTTAATAAAATATATATTTTCCATTTTCAATATGATTTTTGGAACCAATGTACATATAGTATATCAAAAAATCCAAATTTAAGAAAATTTGAGTTTAAATAATTCTCATTTATAGTTATTTTTTACAACTATGGAGTTCCTATGCCAGAGAACAGAACATGTAATGGCCTCATTTGGAAAAAGAGAAAGCCATATAGGTAATGGAAAAATGAATTCATGGAAAAGAGATTGCATTATTAAACAATTTGCTAAGTTTAATTAGTTTTATGATTAGCTAATGTCTTTGTGTTAGTTTTAAACTACATCATTTTCTTTAAACAAAAGGTAACATGGTTCAATATGATGAATAGGGATATAACTCGTTATTAAGTTTTGGACTCATGTCTCTCAAAAAACTTTATAGAAAATATTACAATATTTATTCTTTCCTAAAATCATCAAAAGTAAAAGTTTCAATGCTTCTTCGCGAGAATAATGGAAATGGTCAAGTTTATGAAATTTTCATTGAAAGAGTTGTTTAAAAAAAAACATTTAATTGCGTAAGTGACTTCATAATTTCTGGTGTATTTTGCCTTGTGTGTTTTCCCTCCTTTCCTCTATTTTTTAAAGCAATTTTTATGTGGTATGTCGTATAGATGCTTCTTTATCTTCAAAAGACATGAAGATATGCTAAAATCCCAATCTCAATATCATTCGCTAAACCAAACCCATATTATGTATTAACCCTGAAAAATAGCTCAAATACTCAAAAAATACTCTATAGACCACGATTTCCGTAAGTGTATAACAAAATCTAAGTTTCAAATTGAGTTTTTGTTCATCGCCAAATCAAGCTTTGTTTTATAACAAATGAGTAAAATATGTGAGTCTCCATCAACATGAAGATATCGTCGCTGTCAGAATCAAAAGGATATGATAAATATAATAATGAAAAAGTATTTATTGGTTATCAAAAATAATAAATAGTTTACGGAAAGCAAAAGTGATAGAAAATAGAGAGAGAGAGTAGGATTTGACTGAGTCATGTGTACGGCACATCTATTGCCTTCCGTGCGTTTTTGATCTCTTAAATACTTCTAATATATTTTGTTCTAGGATACTTTAAAAGCATTATGGCTTTTTTTTTGCCACGAAAGTATTCTAAATTTTATTGATGAACTACTCACCAATTTAACTGAACTCAAAATTAATTTTGAGAAGGGACAATTTGTGAAATAATAAACAGTAAAATAAAATTAAGATAGCACATAAAAATTAGGCAACTAAACATTGAATAGCGTTTTAATATTTAAAACTAGATTTTGACCCACAACATACGTAAGAAAAATATCCACAGATAATAATTAATTATTTATTTTATTAATTTAAATTATATATATATAATTTATCTTATATTTAAAATAATTTTTTTAAATTTTTTTAATATTGATTACAAAAATGAAATAGATAATAAAATCGGATTATACAAATAGATTTAAATTGTATCTATTTAAAAAAAATTATACATATGATAAATATTCAATTAAACTAAACATTTGATTTATATTTTGTTTGATTAATTTTTCAAAATTTATATTTTGTTTTATATTATATTTACATTTTATGCAAAAATACATTGTATGTTGAAATATTAGGGATTTACATATAATATATTGTATAATGATAATTTCGTAAATATTCTATAAAATTATGTCTTAGGTAATATTTATCTTAAAATGCTCTAATAATATAACAAATCAACGTGACACACTTGTAAATCACACGTCAACATAAGGTTATTTTGTTAAAATGATTCCTAATTAATATATTACTAGATTTATACCCACGTCATGCATGGGAAAAATATTCGCAAATTATATTTTATTAATAAATATAAATTAAATATTTATATAATTTTAACTTTTATTTAAAATTAGTTTTAACATTAATGTGTATATAAATTAAGAAATGAAAATAATTATTTTTATGAATTTAATATTATTTTTTGGTTAGTCTAATAAAATATAATAATTGTCTAACTAAATTAATAACAATGACATATATTATATTCTAATAAGTTAAGTTTATTTGTATATTTATTTGAAATTTACTATAGTGATGATACGTTATCATGATATTTCTGTTAATAACATGTCATAGTAAGATTATTTTCTTAAAATGTTTCTCAAATAATATATTAGGGATTACGGTAATAACTTAAATCTATTTATATTTATTTAAAATAATTTATAAATTAACGTATAAAAAATTTAAAGAAATAAAAATTATTGTCTTTGCAAATGTAATAGTATTTTTGGGTTAGTTGAATTAAATATATCTATTTACTAACCAAATTAATATCAATGGCATGTATTGTAATTATTCTAGTAACTTAAACCTTTTTATATATTTAAATTGAAATTCGCTGTGGTGTTGACACGTCAGCTGGTATTTTTGTTATTAACACGTCAGAGTAAGGTTACTTTGTTAAAAAGTTTCTCAAATAATATATTAGAGATAATGCATGGCATCCCACAGTTTTGGATAGATTGGATTACTTTTACGCTTTGACGTAATTATTTCTGTCTCAAATTTTGTTACAATATAGAAAATTTAGCTATGTTAAAGTGGGCATTGGATTCGTGAAATTCTAAGCTATAAATCAAAAGTTATAGACGATTTAGTGTGGACATGTCAAGTTGAGTGACCGTTAAAGTGATCATTCTAAATACACCATTGGTGCTCATTGAGTGAAGGACTATAAATGAAGCATAAAGCATGGCATCAAGTATTTTGGATAGATTGGATTACTTGGACATTTTTGTCGTCTCTATTTTTCTCTCAAATTTTGTCAAAATATAGAAAACTGAGCTTGCTTAACATGGGAATTAGATTCGTGTCATTCTGAGCTCTAATTCAAAAGTTAGAGAGGATTTAGTGCGGACATGTCAAGTTGATCGGACAGTTGAAGTGATCATTCTATGCTGATTTTTGGTGCTCATTGAGTAGAGGCTTATAAATGAAGCATAATGCATGGCATCACGTAGTTTGGGATAGATTTGATTACTTGGACTTTTTTTGTATCTAGTTGTGCCTCAAATTTTGCAACAATATAGAAAATTGAACTAGCTTAATGTGGGCATTGGATTCGTATCATTCTAAGCTACAAATCAAAAGTTATGGACGATTTAGTGCAGACATGTCAAATTGATCGGCCAGTTATAATGATAATTATAAACTGATCATTGGTACTCATTGATTAAACGCTTATAAATGAAAAATAATGCATGGTATCACACAGTTTTGGATGGACTAGATTACTAGAACGCTTTGTCGTATCTATTTATTTTTTAAATTTTGTCACAATATAGAAAATTGAGGTAGCTTAACGTGTGCATTGGATTCGTGCCATTCTATGCTCTAAATAAAAAGTCACAGACGATTTAGTGCAGACATGTGAATTTGATCAGCCAGTTAAAATGACCATTCTAAACTGATCACTGGTGCTCATTGAGTAAAAGCTTATAAATGAAGCATAATACATGGCATCACGTAGTTTTGGATAGATTGGATTACTTGTACGCTTTGTTGTATCTAGTTCTATCTCAAATTTGTCACAATATATAAGATTGCATTAGCTTAATGTGGGCAATTGGATTCGTGTCATTCTAAGCTACAAATCAAAAGTTATGGACGATTTAGCGCATACATGTCAAATTGATCGGCGAGTTCAAACATTTTGAAAATAAACAGATCATTGGTGCTCATCGGGTAAACGCTTATAAATGAAGAGTAATGCATGGTATCATGCAGTTTGGGACGGAGTTGATTACTTGAACGCTTTCTCATATCTATTTATTTCTTAAATTTTTTCACAATATTGAAAATTGAGCTAACTTAACATGAGCACTCGATTTGTGTCATTTTGAGCTCCAAATCAAAAGTTACAGACGATTTAGTGTGGACATGTCAAGTTGATCGGCCTGTTAAAGTAATCATTCTAAACTGATCATTGGTGCTCATTATGTAAAGGATATAAATGAAGCATAATGCATGACATCACACAGTTTTGGATAGATTGGATTTCTTGGATGCTTTGTCGTATCTATTTCTGTCTCAAATTTTATTACAATATAGAAACTTGACCTAGCTTATCGTGGGCATTGGATTCGTGTCATTCTGAGCTCTAAATCAAAAGTTACGGACGATTTAGCGCGGATATGTCAAATTGAGTGGCCAGTGAAAGTGATCATTCTAAACAGATTATTGGTGCTCATTAAGTAAAGGCTTATAAATGAAGTATAAAGCATATGATGAGGGTATCAGATCGTATGGCCGGCCAGGAGATCAATCTGGCCGACTAGAGTGCTTGCCCGAGACAGCCATGCCATTTGGCGCGACTGCCGGCCCAAGCGGTACCGCCGGGCCTATGACCAGCCGGGCCGGACCGATCAATCTTTCCGGCGGAGAGGCCAAACCTCCGGCCCAACTGGCGGTGATGTGGATGACACCGCCGGCCCAATTGGTGACACCGCCGGCTCAGGGATCAGCTTGGCTGGCTCCGATGACAAGATGGCCAGCACCTCGCACAGTTGAGCCGGTACAGCCGATCCAGCCGATTGCACCACCATTTCATCATCTACACAAAGAGACTCGGACCAGAAAAGCTACCAGATTCAATACATGCATCTAGACAAAGTTTGTACACCAGTGGTGCTACCAGGAGCAATGACAAGGAGCAGAACAAGGGCGTTCTTCCACAAGGTCAGTTTGTGGGTCGACAAGCTCTTAGAGGATGATCGACAAAGAACATTGGGCCAAGAGTGCAAAGAAGAGTCCAAAGGTTTCTCAACAATGCAATGGACTATAAAGACTTGGGCTTTAGTAGCAAGAGAGGTCAAGGCCCAACGATTCCTAACCCTACTCCAAGTCGAAGACTAGGAGCAAGGCGCATGCATGCCACAAGGTCGGCCACCTTCCATTTCTTGGCCGATAGGTAAGAATGGTAAGTTTTCAATTTATATACTTGCCTTTTTCTTTTTTGAAAGGTAGGATTTAGAATGTTTACATTTTGAGTCAAAGAAAATTTAGGTAGAAGTCCTTTTTCGGTTATTCACTTTTGTAATTTTTTTCATTTGTGCACTTTTGTAAGTTTTCCATTTTTCTTTGAGTCGACCCTAGAAGGTCAAGCTGTCGAGCATATTAATAAGGCTCCTTCCAACATTGTAGTTTGACAACCTTTTTGATATTAATAAAGATCAAATTTTCTTTCTATAAATTTTTGTCTAAAGAGACTTGTGCGCTTAGAACCTAGTCGAGACCAACCCTCCTAGCTCTAAGTTTGTGATTTATCACGAGGTTCATCAGCCCTCGTGTGGTTCACTTCACCCTTCCATCCATTACCAAACAGCAAACCCCCATCCAGAAGCCTAAGGTTGAGTTTCTCACCTAATCTTCTCCACACAGCCCACGCGCGTACAACCTTGAATCGAGGCTTGTATCATTTTGGTATCAGAGCTTAAAACTCCTAAAACCATGTTATTTCTATCCTTTATTTAGTCTTGTTTCCAGTTCTTGCATTAGTTTAAGTCTCATTAAAAAAAAAAAAACAATAACATCAAAACTCAAACCGAGTGCATCTAGCTTCTACGTGCATCACTAGGGCTTAGATTCTTTCTTGCATTGCAATTTTCGTCTTTCCTTTTTATTAAAAGCATATTTCCATTAAGTTAAATCAAAAAAAAAAATATAGAAAACTACCAAGAAAATCGACCAAAAAGAATCTAGGATCTTTAGCATTAATTGTCAAGAAGTTTCCATTTTTCTGTTTTTCCTTTTTCCCAGAATTTTCCTTTTCAATTTTTCCTTTTTGCAACTTCTACTTCAACTATAAAAGACAACCCTCCTAATAGAATTTTAGGAGCAGAATAACTTGTTTCTTTTTTTTGTAGCACACAATGACAGAAGGAAATCAGGATGCAACTGAGGCCATGATGGCCATGTTCACCACACTCCAAACAAAATTCGCATCAATCGGCGAGAGGTTGGTGCGCGTGGAGAGACCGGTGGGATTCCAGGCCATAAGGCATGTGAGGGCTGAGCAAGACCATGCTGAGGGTACTGAGCACTCTAGTACACTGCACGAACAGGTGGAGACCCAGCCGGATGGAGATGAGGACGCACAGCCTCACGGCTATCACCCTAGGCCGAGAGGACCTGCACAGCCTCACGGCTATCACCCTAGGCCGAGAGGACCTGCACAGCCTCACGGCTATCACCCTAGGCCGAGAGGACCTCCACAGCAACCAGAAGCAGAAGGCGATGGCTTCCACCCCTATGGTAATCAACAGAGACCAAGAATGCCTCCTAGACATCATGAAGATGGAGATGAATACGCCTACAACCGGGTAACTCATCATGATGTTAAATTAACACCTCCTAGTTTTGCAGGAAAAGTAGACCCCGAAGCCTATCTAGATTGGTAGAGGTGGATGGATCACATCTTCGATCACTACAACCAACCAGGCCCTAGGAGACTCTCCATGGCAGTTAGCACAACTCACGGATAATGCCCTCATCTGGTGGGATCGTGAGGTTTCTGACCGAAGGAGGAGGAGACTGAGGCCCGTAGACTCATGGGTGGACATAAAAGATCTCATGAGACAAAGGTTTGTTCCACCTTATTTCCATAGAGATTTGCAACGACGTTTTCGTACTCTTAAGCAGGGAACCAGATCAGTAGAGGAGTACTACGAAGAGTTTGAAAGGCTAAGGAACAGGCTGGAGCTCAATGACGATGAAGAGGCATTGATGGCGCAATTCTTGGATGGGTTGCAAGAGAGAATCAGCCGTAAGGTGGAGAGGCAAATCTACAACGACTTCAAGGACTTGTTCCACCTCTCTGTTCAGGCTGAGCAGCACATTAGGCATAAGGGTCAAGACCTACGCAGCAAGCCTAAGACGCCTTGGGCACAAAGCAACAACCCCAAACCCATAGACAAAGGCAAGAGCATAGAGATCGAGTCAAGGTTTAAGAGCAAGCCTCCTGAGCAACCCTGTGAACAGAGAGAGCCTAGTAAGTCTTCTAACCCTCAGAGATCACGTGACATCACTTGCTTTAAATGTAGGGTCGCGGTCACATCTCGAGGGAATGCCCAAACAACCGTGTCATGCTGATCACGGAAGCTAGAGAGTATGAGTCTCAAGACGAAGAAGACTATGAACCAGATGGGGAATACGGTGACATTGAGTACCCTAATGTGGGGGAAGTGCTGGTTACTAGGCGCATTCTCAGCACAATGGTAGACCCCTCAGAGACCATTCAAAGGGAGCACCATCAAGGGCAAGGTATGTAACCTCATCATAGATGGTGGTTCTTGCACTAACGTTGCTAGTGACATGATTGATAAGCTAGGTCTAGAGAAGACAAGGCACCCTCGACCGTATAGACTGAGATGGCTCGATAACAAAGTGGAGCTCAAGATCCATGAGCAAGTAACTGTGCCATTGGGCAGATACCAAGACCAGGTAGTGTGCGACGTGGTGCCAATGCAAGCTGGCCACCGTCTGCTAGGAAGGCCATGGCAGTTTGACAAGGACACCAGGCATGATGGCCGAACCAATCTCTACACCTTTGTGCACGACAAGAGAAAGGTCAACCTAGCTCCTCTCACACCTGCCCAGGTACATGAGCTACAACAACAAATGAGTAAGAAAAAGAAACTCATTAAATCAAATTTTCTTATTCAACCAAGTCATGTCCGGAGAGCTTTAGCCTCGAAGGATTTAATGTTACTAATGGTCTTTAGATTTTGAGTGTAGAAAAGGAACAGGTAGAGCTACCTCCTGAAGTAGCAGCTCTCCTCAACAAGTTCCAGGATGTATTTCCAGAGGAGATACCAACAGGCTTGCCTCCCCTACGCGGTATAGAGCACCCGATCGACCTCGTGCCCGGAGCAGCCCTGCCTAACCGGCCAGCCTACCGTATGAGCCCAGAGGAGTCTAAGGAGCTTGAGAAGAAAATCAAGGAGCTTCTGGAGAAAGGCTATGTTCGAGAGAGCCTCAGTCCATGTGCCGTACCAGTGCTGCTAGTACCCAAGAAGGATGGGACTTGGTGAATGTGCGTGGACTGCCGAGCAATCAACAACATCACAGTCAAATACCGGCATCCGATACCACGGCTGGATGACATGCTAGATAAGCTGAGTGGAGTCACGGTCTTCTCCAAGATAGACCTCAAGAGTGGATACCCCCAGGTCAGAATGAAGGAAGGTGATGAGTGGAAGACCGCTTTCAAGACAAAGTAAGGGCTCTACGAGTGGACAGTCATGCCATTCGGCTTGACTAATGCCCCAAGCACCTTCATGCGCCTTATGAACCAAGTTCTTAGGGCGTACATCAGTAAGTTCGTTGTGGTTTACTTTGCTACATTTTAGTTTACAGTAAGTGCCTAAGGGATCACCTCACACATCTTGAGTTGGTACGTAAAACCCTTCAACAAGAAGAGCTTTATGCCAATCTCAAGAAGTGCATCTTTTGTACTGATAAACTTGTCTTCTTAGGTTTTGTTGTAAGTTCACAGGACTTACAGGTTGATGAAGAGAAGATTCGAGCCATACAAGAATGGCCAACACCGAGAAACATCAGCCAAGTGAGGAGTTTCCACGGTCTGGCCAGCTTCTACAGAAGATTCGTGCCCAACTTCAGCAGTATTGCCTCACCATTGACGGCAGTAGTGAAGAAGAACGTGGGATTCAGCTGGGGAGAAGCTCAGGAGAAGGCGTTCCAGGCCTTGAAGGACAGCCTCACACATGCACCAGTGCTAGTCCTGCCCGACTTCAACAGGACATTTGAAGTGGAGTGCGATGTCTCTGGAATAGGCATAGGAGCGGTGCTAACCCAAGGAGGGAGGCCAGTGGCATACTTCAGTGAGAAGTTAGGTGGTGCCTCACTGAACTACCCCACCTATGACAAGGAGCTCTATGCCCTAGTCTGAGCCTTGGAGACTTGGCAACACCACTTGCTGTCCAAGGAGTTTGTGATCCACACTGATCACGAGACTCTCAAACACCTCAGAGGGCAAACCAATCTCAAGAGGAGACATGCCAGGTGGATGGAGTTCATAGAGACCTTCCCGTACGTCATCAAGTACAAGAAGGGCAAGGATAATGTGGTAGCCGATGCACTATCAAGGAGGTTTGCCTTGATATCAACCATGGAGGCAAAGGTCTTAGGATTCGAGCACATCAAGGACCTATACAAGGATGATCCTGACTTTTCTGAGAGCTACAAGGAGTGTGGCACATGGAGTCATGGCAAGTTCTACATCCATGAGGGGTTCTTGTTCCGAGAGAGAAGGTTGTGCATACCACAAGGATCATTACAGGAGCTTATCATCCGAGAAGCTCATGGAGGAGGACTCATGGGCCACTTTGGTGTCGACAAGACACTAGCAGTGGTCAAGGAGCACTTCTACTGGCCACACATCAAGAGGTCAGTAGAAGCCCATTGTGCAAGATGCATCACTTGCAAAAAGGCAAAGTCCTGAGTGCACCCTCAGGGGTTATATCTCCCTCTGCCCATACCTAGACATCCATGGGTGGACATCTCAATGGACTTCGTTCTAGGTCTGCCCAAGATCAACCACAAAGATGCCATCTTCGTAGGGGTGGACAGATTCTCCAAGATGGCACATTTCATCCCATGTGCCAATGTCAATGATGCCATGCAAACAGCCGAGCTGTTCTTCAGGGAGATAGTACGGCTTCAAGGAGTGCCAAGGACCATCGTGTCAGACTGGGACACCAAATTCCTCAGCCACTTCTGGAGGACCCTCCGGAGGCAGCTAGGCACGAAGCTGCTCTTCTCTACCACCTGCCATCCTCAAACCAATGCCCAAACTGAAGTAGTCAACCGGACATTGTCGACTCTTCTCAGGACTACCCTAGGGAAGAACCTCAACACTTGGGTGGAGTGCCTGCCATTCATATAGTTTGTGTACAACCGAGCCGTGCACTCAGCAACCAAGAAGACCCCTTTTGAAGTAGTCTACGGCTTCAACCCCCTAACACCCCTGGAGCAAACGCCACTACCACCAGCAGAGATGACCAACCTCAACTGAGCATCCAAAGCGGAATTCATCAAGTGGATACACCAGAAGGTAGCAGAAAATTTGGAGAAGAGGACCGGGCAGTACGTGACCCACGCCAACAAAGGGAAAAGGGAGATAAATTTTTTCAACCAGGCGATTGGGTGTGGCTACACCCACGGCAGGAGAGGTTCCCCAACCTAAGGAGTTCCAAGCTGGCCCCAAGAGGATACGGACCATTCAGAGTACTGGAGAGGATCAACAACAACGTCTACCGGATCGAGGTTCCAGGTGAGTTCAATGTGTCTAACACATTCAACGTAACTGATTTAGCTCCTTTCCTTGCACATAAACCAGTTTTGAGGTCAAAACGTACTGAAGGGGGAGGGGATGATGAGGGCATCAGATCTATGGCCAGCCAGGAGATCAATCTGGCCGACCAGAGTGCTTGCCCGAGACAGCCGGGCCATTTGGCGTGCCTGCCGGCCAAGGTGGTACCGCCGGGCCAACGACCAGCCGAGCCGGACCAATCCATTTTTCCGGCGGAGAGGCCCAAACCTCTGGCCCTATTGGCAGCGACATGGATGACACCGCCGGCCTAATTAGTGATGCCGCCGGCTCTGGGATCAACTTGGCCGGCTCCGATGACAATACGGCCAGCACTTCGCACAATCTAGCCAGTACCGCCGATCCAGCCGATTGCACCACCATTTCATCATCTACACAAAGAGACTCGGACCAGATAAGCTACCAGCTTGAAGACATGCATCTAGATGAAGTTTGTGCACCAGTGGTGCCACCAGGAGCAATGACAAGGAGCAGAACAAGGGCGGTCTTCCACAAGTTCAGCTTGTGGGTCGACAAGCTCCTAGAGGATGATCGACAAAGAACATTGGGCCAAGAGTGCAAAGAAGAGTCCAAAAACTTCTCAACAATGCAAGGGACTTCAGAGACTTGGGCTTTAGTAGCAAGAGAGGTCAAGGCCCAACGATTCCTAACCCTACTCCAAGTCGAAGACTAGGAGCAAGGCGCGTGCATGCCACAAGGTCGGCCACCTTCCATTTTTTGGCCGATAGATAAGAGTGGTAAGTTTTCAATTTATATACTTGCCTTTTTCTTTTTTGCAGGTTAGGGTTTAGAATGTTTACATTTTGAGTCAAAGACAATTTAGGTAGAAGTCCTTTTTCGGTTATTCACTTTTGTAATTTTTTCATTTGTGCACTTTTTTAAGTTTTCTATTTTTCCTTGAGTCGACCCTAGAAGGTAAAGCTATCGAGCATATTAATAAGGCTCCTTCCAGCATTGTAGTTTGACAAGCTTTTTGATATTAATAAAGATCGAATTTTCTTTCTACAATTTTTTCTCTCAAGAGACTTGTGCGCTTAGAACCTAGTCGAGACCAGCCCTCCTAGCTCTAAGTTTGTGATTTATCACGAGGTTCATCATCGCTCGTGTGGTTCACTTCACCCTTCCATCCATTACCAAACAAAAAACCCCCATCCAGAAGCCTAAGGTTGAGTTTCTCACCTAATCTTCTCCACACAGCCCATGCACATACAGCCTTGAATCTAGGCTTGTATCAGCATGGCATCAAGTAGTTTTGATAGATTGGATTTCTAGGACGCTTTGTCCTCTCGATTTCTGTCTAAAATTTTGTCAAAATATAGAAAACTGAGCTTGCTTAACGTGGCCATTGGATTTGTGTTATTCTAAGCTATAAATCAAAAGTTATGGACAATTTAGTGTGTACATGACAAGTTGATCGGCCAGTTAATATGATTATTCTAAACTTATCATTGGTGCTCATTGAGTAAAAGATTACAAATGAATAATAATGCATGGCAACACACAGTTTGGGATGGTTTGTATTACTTGAACGCTTAGTCGTATCGATTTCCGTCTAAAATTTTGTCACAATATAGAAAACTTCACTAGCTTAATGTGGGCATTGGATTCGTGTCATTCCAAGCAAAAAATCAAAAGTTATGGACGCTTTAGTGAAGACATGTCAAGTTGATCGGCCAATTAAAATGATCATTCTAAACTTATCATTGGTGCTCATTGAGTAAACGCTTATAAATGAAAAAGAATGCATGGCGTTAGGCAGTTTGGAATGTACTGGATTACTTGGACGCTTGATCGTATCTATTTATTTCTCATATTTTGTCACAATATAGAAAATTGAGCTAGCTTAACGTGGGCATTGGATTTGTGCCATTCTGAGCTCAAAATCAAAAGTTGCGGACGATTTAGTGCGGACATGTCAAGTTGATTGCCCAATTAAAGTGACAATTCTAAACTGATCATTGGGTCTCATTGAGTAAAGGCTTATAAATGAAGCATAATGCATGGCATCACGCAGTTTTGGATAGATTGGATTACTTGGACGTATTGTCGTATCAGTTTGTATCCCAAATTTTGCTACACTCTAGAAAATTGAGGTTGGTTAACGTTGGCATTGGATTCGTGTGTTTCTGAGATCTAAACCAAAAGTTACCAAAAATTTAGTGAAGACATGTCAAGTTGATCGGCGAGTTAAAATGATCATCTTAAACTGATCACTGATGCTCACTAAGTAAAGGCTTATAAATGAGGCGTAAAGCATTGCATCACGCAGTTTGGGATAGATTGGATTACTTGGATGCATTGTCGAATCTAGTTCTGTTTCAAATTTTATCACAATATAGAAAATTGAACTAGCTTCACATGGGCATTAGATTCGTGTCATTTTGAGCTCTAAATCGAAAGTTATGGACGATTTAGTGTGGATATGTCAAGTTGATCGGGCAGTTATAATTCTAAACTGATCATTCGTGCTCATTATGTAATGGGTTATAAATGAAGCATAATGCATGACATCCCACAGTATTGGATAGATTGGATTGCTTGGACGCTTTGTCGTATCTATTTCTGTCTTAAATTTTGTTACAATATAGAAAATTGAGCTATCTTAACGTGGGCACTGGATTCGTGTCATTCTGAGCTCTAAATCAAAAGTTCCAGGCGATTTAGTGTGGACATGTCAAGTTGAGTGGCCCGTTAAAGTGACCATTCAAAACTGATCATTGGTGCTCATTGAGTAAAGACTTATATATGAAGCATAATGCATGGCATCACGTAGTTTTGGATATATTGGATTACTTGGACGCTTTGTCGAATCTAGTTCTATCTCAAATTTGTCACAATATATAAAATTTCATTAGCTTAATGTGGGCAATTGGATTCGTGTCATTCTAAGCTACAAATCAAAAGTTATTGACGATTTAGTTCAGACATGTCAAATTGATCGGCCAGTTAAAATGATCATTCTAAACTGAACTTTGGTGCTCATTGAGTAAAAGCTTGTAAATGAAGAATAATGCATGGCGTCACGCAGTTTGGGGTGGAGTGGATTACTTGAACGCTTTGTCGTATCTATTTATTTATGATATTTTTTCGCAATATAGAAAATTGAGCTAACTTAACATGGGCATTGGATATGTGTCATTCTGAGCTCTAAATCAAATGTTACGGACGATTTAGTGCGGACATGTCAAGTTGATCTGCTAGTTAAAGTGATCATTCTAAACTGATCATTGGTGCTCATTGAGTAAAGTCTTATATATGAAGCATAATGCATGGCATCACACAGTTTGGGAAAGATTGGATTACTTAGACGCTTTGTCGTATCTAGTTATATCTCAAATTTTGTCACGATATAGAAAGTTTAACTAGCTTAATGTTGGCAATTGATTCGTGTCATTTTGAGCTACAAATAAAAAGTTATGGATGATATAGTGCAGAAATGCCAAGTAGATCGAGCAGTTAAAATGATCATTCTAAACTGATCGTTGGTGCTCATTGAGTAAAAGCTTATAAATGAAGAATAATGCATGGCATCATGCAGTTTGGGAGGAATGGATTACTTAGACGCTTTGTCGTATCTATTTCGGTTTCAAATTTTGTCACAATACAGAAATTTGGAGCTAGCTTAATGTGGGCATTGGATTCGTGTCATTCTGAGCTCTAAATCAAATGTTACGGACGATTTAATGTGGACATGTCAAGTTGATCGGCCTGTTAAAGTGTTCATTCTAAACTGATTATTGGTGCTCATTGAGTAAAGGCTTCTAAATGGAGCATTATGCATGGCATCACTCATTTTGGATAGAATGGATTACTTGGACACTTTGTCGTATCTAGTTCAGTATCAAATTTGTTACACCATAGAAAATTGAACTAGCTTAATATAGGCATTGGAATCATGTCATTCGGAGGAATAAATCAAAAGTTATGGATGATTTAGTGTAGACATGACAAGTTGATCGGCCTGTTAAAATGATCATTCTAAACTGATCATTGGTGCTCATATTTTAAAAGCATATAAATAAAAAATAATGCATGGCATCACGCAGTTTGAGATGGATTAGATTACTTGAATGCTTTGTTGGATCTATTTTTTGTATGAAAATTTGTAACAATATAGAAAATTGAGCTAGCTTAACGTGGGCATTGGATTCGTCTCATTCTGAGTTCTAAATCAAAAGTTATGGACGATTTAGTGTGGACATATCAAGTTGATCATATCAAGTTGATCGGCCAGTTAAAGTGATAATTCTAAACTGATCATTCGTGCTCATTATGTAAAGGGTTATAAATGAAGCATAATGCATGACATCACACAGTTTTTTATAGATTGGATTACTTGGACGCTTTGTCGTATCTATTTCTATCTCAAATTTTAATACAATATTGAAAATTGACCTCGGTTAACATGGGCATTGGGTTCGTGTCATTCTTAGCTCTAAATCAAAAGTTACGGACGATTTAGTGCGGACATGTCAAGTGGAGTGGCCAGTAAAAGTGATCATTCTAAACAGATCATTGGTGCTTATTAAGTAAAGGCTTACAAAAGAAGCATAAAGCATGGCGTCAAGTAGTTTTGATAGATTGGATTTCTAGGACGCTTTGTCGTCTCTATTTCTATCTCAAATTTTGTCAAAATATATATAGAAAATTGAGCTTGCTTAACGTGGCCGTTGGATTTTTGTTATTCTAAGCTCTAAATCAAAAATTACAAACAATTTATTGTGGACATGTCAAGTTGATCGGCCAGTTAATATGATTATTCAAAACTGATCATTGATGCTCATTGAGTAAACGATTACAAATGAATAATAATGCATGACATCACGCAGTTTGGGATGGTTTGTATTACTTTGAAACTTTGTCGTATCGATTTTCGTCTAAAATTTTGTCACAATATAGAATAGTTAACTAGTTTAGTGTGGGCATTGGAGTCGTATCTTCTGAGCTCAAAATCAAAAGTTATGGACAATTTAGTGAAGACATGTCAAGTTGATCGGCCAGTTAAAATGATCATTCCAAACTGATCATTGGTGCTCATTGAGTAAAAGATTATAAATGAAAAACAATGCATGGCATCACGCAGTTTGGGATGGATTAGATTACTTGAATGCTTTGACGGATCTATTTTTGTCTCAAAATTTGTAACAATAGAGACAATTGAGCTAGCTTAACGTGGGCATTAGATTCGTCTCATTCTGAGCTCTAAATCAAATGTTACGGACGATTTAGTGCGGACATATCAAGTTGATCAGCCAGTTAAAGTGATAATTTTAAACTGATCATTCGTGCTCATTATGTAAAGGGTTATAAATGAAGCATAATGCATGACATCACACAGTTTTGTATAGATTGGATTACTTGGACGATTTGTCGTATCTATTTCTGTCTCAAATTTTATTACAATATTGAAAATTGACCTAGGTTAACATGGGCATTGGATTCATGTCATTCTTAGCTCTAAATCAAAAGTTACGGACGATTTAGTGCGGACATGTCTAGTGGAATGGCCAGTGAAAGTGATCATTCTAAATAGATCATTGGTGCTTATTAAGTAAGGGCTTATAAATAAAGCATAAAGCATGGCATCAAGTAGTTTTAATAGATTGGATTTCTAGGACGCTTTGTCGTCTCTATTTCTATCTCAAATTTTGTCAAAATATAGAAAATTGAGCTTGCTTAACGTGGCCATTGGATTTGTTTATTCTAAGCTCCAAATCAAAAGTTACGGACGATTTAGTGTGGACATGTCAAGTTGATCGGGCAGTTAATATGATTATTCTGAACTGATCATTGGTGCTCATTGAGTAAAAGATTACAATTGAATAATAATGCATGACATCACGCAGTTTGGGATGGTTTGTATTACTTGGACGCTTTGTCGTATCTATTTCCGTCTAAAATTTTGTCACAATATAGAAAACTTAACTAGTTTAATGTGGGCATTGGAGTCGTATCATTCTAAGCTCAAAATCAAAAATTATGGACGATTTAATGAAGACATGTCAAGTTGATCGGCCAGTTAAAATGATCATTCTAAACTGATCATTGGTGCTCATTGAGTAAAAGCTTATAAATGAAAAATAATGCATGGTATCACGCAGTTTGAGATGGATTAGATTACTTGAATGCTTTGTCGCATCTATTTTGGTCTCAAAATTTGATTACTTGGAGGACTTGTCAAAGCACTTTCAGTTTTAAATTTTATCATAATATAGAAATATGAGGTAGCTTAACGTGGGCATTGGACTCGTCTCATTCCGAGCTCTAAATCAAAAGTTGCGGACGATTTAGTGCGGACATACCAAGTTGATCGGGGTAAAGTGATAATTCTAAACTGATCATTCGTGGTGATTATGTAAAGGGTTATAAATGAAGCATAATGCATGACATCACACAGTTTTGTATATATTAGATTCTTTGGACGATTTGTCGTATCTATTTCTGTCTCAAATTTAATAATAATATAAAAAATTGAGCTAGCTTAACGTGGGCATTGGATTCGTGTCATTCTTAGCTCTAAATCAAAAGTTACGGACAATTTAATGCGGACATGTCAAGTTAAAGTGATCATTTTAAACAGATCATTGTTGATCATTAAGTAAAGGATTATAAATGAAGCATAAATCATGGCATCAAGTAGTTTTGATAGAATGGATTACTAGGACGCATTGTCGTCTATATTTATGTCTCAAAGTTTGTCAAAATATAGAAAATTGAGCTTGCTTAACATGGCCATTGGATTCGTGTCATTCTGAGCTTTAAATCAAAAGTTACTGACGTTTTAGTCTGCACATGTTAAGTTGATCGGCCAGTTAATATGATTATTCTAAATTGATCATTGGTGCTCATTGAGTAAAAGCTTATAAATGAAAAACAATGCACGGCATCACGCAGTTTGGGATGGATTGGCTTACTTAGACGTTTTGTAGTATCTATTTTGTCTCAAATTTTGTCACAATATAGAAAACTGAACTAGCTTAATGTGGGTATTGGATTAGTGTCATTCTGAGCTACAAATCAACATTTATGGACAATTTAGTGAAGACATGTCAAGTTGATCGGAATGTTAAAATGTTCATTCTAAACTGATCATTGGTGCTCATTGAGTACACACTTATAAATGAAAAATAATGCATGGCGTCACGCAGTTTTGAATGGACTGGATTACTTGGACGCTTTATCGTATCTATTTATTCCTCAAATTTTGTCACAATATAGAAAATTGAGCTAGCTTAACGTCTTCATTGGATTTGTGCCATTCTGAGCTCTAAATAAAAAGTTACGGATGATTTAGTGGCGACATGTCAATTTGATCAGCCAGTTAAAGTGACCATTCTAAACTGATCAGTGGTGCTCATTGAGTAAAGACTTATAAATGAATCATAATGCATGGCATCATGTAGTTTTGGATAGATTGGATTAAATGGACGCTTTGTTGTATCTAGTTCTGTCTCAAATTTGTCACAATATAGAAAATTGAACTAGCCTAATGTGGGCAATTGATTCGTGTCATTCTGAGATATAAATAAAAAGTTATGGATGATATAGGCAGACATGTCAAATTGATCAGCCAGTTAAAATGATCATTCTAAACTAAACGTTGGTGCTCATTGTGTAAAAGCTTATAAATGAAGAATGATGCATGGCATCACACACATTGGGATGGAATGGATTACTTGGACACTTTTTCGTATCTATTTATGCCTCAAATTTTGTCACAATATAGAAATTTTCAGCTAGGTTAAAGTGGGCATTGGATTCGTGTCATTCTGAGCTATAAATAAAAAGTTACGGATGATTTAATGTGGACATGCCAAGTTGATCGGCCAGTTAAAGTGATCATTCTAAACTGATTTAATGTGGACATGCCAAGTTGATCGGCCAGTTAAAGTGATCATTCTAAACTGACCATTGATGCTTATTGAGTAAAGGCTTATAAATGGAACATAATGCATGGCATCACACAGTTTTGGATAGAATGTATTACTTGGACGCTTTATCGTATCTATTTCTGTATCAAATTTAGCTACACTGTAAATGGATTACTTGGACACTTTGTCGTATATATTTCTCTCTCAAACTTTTTTACACTGTAGAAAATTGAGCTAGCTTAATGTGGGCATTGGATTCTTGTGTTTGTGAGCTCTAAACCAAAAGTTACGGACCATTTAGTGTGGACATGTCAACTTGATTTGCGAGTTAAAATGATCATTCTAAACTGATCATTGGTGCTCATTGAGTAAAGGCTTATAAATGAAGCATAATGCACGGCATCATATAGTTTTTGATAGATTGGTTTACTTGAACGTTTAGTCGTATCTAGTTCTGTTTCAAATTTTGTCATAATATAGAAAAGTGAATTGGCTTAATAAGGGCATTTCATTCGTATCATTCGGAGCTATAAATCAAAAGTGATTGACAACTTAGTACAGACGAGACAAGTTGATGGGCCAGTTAAAATGATTATTGTAGACTGATCATTGGTGCTCATTGAGTAAAAGCTTATAAATGAAGAATAACGCATCTCATCATGCAGTTGGGGATGGACTGGATTACTTGGATGCTTTTTCGTATATATTTCTATCTCAAATTTTGTTACACTATAGAAAATTGAGCTACCTTAACGTGGGCATTGGATTCGTGTCTTTCTAAGCTCTAAATCAAAAGTTACGGACCATTTAGTCAGGACATGTCAAGTTGATTGGCGAGTTAAAATGATCATTCTAAACTGATCATTGGTGCTCATTAAGTAAAGGCTTATAAATGAATGGCATCACACAGCTTTTGATATATTGGATTACTTGTACGCTTTGTCGTATTTAGTTATGTTTCAAATTTTGTTGTATTTAAAGTTATGGATGACTTAGTGCACACAAGCGAAGCTGATCGGCCATTTAAATGATTATTCAAGAATGATCATTGGTTCTCCTTGACTAAAAGCTTATAAATGAAAAATAATGCATGGCATCACGGATTTTGGGATGGATTGGATTACTTCGACGCTTTGTCGTATCTATTTCTCTCAAATTTTGTCACAATATAGAAAATTGAGCTAGCTTAATGTTTGCAATTGTTACGTGTCATTCTGAGCTATAACCCAAAAGATATGGAAGATATAATGCAGACATGTCAAGTTGATCGGCCAGTTAAAATGATCATTCTAAACTCATCGTTGGTGATAATTGAGTAAAA
Organism: Pugionium dolabratum; assembly: GCA_018901945.1. Taxonomy (NCBI): domain Eukaryota; kingdom Viridiplantae; phylum Streptophyta; class Magnoliopsida; order Brassicales; family Brassicaceae; genus Pugionium; species Pugionium dolabratum. The sequence continues at coordinate 251,361 of JAEVFF010000377.1, forward strand.
GCTTATAAATGAAGACTAATGCATGGCATCTCGCAGTTGGGTATGGACTGGATTACTTGGATGCTTTGTCGTATATATTTCTGTCTCAAATTTTGTTACCACTATAGAAAATTGAGGATAGCTTGACGTAGGCATTGGACTCGGGTTTGTTTCTGAGCTCTAAATCAAAAGTTAGGGGACAATTTAGTGCGGACATGTCAAGTTGATTGGCGAGTTAAAATGATCATTCTAAACTGATTATTGGTGCTCATTGAGTAAAGGCTTATAAATTAAGCATAATGAATGGGATCACACATTTTTTATAGATTGGATTACTTGGAGGCTTTGTCGTATCTAGTTCTGTTTCAATTTTTCACAATATAGAAAATTGAACTAGCTTAATGTGTGCATTGGATTCGTGTCATTCTGAGCTATAAATCAAAAGAAATGGACGATTTAGTGCAGACATGACAAGTTGATCTGCCAGTTAAAATGACCGGTTCTAAACTAATCATTGATCCTCATTGAGTAAAAGCTTATAAATAAAAAATAATGCATGGCATCAGGCATTTTGGGATGCATTGGATTACTTGAACGCTTTGTTGTACCGATTTCAGTCTCAAATTTTTTCACAATATAGAAAATTGAGCTAGCTTAAAGTGGGCACTGGATTCGTGTCATTCTGAGCTCTAAATCAAAAGTTAAGGATGATTTAGTGTGGACATGTCAAGTTGATTGGCCAGTTAAAGTGATCATTCTAAACTGATC